>VXBB01012340.1:538762-662014 GCA_013399915.1 Illadopsis cleaveri
TGTAATATTTATGTCATTGTTTATTTTTCTTTTATAAAATTAAATCTGACTGTTTATCTTACAGTGAAAGCTGAGAAGAAAACTGTGCAATTCAGTGATGAAGTTCAAGTAGAGACAATAGAACCTGAGCCAGAACCAGTTTATATTGATGAAGTAAGCATGGTAAAAATACTGGTTGGTACTAAATGCACTGCTGCGACATTTAAATACATGATGTTTAACCCTTTCATCTTGTACTTCAAAAATATGATAAAAAGAGAATGGAAGCAGAGGTTTCNCTTGGGTTCTGTCATTGTTTTTTTGAAATGAGAAATCAGTTATTGCCTTCCCGAAGTCCTATTTAAGTCCCACCTCAAAAACTCTTCTTCCCAAGAGATACTAGTTTGTAACCTGCTGAAATACATTATCTGAGGCCTGCCTTGAGGTGCCTTCCAGCTTTTGTTTTCTGTTAAGTCCATTGTTGATTTTTGTTTCAGTGTCATCTTTTGTTTTTAAATTTGCCACAGTATAATTTTAAAAGAAGCAAACCCACCTTTCCCTGGTTTAAGGAGGACAAAACATAGTTTTATTTTGTACTTTCATACAACCTAAATAACTCAGTGTGAAAAAGTCTATTTGTTTGATAATGCTCAGCTAATAAATGATTAAAAATAATTTACGTATAATATTTTTGGTACTTTACCCAGTATAGTTCATGCCAAGACATATTTTTCAAAGACTTTATGCCTGTTGGTTTTTCTAACCTTTGATGTTTTTATAATAAAAGGATTGCACTTAAGACTCCTTACTTAAGCTTGACTTATTCTGAAGTAAATCCTGAAACACCTCCAAACATCATCTAAAAATAACACTTCCATATACATTGGTAATGACATGGCTCATGTACTGAATAGGCTTCATGAACTTAAAATTGCTTTTCCATTTTTGAAGTACTCCCTCAATGTATTCTGTCAAAACATTTCCACTAATCCCACTAGGTGGTGGTATTGCATATGTAATTACTAGGCTAGAAGACTAGGAACTGTTCAGAAAATAATACATGTTTAGAAGGAGTTTTAGGAATGAAGGAGTATTCTGCACATTCCACTTGTTACCACTATTTTTTCTCGTTTGGCTTTCCCTTGTTCAAGCATCTTCATTCCTGTAAAGTAGCATGTATCATTTGTATTTTCTTATAGTTAGTCTAGTTGAGTCTCAAGTGCCAAGAGTTCAAAATGGCTGTTATGAACAGCTGCTTTAGTTTACCATCCTGAAAGTGCCCTAATTATGCAATTTGTGTTCTAGGATAAAATGGACCAACTCTTGCAGATGTTACAAAGTGCTGATCCATCTGATGACCAGCCAGACCTCCCAGAATTGCTTCATCTCGAGGGTAATAAAAAAGAATGAATTTTTTCATTGTTGTTTTCCTCACTGGTAATTTTCTGTATCAATGCAAATTGAACTTGCAGCTTCATGAGCATGCAAGAAGCATGCCTGAGAAAAGTGCCTGAGCCATAATTATCTTCTCACTTCTTGTTTCCCACATCTACGAGACCAAAGTGCAAAGTGTTAACTTAAAACAAGTCTACTTTTCTCTAAAGAAAACTGTTTCCTGTATTATTTTCCTTTTCAGGACACATAGATACTTAATTCAATCATATTCATCCAATATTTTTTTCCTTCATAGAGTAGCACAGCATGAGTGGTGAAAGGAGTGTCAGGAAGATTCCACGAGAGGAGGCTGAAGTACTACAAATGTTTAGAATAGACCTGTGGGTGTCCCACATGCTTATCACTTGCATGTGTATTTCTGGAGGAGTTGCATATTAACAAATACCTCATAGAGTGCTACAAATTACCCTACTCTTTCAGAGTCAAATTGTTCAGACTACCTCTTCATAGAGGCATTATAGATCATTTTACCTAGGTTGATAGATGCACCAAAATTTTTGGAATGGAATTTGGAAAAGGAAGAAAAAAAATTTCCTGATTATGAGACAGAGTATAGGTTTAAACTGACAATTCAGATGATGCTAAACTTTGTTAAGAAAATGGCAATTTCTACATCTATCTAGAAGTTAATAATTAAAAAATGCTTAGATTTGTAAACTTGTAGATATCTCCCATCTTTCCACACCCATCTGGTTCACAGTGTCTGTAAATGAATCCTGTTTTAGGAACTCACATCAGTGACATGTCTGCACATATTCTAGCTCCCCTGAAACTAAAGAGGTAAAAAGAAACATGACTGGTTTTATTCTTTCAAGTCCCAAATATAGCTACAGAGGCTGTTGTCTAAGAAGCATATTGCCTGTATCTGATCCAGGACAGAGGCAGAGAAATTAAAGGTATGCTTGTCAACCAGCCTACAGACATGGCTTACTTTAGGAGTTGTTTCAAATTGCATTGTGAGATCATTAAAGCAAGGCAAAATTTTATACTCAACCATGTAACTGCTCCTAGAATCTGAAAGCAGTAGTGTGGTCAGATGATTACTCCCCAGCTACCTGCAGCAGCACTTGCTAAACATATAGCTACATATAGTTCTACAATGCTAATTCAGGGTCATTTGCTCTATATTTAATTAGGCTTTGGTAAACTGTTTTTGGCGTAGGTTCTGAAAATTTTGCTATGGATGTGAGTCCTTGGTTCCTACCAGTGGTGGGTGGCAGATGCTGATCAACATTTGACAGAAAAACCACTTCATTTTCTTCTGCTATCCTCATGTCCAGTCACAAATGTCTTTGAATTGGAGATCTCATCCTGAGATGTTCAGGAGCCCAGGGCTTGTGGTTGGCAGCAGACCAGTCATCATATCAACAGACATCTAAATAATCCTTGTCATGCCTTTTGCCACACTTCATGCTATACATAAAAGTAGGCAGAACTTTGACAGGATTTACATCTTCTCCCAGCATTTCCCATGTTCAAAGAAGCAGATGGGCACCTCTCATAAAACTCCTCTTTCACCTGGAGTTGCTTTCAAGGAACTCAGTAATGATGTCCTTTCACTCATCATGGCTCAGACATTTTCAGGACCTTCTGCATTTCTAATATGCAAAATTTCCCTTTCAGCTTCCATGTCTGTTTATTTTATATTTGACAAACTCTGCCTTTCTGCCAATTAGCTGTGGTTTGCTTGGCAGCTAGATGAGCCCTATGTCCTTGTGCTGCAAGGAGGCATGGGGTACATTTTTGTTTATTTTAATGCTTTTTCATTCTGATTCAGGTAAGCTTTTGTGTTGGTTTTTGCACGTCAGTGGTTTGAAAAACCCTCTTCCACCAATTAGAATTCTAGTGAGACTAATGTTCTGTTAGTGTCTTCGATAGGCAGATGATTCAATCATTGCAACCACTTTTCTCCTTCATTGTTTTCATAGTGTTTTTGTAGTAAAGTTGGATGAGCACATGATCAGGTTGCAGTGGCAAATCTTCTTCCTTGAAGAAGAGATCACCTTTGGATTTACTTGAACCTTTTATGCAAAATAGTTTCAGTTTTATACTTCCTGGATGTTAAATGTGGGGTGTTTTCACTTTATTTTATTTTAAAATGTACTTTTAAAATTGTGCCACTACTGCAAACTTTAGCTGGGTCTCATTCTTAAATTGTTCATGCTACCTCTCTTATTAAAAATTTTTCAACATACAGATTATAGTAATGAACTGAAAAAATTTTGGACTAGCATCTATTCCTATCTATTTTTTTATTGTTTTCTGACTTTGCAGTATGGAAATGTTTAATACTCTGATATATTTTAATGCCTTTCTATCCTAGCAATGTGCCACCAGATGGGACCTCTCATAGATGAAAAATTGGAGGATATAGACAGGTAAAAAAAATGTTATGTGCTTTGACCGAAATTAAAATTCATTCTTAGAAATACCAGAGTTGTTACTTGATAATATCTTAATTTTTGTGGCAAAGAAAATATGTGTATTTATTTGTAGTTTCTCTGAGAAGAGATCTGAAGATTTTTTTTCCCATACTCACGTAATAATCCATAGTATTGTACCATTTGACTGTCTGGTGCTTGTCAGGCATCACTTCACAGTAAGAAAATGTTACTTAACACACCTCATGAAATTACTCTGTGTTGTCTGTCCTATACTAAAGTTATCTAAATTGTAGAATAAACTGTAAAATATATTTTCTAGGAAACATTCAGAACTTTCAGAGCTTAATGTTAAAGCAATGGAGGCTCTTTCTTTGTATAACAAACTGATGAATGAGGACCCAATGTATTCCATGTATGCAAAACTACAAAACCAGCAGTATTACATGCAGTCATCTGGTGTTTCTGGCTCTCAGGTATGGATGTAACCTTTAATAGCCATTGACCTTATCAAGTTCACACTGACTGAACAGTGTTTTCTCTTGTTTTTTTTGCACAGTATGTGAAAAAATAAAAATGCTTGTTTTTAGCTACAAGCTTTGGATGCTCTCCTTTAGTGAGTTCTAATGCTTTTAGTGTTTTTCTGTTCAGTTCCTTTTGATCAAGCCCATCCTGGACTTTAGGTTGCATAAAATTAAAAAATAAAACTGCCAGTGCTTTGCATAGTGGTTCAAAGAAAATAAACAACCAAAGGAGTACAATTTCTCTCCATCTACTCACAGATAATTCAACACGAAAATGATACTATGAAAGAATTACCATTTTTAACTTCAGTAAATGCTAAATGCTGTTCACTGATATTTAAAAAAAAAAATAAACTAAAATATTTGAAAGGATGTCTTTATGTTCTGACACCAGATATCAAATAGAAAATTTTCTTGTATTTTATTTCTAATACTGCTTTATTTAACTTCCTAGGTTTATCCGGGGCAAACTCAAGGTAATGCATATTTGGTGGCAGGGAGTGCACAGATGGGCCACATTCAAGGTTACAACCTTCCTTCAGAACAGCTCCCTTCTCTCAGCCAAGGCACAGTTACTCCATCTGCCAGTTCAGTAATTCCTGGTCAGCCTGCACAGACGTCTTACACAAAGTAATTTTAAATATTTTTCTATTCAAGTTTAAATCAATTTAAACAGAGACTCTTTTTTAAATTACAGAAGTATAATTATAATAAACACAACTGAAAGGTACTCTAGTGCAATCATTTCCAGAGTGCTTTTTATTGATGTCATGTGTTTGGTAAAAATGCCTGACAAACTTCTTAAGTTTTTAATTGTTTTTTAAATTTTATCTTGTTTTTAATTTTCTGTATATGAAATATGTAATTTATGTAGCTCTATACTTTTTATATAAAACATAGAGAAAAATATACAGACATGATTTAGTAGTAGTAGTAACGTTTAATATACTTTTAATGAAGAAGATTTTCTGCTGCTCTGGCTGTCTCTGCATAATTTCTGAGAGTGTATCTTTTACTGTTCCTTTGTCAGAAGGGGGAGAATTCTGCTCATTTTGGGAAAGAAGTAAATGGGCTATAAATACATACTAAAGCTTATACAGCTTGCCCAAATAAGGAAGCTAAAAGAGGCTTTCTACATTAGGTAGACGGCCAAAGACACTAAGTTGTTAGTTATAGGTTAAGTTATATAGGTTAGGTTAGTTATAGGTTATAGTTCTTAGTTATAGGTTAAGTTACCTATATTAGGGAAAGGTTTGTGGGTTTTTGTTAGTTGGTTTTTGTTTGGTTGGTTTTTTTGGTTTTGTTTACTCTCTGTGGAAAGGAATTTTATTCTAAAAAGTTGGGAGAGACATCCATCTTGAGTAATTAATGTATTTGTTAGTCTTTGTCCTCAAAGGCAGTTATTTGAGATAGTAAAGGATACATTGATAAAGTGAGTTTCTGCATATTCATCTGACTTGTTTTGCTATTTAAAACAGTTTGCTGGGTTTTGGTTTTTTTCATGAACAGGATGGAAGATAGATGGTATTCCATGTTGCACCTTAAAATAAAACAGAAATACAGATTCATGGTCTAATTTTAAATCCATGGGGAGTGTCTATTGTATGTTTAAATCTGAGGAGTGTGTTTGAGTTTTAGTGGGAATACTCATTGGCTACAGTTTTAAATAGGCAATGTGTACAGACTTAGAAATCTTTGTGTGTATAAATAGAACAGCTGAAGAAGCAATAAAGTTTTCCTTTTCTATTGGTAATTTTTTTGTTAATTCTACTTTAAATGTTTTTGCTGGTTTGTTTTTTTTTTTTCTTTTTTCAGTGCAATGGTTGGTTCTGTTGCTGGAAGTACCTACTCTAACCAGCCTTCAGTGTATAGTCCACCACCTGGTACTGTTGATGTTACTGCTTATCAGAATGCTGGAACTAATATGTCCCAGGTGCCAAACTATAACTTAGCACCTACAGCTCTGCCACAGACAGCAGGCAGTCAGCAAGCACCTCCACAACAGCCACAGCCTCCACCACCTCAACAACCACAGCAGAGCTACTCACAGAAGGCTCTGCTATAGAATCCAGGACTTCTGATTCCTAATCTTCTTTAACCTCTGCTAAAGGCGGTTGGCGATTCTATGAGTTTCTTCATTTAATCTCTTAAACTTTGTTTATCCTCAGCTTAATAAGAATCTCTCTTGGTGAACAAGTTCAATTTGCACTGACTTTTTAGGATTTTTTTTTTAATTTTGCAGAGGAACTGGTATATTTAGGAAATTTAATTCCTTTTAAAATCCCTAAAAATTGGTACAAGATTATTTATGTATGGTTAAATTGGCTAGTTTGTGAAAACTCAACCATTGCAAACTCTTGTGGCATATATGTTATGTACATATAGTGTGTGATTGCAGTAGTGCCCATTTCGTATAACTATGGTGGTCATGTGAATATATTTAACACTATGTTTAAAACAATTTGCTTTACTATTTTATTTTAATCATGAACTGACAACCATATTACATAGTTTTGTCTAGTTTTGAGACAGATGCAATGTCTTTTTCCAGTGCAGGAAAAAAAGTAATTCTGC
Source organism: Illadopsis cleaveri (assembly GCA_013399915.1). Taxonomy (NCBI): domain Eukaryota; kingdom Metazoa; phylum Chordata; class Aves; order Passeriformes; family Timaliidae; genus Illadopsis; species Illadopsis cleaveri. The sequence goes on from VXBB01012340.1 coordinate 545,676, forward strand.
ATATCATGGTTACAATTACAAGCTAAGGTCTATGTATGAATTTAAAAACTTAGATAAGTTTCACTACTTCTTGAATTGAACACAAGTGTATCATGTATTAGATAGCTTATCTACCAAAGTAAACTTGTTAACTAGTAAATGATTTGGGGGGATAACAGCAAATTATGATTCTGCTTCGGACATAATTACTAACTTAAAACTACTATTCAGAGGCTGCTAAACATATCATGGGACCATGAAACAGTTCAAGATCTTGCATTTTATCATGAGAGGCATGTAATTTATTTTTCCAAGTTGTTTTTTTAAAATGAAAGCCAGAGTTGTATTCTGTGTGTGTTGGTAGAGATTACACCAAAGAAAGACAGAGGAATAGATTTGAAAGAGACACAATGGAGTTTTAAACTGGAACACACAACATGAATTACACTATTTTATTCAAGTCTTCTTAATTAGAACATGGAGAATTATGGACATGTAAATCACTTTGCTGAACAAACCTTCAGGGCTTCGTTTTATCTCTTGTGGCCTTGCTTAGCAATTTGTTCTGTTTACTGTTCTAACACAAACACTTCTGCCTTAAATGTCTGTTTCAATTTCCAGTTGTACCATTTGAGTTTGTTAGTCCTTCTCTAGTTTGAATAGTTTATGAGGTATCTCATCTAAATCCACTTTTGGGTTACTTTAAATTCTCTTATGCAGCAACATGCATTAGCCTGTTTTAGACCCTTCGTTCCTCAGTAACACAGTACATGGCTTTGTAAAGCATGGTATGTTCTTTTTGTGAATGAGGTGCTGCAAAAGAAACATGGTAATGGAAGGCAGCATTTTAGGTGTGCTTGAGCAGAGTTTCTTGTACAAAGAGTGTTGTTACTTGTGTTTGTATTCCATCTAGTAACACATCCTGCTTTCGTCTTTTTCAGCAGCCCTAATTCCACTAGAGCAATACTAGATGGCTTCTACATAAAATCTGTTTTTAGTCCTGTGTGTATGTCAGAAGTTGTTTTATGTACTATATTTTAGTGTGATGCTTCTGGAATTAAATGTCACAATTGTACATTACACTATAAAATGAGCTCTGTTATTCCATATACTCCTGCATCTGTTCACCGTTACCTAACATGCCTTTGTTTCACTATTTTAATTGACATCAGTGTTTTGCCAGATACTTTCAGATGACTGCTTTGCATAACTTCTGACTGGGGTGGTTACAAAACGTGCCCATGGTTGATCTATTCCAGTTGGGGATGTTCTAGCCAACTGGTTGATCTAATGCTAGGATTTTCACATATTTATTTTCTATAAAATTTTTAAGCATCCTCACAAACTGTCATTAATTATTTCAGTACTTGGTGTCATCACAAAAGCCTGTGGAATTTGAAAGGAAATACTAAAGAAAAAAATAATAATCCAACGTACTGTGTTATGGATGACTTTTTATGGATTGAAGAAATTATGTCTTTAGAAAGGACGTGTAGTACAATTTAGATAGTGTTCTCTGTATGCATTAGGTATCTTACTCCAAAATCAGATATCCAACATGTATGGAAATGTATAATTTACACACAAAAGTGAAAATAATTTTTTATTCCATTGTTTTTAGTCCTTGATTCAAGGAGAAGCTTGAAGCATCAAGATAGTCTTTTTGATATTAACTATCATATTCGTAGGTTTTCACATGTTGTGTCACATGTTCCCTATAAGGGCATGTGGAACTTCTGTACAGAAATAACCCAGAAAAAATACATTTTGTTAGTAAATTTTCATTGTTTTTAAAATATTTGAAGTTTTTCCCTGATATACAGAAATGCTAGATCCTGGTTTCTCGTTTGAAATTGAAACCTTATGTGTATCACAGTTTTTCTGCACTCCAACTTGCTTATTTTGGCCATTCATCCATTTTTATGCAAATTAAAATCACCTTTCATGTTCATCATGACAAAAAAAAACCCACTCGCTAAAATTCAGTGCCCCTTTAAATTCAATGTAATGAAAGTTGTGAAAAAAAAGATGGACACTTTATATTTTTCTTTCATACTTTTATTAAAGTCACTGCTCTAAGGTATCTCCTCTAGCAGGCTGGGAATTTTAGTTGACTTTGAAACAGTTCATTGTCTACAACTGGTGGAGTAGGTCACTACAATTTTAGGTTCTGAATCTTAGTGTTTCTCTTGCAACCTATATTTGCCATTTCATGTGCAATTTTCAGATTAAATTGAATTTGGAGCTGTATTACTTCATGTTGATTTTTCTTATCAGAAAATGTCTTCCTGCTTGGTTGTGCCCTGTATCCTCTGAAGTGATGCCTTCTCCTACTGTGCTAGATGCTGTCATTGCATGAATTCCTGCAGTCATCCTCTCATACTCTGACCGTTCAGTTTACCTCCTATCTGCTGGTTTGTTATCATGAACCTGGAGATGCTATTGCTGGTGCTTCTCTGCCATGATTTATTCTCAGATCCCTTGTTTATGCATTGCTTTGGCCAAGTTCACTTATGTTCTACCTTACTATGGTATTGAACACTGCAATGTTAGTGAGCAGCAGAAAGTACACGTACAGCTACTATGTGGAAAAGCTTTTTAGAAATTGAATAAAGTGTCAGAATGTAAACTATTTGAAAGTAAAGAATCATTGGAAATGTTATTCAAGTTCCAATAGAAGACCTGATTTTTTAATGTCTTGTTGCTTTACATGTAAATTGTCAATTTAAGGCTAAAACGTGTTCAAGATATTTTGTATAACCCTTTTTTACTTCTTCATTAAGGAATACAAAAATTCTAATTAACTTCAGAAGGGGTAGTTCAGTGGCTTGGTTAGCATGAACTGGAGCAAACTCTGGAAAGTGCCTTCTGTACATTTCACTTCTGTGAGCAAAATTTTTTTTTAGCTATACGTATCATCTCAATTTATGTGGGCATAAAAAAGGTGTCAAGATTTACTGTAAAACCTCCCAGGAAAAATCCTGGGGTACCATGTTAAAATTTTCTGTACTGATGTCATGGCAGTGGGTTCCAGAGTGTGCAGCTGCAGGAACAGTCACAATGCATTTGCCCACCTCTGTTTAGTAACTGGTGCTGTGTAGATGTGTCTGTAATGTCATTTGCCAAAGCACATAGAGACAGCAGTAAAACGGAGCAAAATATAAGAATTCCTGCATGCTTCTCAACAGGTGTGGAGCAGCATACTGCCCTCATGGTACAGTTGCTGTTCATGAATTTTGAGGCAGGGGGAACAAATAAATTTGAACTTCAGAAAATTCTGCCAGATTGCAAATAGTTAGATTTAACAGAGAGAGATTTGCTTTTAATACCATGCACATACTTTGCTGATTGAATCTAGGCTGCTACTATAGTTCTCTGATTTCCTCTAGCGGGCAGGAATATCAGATTTACACTGGAGAACTGCTTAATACCTCATTCTCCAATTTTTTAGTATTTTCTCTAATATCACTTTATTTTTCACTTATATTTCAAATATATCTGTGCAGTCTTTATGTACAAAGGTGTTACCTTATTCCTTCTCTGCTGGGGTTCACAGAATTAAAAAAGATATCTCTAGTTAGAGCAGCTACACTGGCACTTTGAATTACATGTACAACTGCACCTTCCTTTGGAGAACATGTTTGTGTCTGTTTTGAAGAACAAGGGAACATAATTTTTCCAGTTAAAAACTGGAAGAGATATTTTTAAAGAAAAAGGTAGAATAAAAGCTATAAAAACCTCCATTGCCAACAGCAGGCAGAATCATTTTTTACTCTGTTATTCAATCTTAGCAAAGCTGATCAACTCCACACTACAGCTATTCCTTTCTCATTTTCAGCTGCAGTGAGGAATATTGACCTTCATACATACACTGTCCAACACCATAGGAAAACATGGAGAAGGCCTTGACATTTGAACTTTTTGCTTCAATATGTAAAAATCACTATGTGCATTTTTGAAGCCTTGTTTCTTAAATTGGGATGGGTGTGTTTAAAAACATTCCATTTGCTATGATGTAAATTGCAGATCTAAAGTTCCCTTTTCATGCTGCTACCTTGGCAAAAAGGTGGTAGGAGTTTTTTTTCTATCCTGCATGTTCTTCTGGAATCCAAATAATTTTTGTCTTTGTCATGAAAAAGAAAAACCTGCTGCAGTCTGCTTTGGTTTTAATAAAGTACGCAGTAGCAAAGTGCATTTTTGTTTGGCTTTGTTTGTTTTGATGCTCCCTTTGATGTTGGCATATGTATATATTTAGATATACTGCACTGTTGTACGAGAATTGTTTTAGTAAATAACACTATTTGTAAAAACTGTTAATTGTTTTTGGTATGAATGCAAAATATTAAAGTTGGAGTATTTAGTTCATTATGTTGCAAAGTCAATTTATAAATTTTATGGAAGAATAATCTGAAAAGGACTTCTTTTGATGGAAGGACTTAGAGGTACAATAAGCAAGGTCTGTTAGAAGTATTTAAATTTTCTGGTTTCACATCGGGTGGAGGTGGGGTTTTTGATTGTTCTGGTTGGGAAGGATTTGTGGGTTTTTTGTTCTTGTTTGATGATTACACATAAATTACATTATCTTTGAAAACAATCTGTCATTGATTTCCTTCAGCTGATCCAAACAATCTATTGTAGATCTTATTTCAAGTACGCTGCATGTCCTCTACGTTTTGGTAAATGCAGCATGTGTATTTTAAAGGGATTTTAAAGAACAAATGGAAACAACTGTGTTTGTACAGTCTAATGTATGTATTTGGTTACAGATGAATAAGCAGATTCTATTGTAGCTTGACAGGTAATTCCATTTCTGATGACAGCAACACAAAGTAGTGTAGAACCTGGTGTTTTGATCAATATGAAGTGTCTTGAAGATCAGGATAAAACCTGGTTTATGAATCTTAAAATGTGGTCAGAATTGAAGTTTAATAGACTTGACAGCTGTAGGCTGTGTTCTTAAAACAATGTTAAGCATAAATTTCTGTCTTAAACCAATGTAGACACACCGTGGGACTTTGGGAGCAGTGGGCAGCAGTATTTGGCGTGTTCTTAGGGTCTCTTCCTAAAACTGTGAGCCAAACCCCTTAGGACAAGAGGTTACGTGGATTGTGGGTTAGTTCAGTAGGATAATTTGTGTCTTTCAAAAGAATGTCTATTCATTTGACAGAATTAAAAGTCTTGCAGATTGTGTAGAAATGAAATTTGTTTTGTTTTGGAACAGGGAGGGGCAATTAATGTTGAGTTTGCTTTACTGCCTGTCTCTTTCAGATAGAAACCATTTCTGTTGAGATGTCTATGATGAAAATAGATTTTGAGAGTTTGTTTCACAGTATTAAAAGTTTATTGTATAATCTGTTGCCATGAACTTGGGCAAGAGGTAATATAAGCATCAGTCTGTACTTAAGGAGCTGGAACCAACTCTTAAACTTTTGAAGAACTGGTTCATATGTAATCTCTCTTCGTAGCACTCACTTCGTATCACATTTATGAAGCTGGAGACCTTAATGAATTGTCTTATTACTGCAACTAGTTTTTGGAATCTTATTCTATTCTTGTAGGATAAAGATTTTTTTCTCTCCCAATATTTGTACATTTAAATTTCTGGGTTATTTTAAGTCAAGTCTGGTTTTGTTGATACTGATTGTGATCTATGTTTTAAGTGAGAAATATGAATTAAGCCATTATGAGAGAACCTGTGGGAGAACTTCCACTGAGTAAGGTTGATTTGCATTTTTTAAAATTCACATCAACCCTGGCAGTGTACATGGGCAACACACAGTAATGCAGATAGTTGTATAGGGCTAAAAAAGGCAAATATGTATTTTGAGTTAAAGGTTTAGAGCTTTTTTACTATAAAATCTTCTGATATATAAGGAATGTGGTAATTGCAGCACCTAATATTTTGCTTTGATTTTGCTTAATGCTGTTGAGTCTGGGTTTTGAGTCCTTATGCATGCACCTTTGATTGCTAACAAACAGTGCAGCTTGATGGCTACTCCCCATGTTCCCAGACTTGGTGACATCCACTGCCTCAGCAGCTGTGCTTTGGACCCTTGTGGAGGAGCAGAATCCAGCAGGAACGTGGGGGATGCTTGGCAGAGCCTGTCGTCATTGGGACAGCAGCACAAACTCTGACTGGTCAGTGTGTCTGTTCACCACTTTCTGGCTACAGGAAGCACACATATCAAGGAATGGAACCCTTCAATATATACATACCTGGACCACTCACAGTTTTGAAGCTCGATTTACTAATGAGGCTCTGACTGCTACTGAAATCACACTGAACTCTATTTCTAGCCAGTTGTGATGGCTCACCCCTGTTGACTCATGCATCCTTAGGTATTTGTGGATTTTGCAGATGTGTTTTATTTTGCAGTCTATGTGTCAGACGGTCCCAATTTACTCTGCTTCCTAAAGCATGTATGTAAATGTGTGAACATTTAGTTCCCTTGGTTTTAATGGTTTTTAGACTGGTGAAAATTTCCCCAAATTAGTCTTTTTCTTTGCCTTGTGAAATACTGTCATAGCTGATGCTGAAGAATGGTCAGGCAAATCCTTCAGCAAAAATCATATGGCCTGATGGTTTATAGGTAATACAATGATTTTCATGAGAATATGTTGGCTTACGTAAGAACAAATGGAAGTCTTCAGTGAATGGCAGAGAAGTCATGATTCTCTGAACCTGAGTTTGAACACAGGATCAGGACTGAGTGTCTCACTGAAATGTGCTATTGAAACTTTCAAATAAGTTGATTGGGGTTTTTTTCAGCGAAATCATGGGTGATGTCTAAAAAATTCTTGTTAGGAGTGTGTTTGTTCAGAGACAAACACACTTTCCTCCTGGTGGATGAGACAAAACAATTATTCAAGTCCACAATCTCACTTTTTAGTGAGTTTCTTGCAGCTTCTCTGAAGTCATGATTAAATTATGTGATTGTGTGGCTAATGACACTCCACTATATCTACTGGGATATAGCATTAGTAATTTTTAAAGCTCTTCCTGTTCACTTAAGTATAAAGTAGGTGATTTTAGTAAGCTTGTTCTTTCAAAACAGACATGCTTTCTACTCTTGAGCACTTCTTATCTTCCGGATAATCAAGGCCTTCTGTAAATGTTAGCTGTTCCTTCCAAGGTTTCAGAGTCCCACTGATCACTTCAGGGGGCAGCTATGTGTCCTAGTTGCTCAGACCAGTTCCTGATTGCCTCTTCCAAGAGCTAGACTCCTTGAATTTGTCCATGAGGCTCAATTTGATCCTAAGCTTTCTTTATTCAAGACAGGCAGTAAGGTAGCATGAAACAATTTGGTATATCTGTGAACAGTACTGAGCTGAGCAGCATTCAGTGGGACCCTGTACTGCAGCAATGCAGCAAGTCCAAATCCCAGCTCTCCTCTATATATATTCAATCAGTTTCATGTAGTATATGTGTTTCCTAATGGTTATCTCCTTTCATATGCTTTCTCATACTTGATCCTTACAGCAAGCGTGCCCAGAAATACTAATGATTAATCATAAATCTAATTAATTTTATATCTACACATACATGCAAACTTTTTCTCTTTCTTTCTCACTCTCTCTGGATGTTTCCAGTCTGCAGACTGTCCTTTCATGTAATGCAGATGTCTTATGGAGCCTTTTATCTTGTTTTCTAAACATCCTACTTGCTGATTTTATTCATTGCAGGATCCAGAAACACAAATACTATAGTATATGTGGCAATTCCATCATAAAATTTTGTTAGTGATTTGCCATACACTGTGTGTTCTTTTTAAGATTCAATCATAGAATGGTCTGTGTTGGAATGGACTTGAAATATTATCTAGTTCCAAAGCCCCTGTCATGGACAGGGACACCTTCCACTTCATCAGAACCACATTCAGCCTGGTCTTGAACACTTCCAGGGATGGGGCATCCACAGCTTCCCTGCACAACCTGTTCTTAACTGTTGTTAAGAACTGTTGTTATTACATTGCAGTAAAGTTTCACATGTAGGCAGCAGTCAGGTAAAAACAGTGTTGACTTCCTACATGTTCAGTTTTATTTTTATAAAAATGCTGTACTGCTGTATTAAGGAATATGATCTCCTGGCACATCACTGCCAGACCAGTTTTTATCAGCAACCCTACTTCATGTTCCCCAACAGTAAATCCTGTAGGTTTAAAAATCTTTCCTATCAACAAAGTCAGAAAAAAATCTGCCTTTCATGATTCCCCCTTAAACTCTGGGATCTTTCAGGACAGCTGTAGCATTAAATATTCACAGAATATTTAAGCCTGCCTTGTACATAGAGTTTACTAGAATATCAAAAATTTTCTGTATTTTCTTTTTCCACTGAGGTTACAAAGTCCTTTGGAAAATAAAGGACTTGGCCCCTGAGGCACAATAGTCTTGGGTTAATTTCTATTAAGAATAATAATCAGTTCTGCATAAGATCAGTATCTGCAGCACAAGACTAAAGAGATTGTATTTCATTTGAGAAAGTTGGTAACAAAGAATCTTTGCCTTCTTTGATAGGAGAATGCTGTATTCAGATATTGATACAGATGTCACCTTTTGAAATATGCTTTGCATGGATAGTAGTCTTTCCCTCACTGATTTTGCAGTCTTTCAGTGATTGTGACTCCCAATGCAAAACTTTCAGGGATGTTGTGCTGTTAAGTTGATCTTGACTACAGATTCAGTCTGTCATAATTACCCAGAAATACTTTGTCTGAATTTCTCAGCTAAACTAGACTTGACAAGTTATCCATAGCTTGTTACAGGTGTTCAGTCTTTTTAATTTGTAATATTTGTTTGTCTTGCAGAAATTAACAGAAAAGGCAGCTGTTGAAGGTATCTCTGGCAAAACATGGAATGCAGTGGTCAATATTTTTGGGTAATGTTCTACTTTGGAACAGCATTGACAAGCAAGAGACCATAATGAAATGTTTTAAATCCCTATTCTTAGTTCTTTACTGCCAAATATGGCTTCACTTTGATTGAGCATGACATGTGGGGCAGGGCCTCAAGGAATTGAGAAAGGTGGAGAGATTGAAAGAAAAAAAACAAGTGAGAACTTGAGGTGAATCATGCAATTAGGAGAGATAAAGAACGAATAAGACTTTGTTCAAAATAACTGAATTAATAATAAAGCTTTGTTTCTATACATACTTTGTATAGAGAGGATTCATCCCTGAAAACCCTCAATTTTTGTAAACCAACCAGTATTTTAAGTCTGTGTCAAAAGTAAATCAGGCGTCTGATTGAAAACAGTTATGGCATATTCTGTAATTTCAAGAGATTTACAGAAGTTTTCTGCTTTGAGTGCAGTAAACATCCCACCCAGGAGAATTATTAAAACAAACAAAGTTTAAGAGTGTTTCAGGCAAGCCTTTTTGGATCATGTTCTGACTCCAGTGGCACGTGATATCTTGAGCACTTAATGTTCACCTTCAGTTGTTTACATTTGCACTGAGTAGTTTGTAGGGAGATTCAGGGTTTAAGATTTATTAAGCTCTTCAGCTTTCTTTTCCCCTTATACCTATGCTTTCTGTTTGCCACTTGGGTCTCAGCTTTAAAAGGGTAAAGGAAGTGCGAGATGTATATGTAGAGCACGGTTTACTGTATCCTGCTTTGCTGCCTGTGTGACATTTGCTGATTTGGTTTCCTGTGAAAACTGATGGATCAGCTCACTTTTGGTCATAGATAACAGGCAGGAAGACCTGCCAGGATTCCTAAGAAGAATAGTTCATTAAAATGCTGCATGCAGAACAGAGCTGAAGTGAGTATTTTTATTTTAGGAAGAAAAAGCAAATGTCATATTTTGATACTGCAGAAGGAAGCTGTTCTCAGAAAATACAGATATTTTGAATTGTTCATGATTTTAAACCCATTACTCTACAGAAAGCTTAGATAAGGTAACAATGTCAGAATGAAACACAGAGAGGATGAAGCTGTTGTCTCGTTGCTGTCTGGGTTGCTTGGCAGGCTGCCACAGTGGGACTGCCTGAGCAGCTACACACTGTGCTGGGGAAATAACAAATGGCACAGTTGCTGCTGTACCTTCAGAAACAGACTCTAAGATTCTCTTGTACTGAACTGAATGTTGCAGATAATCTAATTTCTGGTGGAGGTAACCTAACTTGGGTTTAAATGCAGATAGCATAGCTAGCTACTAGTCAGTGAAAAATCAGTTTGTTTTATCTAGGGATTCTCACAGTGCTTGAAATAACAGAAGTAATTTGAAATATTTAAAAGTTTTTTATATGAAATAGTGGAGATGGAAAATTGTAGAAAAGATATTGACAAAATAAATCTCAAAAAAGGCAAATACCTACACTATCAGGAAATTATTCTTAACCTATCAGAATAATTATTTCCATTTGATTTATTTTCTTATTTAACTGCCATTTAATCAGTATTGCAACTTGACATTCAGGATTAAACTAATATCTAGGTTTCATATTTTCAAAGTTATTATTATGCCTAACTCCCTCTGAAATGAGGCATCAAAATAAATCAGCCACAACTGCGGCTGATCCCTTGTTATTAGCCAAGGCACCAAGGCAGATACCAAATCCAAACTCTATCTGGTTTGGGATTCTTTTGCCTTTCCTCTAGGTATCTTTTATAAGACATCCTTTCCCAGTTGTGTTTTGAGGTTTTAATTTGTTCAGGTTTTGCCTTTGTTTTCCTTTTTTTTTTCCTTTTTTTTTTTCTTTTCTTTTTTTAAATTTAATTTGACTTACATAAGAAATGTTCATCTATGAAATACCAACAGAAATTGGAGTCTAGCCCACCCATAGACAACCTATATCAGTATGAAAACAGGACATGAAGCTCTCCTGGTAAAATAACTGCTGCAATTTGGTAGGGAGGAGGTACAGGACTATTTTGTAGGAGACATGGGGGGATTGTATGAGGCTCCTCAGCCCTGTAGTGCTGTCAATATCCATGTGTGTGAGGGCTCCACTCCTGGTGCAAAAAAGGATATAATAATCACATAAATACTGTGGAAGTATTGTACCCTAAATAGTTTTATTGGACAAGACATTTTTCAACTAGGACCCAGGTGCTGCTGCCTTCTGTTTTGGTCTGATGTGGCTTTCAGACCCACCTGGCTCCTTGCACTACTGAAGGAAGCTTTCATGATTGTACTTAATCATTCCATGTGTAAACAATTTTTATCACGATGTAACTATCTCACCTAGAAGTTGCCATTGTCTTGCAAGTATAGATAGGACACTCAGGACACTACATCAGCACATCCTAAACTAGAGAAATGAGGCATGTGGTGACTTGTGCCATGTACCATGAACATGCAGAAAAGTGGAATCTGAGACCCTTACTCAGGTGCTTCTGGCCTGAGTCAGTTCAGTTCACCCAGCACTTTCCAGGTGGCATGTTTTTCAGGGTGGTATAGGGCTGTACATATATTTAACATGCTGCTACATTTTTTATTACCTTTGGAACTCTTGCAAAACTTCTTAAAATTCAAGGCAAGACTGTTGAATTTCACAGAAATTATTATCTACAGACTTAGACTCACCCTTTCTATGTTATCAAAACTTAATAAGAGGAAGAGACCAACTTAAGCTTCTGTTTTCTCTTTATCTATGTCCCACTAAGCCTTGTGCAGGAGACACATCAAGAAGAGGTGCTAAACTCTATCTCTTGGAGCCACACTGCCCTGAAGTCCAGTTACAGAAGAGCAGATGGAGGAAAAAGTGAAAAGGCTCATCATTGCAACTCCAGCAGGCTCCTGAGATCCAGGGAAGGATTAAGCCCCAAAATATGCTTTACATTAGTCCCAGCTTCGTGTTTCAGCATGTGCCTTCTCACAACAGTACTCAGCAACACCACAGCTCCTCCTCACCTCCAGCAGGGCTGCTCCCTCTACCAGAGCTTCTCCCATACACCAGGTAGTACCTACCTGCCTCCCTCCAGCCCTGTCTCACAGGTCACCCTCCACACATATCTCTTTAGGCTACAATCTACAATTTTTTTACATGGCCTTTATTTCACTGGAAGTAGGCTGGAGGAGAACAGTATTGAGATTATCTCATTTACTTTTTGGCTTATAAGCTTCATTATATTGAGTACTCAATATACATTTCACCCCATATGCTTCTCTAGTAAGTGGAGGGAGCTAGTAACTGATGAGTGAAACATGGGATCACGAGGGAGTACCTGGAACAGGCTCCATGCTCAGCTGTGGGGGTTCATGGAGGCTGGTGATGTTCCTGGGTGATGCTGCAGTGACAGGACTCATGCTGCAGGTCTGAAATGCACCGTGGGAGGCATCCCTGGCTCTGCACAGACCTAATGCAGCCTGCTGTAGTCTAAGGAGTCACCCCTGCTTGTGAAGCCAGCATGACAATCACTCTTCAAACAAATTCAATGAGCTGCATCTGAATGCATAAACAATTTCAGACTAAAAAAATGACATTATTTGAGGACTAAACAATGTCAAATGAAAACATCACTGTCAGTCTTGGCCATAGGAGAGACAAACTCAGCACGTTTCTGAGTAAAGCAGACAGTGAGCTGTAGTGGGACAGGGGCCATCTCATGGTGTTGGAGCTGGCCTAAAGGGAAATCACTGAGTGGGATGCTCAGTCTGTACTGACACAGCACTGAGGCATGGGAATGCTATTCTGTTCTGCAGGAGATATTGCCAAAATAAAATTCCTGTTGTTGAAATTAGAATGAAATATAAATGATCTGTGAAATAAAATTTTATTTTCCCTCCTCCTATGTTGAAGCTTCAATAATGTGTACACAGTGAGTGTAGTTTACATAATACTTCATAATATTTCAGTCTTTGCTAACTTTCTAAAAAAAAAAAATTCTGCAAAAGTTGATAATGCAGACAGCATAAACTTAAAGAATTCTTGAATCAGACAGGTTTGAACATTTAATCATATGTGAAACTGCAGTACTCAGTGCCTTTCCTGAAATTAGGTATATTTCCATTCAAAAATGTGATATTCTGTCTATCAGTAAACCTTATACCATGGGTAACATTTCATTAATTTGGGGCTAGCAGCAGTTTGTAAAAATTAGCTGACTGACATTAGGGATAGTATAATCTGTTTTTAAAAGACATGCTTTTTAAAATCCATATTATAGTTCAATTTCATAGTTCTTCAGGAAATTGCACTGAAACCTGTTTCCTTTCTCTTATGTCAGGTGTGTGGTATTTTGCTACTGCAACCATTCTGAATGAGTATTCAGGCATAGACTTACTGGCATACTGATCATGGTTGTAGACTTTTATTTATAGTACAGGGTATTAAAACATTGCTCAACAACAGCTCAACAGAAGATTTGCCAAAAAAATGATTTAAAGATTCCTCTTAATACTTACAGGGATGCCATAGTATTCCTATTCTAGTGACACAGAATCAAATCTCTGTGTTAAGGAGTGTGGCCTATAATTTCATCCAAAATTTGATTATTTGAAGTTAAAAAGCCCAAGCAAAGAAACCCCTAAGTAACCCTCTCCTCTGCAAAGAAATCCAACACAGACTCTCTACCTGCTGACCCCTCAACCTCCTTCTTGGAAGTTTCTTCTTAAATACCTTCTCCTACTGCTTTATTTCTCTCCTAAAGGATGATAGTTCTCTGTGCTCATGTCATGGCTATATTTTGAGTTGATGTTGACAATGAAAATGAAGACTGTTGTTTTTGAATTAAACTGGATTTTCTTTGGCACATATATTGTGATAAGGCAAATAGAAAATACAAATCAGCTCTGTATCTTTTCCTATCATCTGATATTTTTCCTATTGTGTATTATCTTTTGCCATTCATTTCTAAAAATAACTATTTCTCTTCATCCTTTATTAAACACTGTTTCATATGTTTACTGCAACACTTCTCCTGCATCTCCTTTTAACCACAATAAATAACTGCAAATAAACATACAGCTCAAAGGCAGTAACTGGCATTATTTTAATTTGAAGTGTATCCTGCTCTACTCCCACTCAGTTTCAAATTTTAGATATTAGAATTTTTTTTTTTCATTGGAACAGTGGTTAGGCATTGGTATAAATTGGCCAAGGAGGTGATGGACTCTTCCACTGTCTCTGGAAGAATTCATGAAATGTCTGGATTTGGGGATTTGGTTTAGGGGAGATTATGGTGGTGTTATTTTGATGGTTGGACTTGATCATCTTGGTCTTCCAATGCTTCATCTTCTTGATGATTCTCTGTGATCATTATGCTTGGAGAAATCTTATAGACCACTGGTGTACTCATAAAGTTATGAGCAGGATTAAAAGTATTCATTTTGTTTAGAGAAACAGTCTTATCAAAAGGCTTATTGTACCTAGATAAAAAGACATGGTAGTCCAGTATTTGTCTCTTGTGTAATAACAGAGTCATAGGTCCCCCTGCTCTGGGTGTGTACAGCTCTTTAACATGAAGAACACTGTAACTAAAGAAAAAATCTCACAGTGTTAGTTAGAGTGATTTATTACTACAGAATGAGAAAGAAAGTGGAATAGGCTGTGAAGATCAACAAATGCTTCTACAATAGAATTCCCTTTCTGCCTTCTGGCTGCAGGGGATTCTTAGTATGGCTTTCATGTAATTAAAAAAGGGTATTTTATAAAAGGAAGACATGGGGTTTCACAATAAAGGCTTGAGGTGTTGTCTTGAGGGAAAAAAGTAGTCATTCTGATTTGATATTTATTCTTTTGTACTATTTAGAACAATGATGTATGTATCCTGTTCAGGAATGCAGGCTCAGGCTCAACTTAGGTAAGACCAAGCATAATAGTATGACAACTAAATTGGTCCTCTTATTTATTGCTCCTCCTTTGCTCCATCCACTGACAGCAAAGGGAGGTTAAGATTACTGCAGTTTTAGGACATATAGGAGCTGAATACATTTGTGTATTTTCTTTTTTTTTTTCTTTTGTTTTTTCTTTTGGTGTGATTTAAAGTGATTACAGAACAATGAATTTAATTTCTTGGCAGTGTATTACTGCATTATTTGTATTTTTTTTCTCACCTGTGGTCACAATTTGTTGTTGAGACAATAGTATTGTAAAACCAGTGTTGGACTGGATCCTACTTATGTGTTGTTTTGTTCACTGTTACTATTAGCTGTGTTGTGTGCTTGCAAAAGTCAACAAGATGAGCTAAAGCCTTGCAAAGCAAGAAATGAGATTAAAACGTGATGGAGGTGTTCACAACTCTTCCTTGTTCTAGCTCCTGTATCAAGGAAATGTGTCTGATTCAGCTTTAGCTACACTTGAAATAAACTGTGGTGGCTGTCGATCCACACCCAGTGTTCACAGGTTTGTGTCCTGGCTCTTTTAGTTCATACACCACACTGTATCTATTTTGCCTCAACTTTATAAAGTTAGTTTTACTGTCATTGAAAATTCTTTGAGAAAGTTCAAGACTTCTGTCCATTTTCTGTGATTTTCCTCTTAGCTTTTAACTCTTTTTGATCCTGAAAGATTCTGGTTTAGATGAAAAAAACCCCCCACTCCTAAATACTAATTAAAATGTATAGAATAGTGACGTTCTTGAAACTGTCTTAATAAATAATGTTTTAGTCTGTGTCTGTTGTAGTTTAACCCCAGCTGGCAGCTCAACCCCACACAGCTGCTCGCTCACTCTCCTGCAGCAGGATGGGGAGAGAACAGAAGGGTGAAACTGAGAAAACTCGTAGGTTGAGATAAAGACATTTTAATAGGGAAAGCAAAGGCTGCATGAACAAAACAAAAAAAGGATTTTTTTCACTACATTCCAGTGGCAGTGAGGTGTTCAGCTACTTCCCAAGGAAATCAGGGCCTTAGGAACACAGACACTGTAACTCTGAATGTCTCCCTTCTCATTCCCCCAGCTTTTATGGCTAAGCATGACATCATAGAGTGTTGGATATCTCTTTGGTCCACTGGGATCAACTGTCCTGGCTGTGTCCCCTCCCAGCTTCTTGCCCACCCTAGCCTGCTCACTGATGGGGTAGCACCAGAAGCAGAAAAAGCCCTCAGGCTGTGCAAAACTGTTCAGTAATAACTAAAACCTCCCTGTGTTATCAGCACTGTTTTGGTCATAAACACAAAACATATCACCATCTGACCTGCTACAAAGAAAATCAACTCCATCCCAGTCAAAACCAGTACAGGGTCTAATTTTAATTATCTTCTTACAACAGTACAATCTTCTAGAAAGCTCTCTCTCCCAAATCATTTAGTAGTGTGAGAATGTTATTTAAATACTCTAGGATGACTAATGAAATTCAACAATGGTTTTAGGCTTCCATTGCAGGTAACCCACTGCAGCACCCATGCAAATATTGGTAATGTGTAGATAACTATTGAATACCATCTGAGAGATAAGGTTCCCACAGGAAACATCAAAAAACATCTTGGGTGCAAATGTAAAAAAAGCATGGACAGTAATCCACTTGTTTTTCTTCCACATATACAATACAGGCATATTATGTTTCAAGTCTGCATATGATTTCATTTAGGACTGAACTTTCCATTTTCCAGTCTGCTATAAAAGTCAAGGGCCACTGTGGCTTCAGGATTTCCATGCATTTTGCCAGGATGAATGACCAGTTGCAAGAACTGGATGTGCCACAAGAAGAGAGGGTCTGACCTGACTCAGAGGAATTCAAGCCTTTCTGTTCTGTGTAAATGTCAGCTGGCTTCCTACCCACAGGAAAGATGAAAACATATGTCTATCTAGGACATGTACCCTGTCATTAGTTATTCAGCAGATTGAGCTTTTGGTAACTTTTTGCCTACAAAACACTACAGCCTGAGACTTTGCTGAATCCTTTTGTCTCAGAAGAGAGAAAATCTTTCCCTTTGACTGTATCAGATCAGAATATATGATTCATGATGAAAGAGGGAGCCAGATCCAGATACTTACTGATGAGCGTGCTGCAGACAAGACACAGAGGCTGTGTGAATAAGCTCATCCAGACTTGTGCTGCTCTAGACAGGGGGCACATGTAGGCATATGTATACACACATAGACATAAATGTGTGCATCACATATGTCTGTGTCAAAATGGCTTTGAACTAGTACTATCTCCAGTATATCCAGTGGGTGTAAGGGACAATGAGAAAAAGGCAGTTTTCAGATCAGGAAGGGAGGCTGGAATACTTCTCTGGGAAGTAGTTCTTCTGAAGTCTCATTTTGGTTGAAAGAGACCTTGGGAGGTTCTCTCTAAAGAAGGGCTAACTTGGACCAGGTTGCTCAGCATTTTGTCCAGCTCAGTTCTGAGAAACTCCAAGAATAGCTTAAAACCATTTCTTCTGGCACTTCAAAGTTTAACTCATTCCTTGTGCAGCCATTGACAGCCAAAGAGGCATCACTACCCATCTACTTAATTCCCTTTTTCTGCCTATTTGTGCAACACATATATTCACTTAAGTTACATGCAGCCTTTGCTGCACATAACCATCACATAAGCAGTCTTTACACAACCATGTATAGACTTTGGTGGCAGTTTTATTTTTTTACATTGAGACTGAACTTCACACAGCATCTCCATTCTCTGTTTATCTTGAGCCAAAAGAGTGCTGCAAATACCCAAACTTTCAGTGTTAGTCTTAGAAATAGCAGTGTCCTCTTAGGGCAGCAGGATTTTTCTGAGTCTTCTGACTTGTTCCTTCTACCACTAGATGTTTTCCTGGGCTTTTGGGTTTTGCAAATGACTAGGGTAAATTTAATATCTCCCACACACTACAGCAAGAGATTAAGTTTCCCATATGACAATTCATCAACACGACAATACAGAACATTGCTGATTATGGCTGAAATACTTCCCACCTCCTGTCCCTGGGCCAGGCTGTTCCTGACCTTTTTGTGGTTCTACAGATGTTGAGGGAAATTATAAACCACTTCCTCTTTACTCCCCTCACGTAGCCCCCAAGAGAACCCAGCACAGCTGAGGTGCCTGGCTGGAATACTTTCCAATGTTAACAGGGGTTTCATTGACTTCAAATGAGATTGTTTTTCATCTCCATTGTTTCTTCTCCTCTTATAACAGTGTCAAAGTACCTTCTTACTCTGCCTCTTTCCATACTAATCTCATATTGGTGTTTCCCTGGATGTGCTGTACTTTCCCACCCAGAACGTCCATCAAGGAGGATTTTGACAATGTTTTAATTCTTATCAGAGATTTCCAAGTGCATGACAACACAGGGGTACAGCCTGCTGCACAACAGGCTTTATATATATGGTAGGTTTGATGCCTTGCAGATTCATAGAATCATAGAATTTTTAAGGTTGGAAAAGACCTCTGAGATCATTGAGTCCAACCATTAAACTAGCACTTGCAAGCCCATCAATAAATCATGCATCTAAGCACCACATCTCCAGATTTTTAAACACTTCCAGATCTGGCTATTCCACCATTTCCCTGAGCAGCCTGTTGCAGTGCTTGACCACTCTTTCAGGAAAGAAATTTTTCCTAATATCCAGTCTAAACCTCCCCTGGTGCAACTTCAGGCCATTTCCTCTTGTCCTGTCACTTGTTACCTGGGAGAAGAGACCAACCTCCACCTCACTAAGCCCTCCTTTCAGGGAGTTGTAGAGAGCAATAAGGTGCTCCCTGAGCCTCATGTATGCCCCATCAGAATACCCAATCAGTCCCATATGTTACAAAAGCCTCACTATGTAAAACAACAGTGAGACTGATGTTTTCAATCCATTTGGGATTCTTCAGAGTGTATATTGATAGTAATCTTGAAGAAATAACATGCTGCTCTGTATCCAGCACAGCAAGAAGAGGTAGAAACAGCAAGGCAGGCTGTGCTTTAAAGGCACCTTTTCAGAAGGATCGTTTAATTCCAGGTAGGTGCTTCAGCTTGTGAAACCCAGCTGGCAGGCAAGGTTTTGTCTTTCCTGCACTGATTCACGAGCAAGATTTGAGTCCTGTTAACAGCAGATAGAGCCATCAATGTCAGCACAATAAATACACAAACAAACAAATCGGCTGAAGTTCATTTATTGGATTCAGACAATGCCTCTTAGGGTTCTTAAGCCCTCTTTACTTCCCCGGCTTCTCCGTGGCAGTCCCGAGCCCGGCCGCGCCCCGCTCCCGACGGAGCGACCTGCTGGCGCCCGGGGGAGGAGTGATGGGGACGGGGGCGCAGCCCAGATCCCGGGTGCCCAAAAGTAGGTCTCTGCTCCTTCTGCAGTCCTCGCTCTGGGGAGCAACCCGGGCCTTCGAGCAGGGGTTTTCTTTGGGACTTGGGTTTCTTACCCCTTATTCTTTCTCCTTTCCTTACCCCAGAAGAAAAGGAGAGGGATATCCTCCTCCCTCCGAGCGGAGTTGGCTAATTTTCTTGGAAGACAAACCACTGACCCAGATGCAAAGCTGTCAGAATCGCAAAGGGGACAAAAGAAAAAAAACCACCATACACAACGGCAACAACAAAAAAAGCAGCGTTCCTCTCAGCTATCACCGCTTTATCACCTGCACATGCCTGGAAGGAGGCTCTTTCCTCCGCTACGGGAAAAAAAATCAGCTTAGGAAAGCAAAGTTTGAACAGCGAATTCCTGTTATTTCAAAACTCCCCATGTGACAGGATATTTCCTTATCATTTGGAGCCCAGAGTTTTCCCCTGATCCACCAGCCCTTCACAAGCGCGGCGGACCTGCCCGGCGGGACGCCCTCTCCTCTCGGCCGCGGGGCGCCACGGGCGGAGCCTCGGCCATGGCTCCCTCCCTGCTCCTGTTCCTGCTGCTCCTCGGGCTTCTCCCCCGGGCTTTTCCGCGGATGGGTAAGTGCCCGCGGGGGGCCGTGCGGGCCGAGAAACGAGGGGTCACCGCGGGCACAGAGCCGAACCTGACCTGGGGCTTGCGGGGGGCGTGGGGAAGGAGCGTCCGCGCAGGCGAAGCCCCACGAGCAGTTCAGCCCTCTCTGCGGCGGGCGGGCGGCTGATGGAGGCGGCCTCCCCTCGGGACCCCTTCTTCGCCCGCATCCAGAGGTGCCCGGTGGGCAAAGCTGCCCGGCAGGGCGGCCTTTTGGGTGCCCATGCCGCTGTGGACGCTGAACAGGGCTGTCACCAGCGCTGCCTCAGTTTTCCCCGCCGCTCCGATCAGTCCCTGACTGATTTAATACCATCACTGAGATTTCCCTCACAGACTTGCTCACCGCAGAGGTTTGCAGAACTACCTGGTGTGCTGGGGCTATGCCTGTCCTCCGCCCTCTTGGATGGGCCCTGCTTTTGGCAGATGGCTCTTGTGAGGGGATGTTAAGGTAACTGAGGTGCTGGTATGGATAGAGGTGTGAAAACAGGAGGAAGTTGTGTTGCTTGGTGATACTTGGAGTTTGTTCCCACTTGCTCTGAGATTTACCGTGATTTCCAGCTCACAGCTATTTTTCAGTGAAAGTTTTGCACCTGCCCTTCCTGAAAACCTCTCAGCATCCTCTCCTCTCTACACTGAGATCTAGTGATGCAAATCTTAATAACACTGCCTTGTAACCTTCCTTCATGTAATTAGCAGCAATCAGTTTAGGCTATCTGGTAAGCAGCAGTCTGTGTAGAGAAGACAGTTGTCCTACCTGCTTGCTGTCTCCTTGCTCCCTCCTCTTTTGCTTCTGGCTTTTGGTGTGCCCTTCTGGTGCTCTCCGTTAGTGTTTAACACTGGTAGCACTTTACTGGCTTTACAAATTACTTTTTTATTTATACTCACACAATTTGTGATGGTTTGCAAATGCTGCAGAGTGTGAAACCAGTTTGGCATACTGGAAATCTCTACCCTGGAAATGATACCATCTGATGAGATTCTGTAGTACTTAGCACAATTCTTAAGGTACAACTTGAGACCAGAGATAGATAAGCAAATAGTCACAGTGTGGTAGGAAAAGAAAAGTGAAAGCCTGTGAGAGAAGTTCTATTGGGATCTACTTGGGACATTTGAGGGGAAAAGATGCTAGATCTCCCTGAATGGCTGGTGTGCACTGCTCATGGTGAAGTTGTTTCCTAAGTTTGACATGTTCTTATGTATTTTAAAGACCTTCCTTCCAGGTGTAAGTTCCAAAATATGAATTACTGTTAGAAATAGGTTTAATTTGAAGTACTAACACTGTGGTACTCACGAGCACACTGTGGTGGACATTAAAATGTTGCACCCACTGTTCATCTGTAGTGAAGAAGGGTACCTGTTACAGAGCTCTGTAACACATGTTGTTACAGAACAATGAAACACAGCTAATGGTGATATGTGTGATTCTGCTCATGCCATTTTACAGATACAGCTCATCATGTTGGCAAGAGTGGTGTCAAGTGTTTACAGAGAGGACTTGGCAGGACAGAGGACATGCTGCACAAACATCTGGCTTGTTTCTTCTAATTACTCACATGGATACTGTTATATGGGAATCCCCTTCAGTGACCAAGATGGCAGAATAAACAGAAATAAAGCTGTAAACTTGAGCAATGCAACACTAAGTTATGAGTCTGCTTGATGGCCATGGACTAGAGGGGAGCAACACTGAGGGAAAGGAAATCCTGCAATTACAGCCTCAGTCACAGTTGGTCCAGCATCCTGCTACCTCTTGTTCTATTCTGCTGTTTTGGCATCAACTTATTTTCGATGCCTCCTTGGCTGTGTTGCCTTTTAGCTGCTTTCATATATACTACTCCCTGCATTGGGAGTATGCCCTGGTATAAGTAGGTGTGTTGGGTTTACACACTTCTAATGCTTTGTAAAGGCACCGTCATAGAATAGTAGAGAGCCTAAGTTTTTGTCCCACTATCCATCCCTACTGGCCAGACTGCTTTGTTCAGCTTTTAAACTTCATTTCTGAAGCCAAAACTCTGCACCCTCTCATGCTTGGATGCAACAATCCAGGCTTTTGACTTAGGGATGCTTTTTTCATGCACATAGTATCTTCTCTTTAACACCACAAGAAACAAAAAACAAAGACTGTTATTTTAGGCCACAGATACAATTTTAGCAGTTTGAAAAATCAGGTAGTGTTTTCTACACATGTGAAATTTTTTGACATCTCTTTTATCCAGAAACTTTAAACATGATTTCAGGAAAAGGAGAGTTGCAAGCACTGCATATATCAGTTTATAATAACATTGTGCTAAATGCTAATAGAAAAGCAGGATAAAAAGCAGTTGTCACCAGCAATGATAATTATACATTTCCTTGTATTGTCTGTGGGTAAAACAGATTGGCAAAAGACAACAATTTCTGCCTCCAGTGCTCATCAGTTTTACATTACTTCCCAGTGAGTTGGAAGACAAAGGACAGGAGAAGGAAGCTGAACTATAGATGAGATAGGTCTAGGTCAGCTCTTTCTCTGAGAGAGAGGTTATTTTTTCCCAGATTGTTCTTCTGCAGAAAAATATGATCATTTCCATATTAGAGCCTCAGCAGAGAAGGGAAGACTTTCTGTGGTTAACATGTTTTCCCCTTAACTATATCTCCATTATATATTTTTTTTATTTTGGTAATCATACACTAAAATAAATAGTATTTTAATTAGCTTCAATCCCCAGAGTCACATAAATTAATGTTTATCCTTCCTAGCTCATAGCCCAGTTAAAAATACAGCTTTAAAATATTGTGCATCCTGTTACCTTATGCAAAAGAGCATGATTAAGTTACTGTGCTAAAATGTATCTCAGGTGGATCAGAGAGGAGAAATTTTCAGTCTTTCAGCAAGATGAGCTCAGAAATGTTACACTCCATAGCACAAAAGTGCAAAAGATGCTAAAACTTTTCAAGCGGCTACAGTTTTGAAGCCAGCCTTGACTACATGAAAATGCATGCTGTGGAGCACTGTTTACTAAGAGGGAGAAATAACCTGGGATGCTATGAAGAGCTTTGTATATTTTCATAAGTCATGAAGAGGCATAACTGGTGATGGCAAATCCCACTGCTGTTGGTATTTCATTCATAATGGAGAGACACAAGAAAGAAGTCACTGATGACTGAAGTGAAAAATAAATATGTTCTACAAGAAGCTTGAGTATAAAGCTTAAAAACATATCCTTCTTCTCAGTTAATACTTTAAAGATTTCAGGAGAGCTTTTGAGAACAGAGCTCCCCACTGTGAGGAAATGGAGCCTGAAGAACCTTGTGAGGGTTGTCGTCTCCCCACACCTGGGAGCCAGTGCTGCTGGAGAGTGCAGTGTCAGGATCTGCTCTCTATAGTGTCCATGCACCCTCATCTCAGTAATTCCCATGGGTGCAGCTTGGATTAACGTCATGACTGTGTTTTCTCTCTTCAGTTTAACCCCTCCTTTAAATCTACAGGAGTCACTAGGTCAACACCTCTGCTGCCTTGTTCTTCTGTGTGTAGATGCTTTCACTGACACAAAATAGTTGAAATGTCCTCACATCTGAACTAGTTGCATCATACAGCCACTTTAACAGGTGTAGTCCACACCTTCTTTTGCTGAACAGATGATAAGATTTTCACACAAAGAGTGTCGAGATTTATATTTCATTTAGATAGTAGGTGGGGTTACTTCAACCCAAATCATTCCAGTGTTATTTTTCTTACAGATACTAGCATCTTCTTAATATATAATGAAGATCACAAGCGCTGTGTACTGGCTCAAAGTTCTAATTCAGTGACTACTGCTCCTTGTGTTCAAGAAAATGAGTCACAAAAATTCAGGTGGGTCTCAGATCACCAGCTTATGAGCATAGCATTCAAATTGTGCTTGGGAGTGCCTTCGAAGAAAGACTGGGTTCCAGTCACTCTGTATCCTTGTGACAAGGCTAGTGAACTTCAGCGATGGGAATGCAGAAATGAGACTCTCTTTGCAATCCAAGGGGAAGATTTGTTTTTCAACTATGGAAACAAACAGGAAAGGAATATTATGCTGTACAAGGGATCTGGTTTATGGAGTAGGTGGAAAGTCTACGGAACCACAGACGATCTGTGTTCTCGAGGCTATGAAGGTAAAGTTCTGTAAATTAATTTCTGTATTTCAAACCCATTTTTATGTGTAGATAATTAAAGAATTTTATATGTGTAGAAGAGTTTCCTTAATCTTATTAATGATCAGTAAGAGTGAATTCAGGTGAAATCAACAATACTTGAGTGGGTGCACTTTTTGTTTTTGGAGTAGTTCATTTTGGTTTTTGTCAAACTTGTCAAAGTGTTGATAGATGATTAACCATGTATCGTGGTGATTAATTTGGAGAGAATAAAAAATACTATGGTTATTCAAAACATGTGAATAACTGTTACATGGCAGTTGATGATAGCTTTTACTATTTACTACATGTGTATGGAAAGACGTAGTGTAAATGTTTAGTCTGTTGGTTATATTTTTTCCTTGGGGTGCAAATATTAACTGGCAGTAAGATATTAGTTAACTCTCACTATCTTAATTTGCAATGTATTGCCAATGTCTTCCTAGGTGTTTGAAGGGAGTCTCAGAGTTGGTACTAAAATGTTAGACAAAGCAATAAGATATTGTAAATAATTAAATTTGAAAAAGTTATGTGTAATACATCTCTATATATATTTGTGATAAGTATCTGGAAGTATATTTGACTTCCAGTTCAGTATTTTTTGATAAACAGAAATGGTCACAGAGGGAGGTATGGATGCAGTTTCTGTGGTTTACACCACAGCTGATTACAGTAGTGGTCCTTGGCCAGAGGCCAGAACAGAACAACCCTGGCAAAGCAAATTATTTGAAAGAAGGCTGGGGGGAGATGTAATAATGTCCTGCTGTTCCTTCCTCCTCTGTTTTCTAGCAGCTCTGTGAGACAATGACCCTGGTATGTCACCTCTTCAAAAATCCTTGTCAAGTACAGTTCCCCTGTATGTCCTTCCATCAATGAATGTCCATTACATGTACACACACAGAAACCTGCTTTATCTACTTTCATAAGTTTCATTGAGTCAGGTTTCTGATTAAAAAAAAAGTGTCTTTGGATGCAAATATAAAATTTATTTGGGCATAATATATTGGAGTCACTACATGGTATATATCTTTCAATTTTACATGTACATGCTCTTCATGTCCAAAATGATCAGCAGTTGATTGAGTTATTGACAGAACACTCAACAGTCTTTTGCAGTTTAAAAAATTGTGTAAGTGTGTGGATTTTATACTTTTGATGGTTGTGCATGGGAAATTTAGCGTGGGAATGTAATTCTCTTGGCTCAGTCAGTTGTGGTCTGTTAACTCCCTTAGCAACATGAATTTGTCTCACTCTGGGTATTATGTGGGTATTAGCTTAGACCTAGAGTAAAATGGTAAGTGTTTCATTTCTATTACAGTTGTATACTAAGCTAGCAAGCTGTTCTTGCTGTAATATTTTGTAATAGGATCATAAAAATGAACTCTTATATATTGCATGCTTATTAATTTTTATACATTTTTGAATTGTTGTGTCTCCTTAGATACCTATACAGTGAAAGGAAATGACAATGGAGCCCCTTGTGTATTTCCTTTTAAATTTGGTGGTAAATGGTATGCTGACTGCACAGATGCTGGCAGATCAGATGGCTGGTTCTGGTGTGGAACCACTTCGGACTATGATGTTGATAAGAAGTATGGATTTTGCCCAACAAAATGTAAGCTTTTTGTATTCACAGTTCTGCTGTGCTGTTATTGAGCTGCCTGGAAATATGTCCATAACAGGTGCTTTACAGTTTGAAATGGTTCAATTTCTCTCTCTGTTTAGCCTGTTTTCCTTTTAAGAGCTACGTAAATATCCAAATATAGCACTCAGCATAAAAAACATTGCCCAATTATTTTGGGGGGAAAGTATGTTAATCGTATTCTGGAATCTCTACATACACCATTTAGTTAAACAGAAAGTCAATTAGATGTAAAGATGTTACATTAACATAAGTAGTATATATGAACGGTCAAAAAGTAGAAATCTGTGAAGTAGAACTGAAAGCTAGAATAGTTTAATTGAAAATTAAAATTACTTGAGAGAATGAGTTGCCTTTTAGACATGAAGGAGCTTTCATGAGCTCTTTAATGCATCCCAGTGTTTCCCAAATCTGTGTACTATATTTTAATTCTGTCTTTTAACTCAATTAGAAGTATTTATATTCCAAATTCCCTGTTTTGAGTATACTTGGTGTTTAAAATGCAGTATTGTCAATATGCAGAACTTTATTTAGAAATGTTGATCTTGCTTTAAGTAAATGGGAGTAATTTATGCCTGCATATATTTGAATTCTTTTAAATTTTAATGAATTTTCTCTGGACCTCTGTAAAATATGTACTAAACATTTTGTCTGCAAGCTGCTTCTGTCATGCTGAGAAGGGTAACACTTCTCTCTCCTTTCTTCTTTATTACTGTGTTTTGCTGTAAAGCTCCAGCTGACTGCAAGCAGAGATAAGGAGAAAAATATGCCTTTCCTTTGATGTGAAGAAAACTGGGTTGATCTAACTGGTTTGATGACAAAATACTGGTGTCCTTGCCTAATTTCCATGAATATTGCATTCAGTATTTCCGACAAATAAAAATCATGCTTTTTTTTTTCCTCCTATGCCAGTATCACTTTCAAGATAATAAAAACATGTTGGGAATATCAATCCCATTAATAAAGCACATGCAAAGTTGACTTAAGAATACTCCCTGCCTAGTATTATTTGAGTACAACAAATAGGAGACATCATTAAAATTTTGTTTAATTCTTCGTCATAATTCAAGGAAATCCATTCAGATGGCAGTGATTGTTTTTGGAAAAAGCTGCTTTATGCTGACTGCCTGCATGTTTCCTTCCTGATTCTTAAGTACTGGCTATAAAATATTCAAGTTTGGGTCATATGTTTTAGTGAGAGACAGGCGATGGTAGCAGTCATCCCTATGTAAGAGAAATGAGATATGAGAGTGTGATAAGTTCATAAACTTCAACAACACCTTTAAAAATAGCATGTGTAAGTTAAAGTTTATTTACTAAGAATGAAAAGTTGTTTCTTAAACTGTCCAGGGGACCAAAGGTGCCAGCATGAAAATATGTGATGCAAACTATTACAGCTGCTCATGCTGGGGCCAGGACCTTCAGTGAAATGTCTGTGACTGACCCAGTCTTTTCTCATTGGGACCAAAACCACCTCAAATATTCTCCAAAATGAAGAGGGAATGAGGCTGTACTTGCAAAAGTTATTGTACCCAGCAGAGGTGGAGCAATTTTGTCAGTGGAGGTGATGTAATTGTGATTATGACCCTTTATTTGGTGATTCAAAAAGAGATGCTGAGACAGTAATAGCAGAAGCTTAAACCCCAAGGAAAAGAACCAAGCAGTGTTGCTGCAGCAAACAATTTTTGGTAGCCTAGGAAATGCTGTTTTTTAATAGGTCACAGCATGCCTTTTTGAGCTGTATGCTGCACTTCAAAGAAGGTGTTGGGGAAGAAAACAATTTGCACAGTGTAAGACCAAGAGGAGAGTGACTCAATGTGTACCAGAGCTCTATTCCAGTGGGAAAAATTCCATTGAGGCCTCTTGACAGATAAAAGAGCTGTGTATTTAGTGACGGACTCAGAAAGCCTTCTAAGCAATGCATAAAAATGCAGGTGACTAGGTCAGAAACAAAATCTGCAGAGAATAAATGCATGCTGAATTCATCTGTGTAGGGATAGAGTTCAGATTTTTATTAGTTTTCTATTTATGTACTGAGTTTTCTACTTCTGTGATTTATCATTAATTTAGCTTGGGTGCTAAAATATATTATTCCAGAAAAGTGATTCATCTTTTTGTTTCTCTGGGGAGCTAAGCTTTAAACAATAGCATATAGATTTTTTCAAAATTCTGCTCTGCAAAGACATTTGAACTCTTAAAACTCAAATGTCTTAAAAGCAATTTTTCCAAGGTTTAGAAATGAGTTTGATTTTTATGAAAGGCCAAACTTCTACAAGAAAGCACCATATGGAAGTGGGCTATAAATTATGAGACAGGGGAACTGAGGTGGAAGTTTGGATGAATGCCCAAGATTTGTTTACCTCTTCTCTGTAATAATTGCACAAGATTTATAAATGCCTTACTATCAAGTCAGAGCAAATTTTCTTTACTGAATTATAGATTTTACTATTTTTGCAATACTAATTTTATCCCAGGGTTTTGCACAGGGATTTAGAACATGGTGTAGCAAAGAAGTTTTGATTCTGATAGTTATAAAATATTTTGGACAGAAGTTGGTTTGTGGATAATGATAATCAGATGAAAGTTCCAATTTTTATTAAAATGTCATTATTACAGTAGGTTATATTTGATTTCTTTTAAAAATAAAGTTGATGTGAAAAGAAGCACTTTATATTACCTGTAGATGGTCAGATTTAATGCAGGAAAAAGTGGAACTGGTAAGTGACTTCCTGATATTTAACATGAATCATGCTTTGTTTTGAGTTTTGTTTATTGTAATGTTTCTCTCTATTTGCAGACTGAAGTTTTCTGAGCACTCTGAATTCAGATAAGACCTCTTTCTCAACTTTTTCAGATTTCTACTGGAGAAGCTGATAAAGGCTTCAAGAATTCGGTGATTTTCTCCTCGTTGGCAGACATGCAGTGATTCTGCTGTGTTCTGCTTTAGTCACTCAACTTTATTCCCTTTATGTGATATTTAGCTCAGTGTTGAGACCTAACATAGGTTTCATTTTTGGCAGATCAAGATCACACTGTTTTCTGTTGCCTGTTTGTGGAGATACAACTGAGATGAGTCAGGAGAGACTGCAGCAGTGTAAAGAGTGTGATATCTGCCGGGGCAGCTTCGGATACTGGGGCCTTTTGGATGGTGCTTTCACTGGCATTGCCTTAAGTGCCAAGTTCAGGTGTTCCAGGAGTTCAGTCAGGCTATGTGGCAGAGGAGAAAGTCATGCTATGTCGGATACATGCTTAAGAAATCAGGAGTTGCAGGGAAGTGTGAGATGGATGCTGATGATGTCAGCTTTGTATTCAGCACTTGGGTCTGATTACCACAATCACAGTAAGAAAATCCATAGCCACTTTTCATAGTGACCCAAATTGGTAAAAAAATATGGGGTTTATCTCAGAAAAAAAGTCAGCTTGATATACACCTTAGCTGGCATCAGTCTGCAATTTTTTTAGTATTTTCCTCCACATTCACAGATCAACCATTTTAGCACATTTTTAGCCACTTATTGTTTACCTTAAACAGGAGATTTTTTGTAACCAGAGAAAACAGTCACCTTGTTTCATTCCCTGTCAACTGTCCTGGATCTACTGTTACATCAGAGAACCTCAGGATTCCTTTCAAACCATTTGTCTATAGCAGTGTTCAGGCATTTTGTGTCTTTTGCTATGCAATTTTTTGCGTTTATTTTATTTGCCTCTGTCTTCATGATGAGTTACAGCATTTTCATTTCTCCCTATAGTTACTAGTAATGATTTGTGGAACACAGACCCTTTAACAAATGTCCAGTACCAGATAAACTCTGATACAGCTCTGAAATGGCATCAGGCAAGAAAAAGCTGTCAGCAGCAGAAGGCAGAGTTATTAAGCATCACAGAGCTACATGAACAAACGTACCTGACAGGTAGGTTAATATTATCCATTGTTTCTTTAAAAAAGTGTATTGTTGCAACAGTGACACTAATATGGCATGTTCCATCTTGAAGATTATATTTGTTCAATTCTGGTAATTAGTAGATGAAATAGTTATATTGAATGATATATTTGGAAATATAGGGCAGATAATATTTATTTTGTCATGAATAAATATTGCTATAAACTGATAGTAACATAAAAAAATACAATTAAGTAATGCAGGTAATAACGAATAAATGTTAGAATGCAGAAAAATACAAAGTAGTTTGTAAACTGAAGATGTAGATACCAAGATTGCATCTTTTTTGCATTCTTCTTGTAGTGTGTATTAGTCAGCAGTTTGGCCTATTTCACTAAAGCCGTTGCATCTTCAGTATATCCTAAAATATGAAAAGAAAAAAAACTAATGAACCAAAGGGCTCATAAATATTGTCTTTTAGTTTCAATCTTCTTCAATGTTTTTGTAAGGAGTTTCCACACTTCTCCTATGAGAAAATTCTTAAATTTGTATATTTGAATGTACATTCTACCTTCTCACCCTGTGTACAAACATGAAATAGTCCACTGATTCATCATTTAAACAGATTATAAAATATTTTGAATATGTTACATCAGTTGAAGGATAAAATATTCTATACCATAAGCTATATGTTGTGCTCTCTAAATTTGTCAAATAGGAGGATTAGAGAATGGTTTGGGTTGGAAGGAACATTTAGAGATCATCTAGTCCAACCTCTCTGCCATACTATGGGACATCATGGATTAGACTAGGTTGCTCAAAGTCCCATCTAACCTTACCTTGAACACTTTCAATTTTGAGGATCAACAATTTCTCAAGGCAACCTGTTCCATCAACACTGTATAGAATGCCTGACTTATATCCAATCTAAATCTACCCTTTTTCATTTTTAAACTATTACCCCTTGTCCAGTCACTACGAGCCTCGGTAAAAAGTTTTCTGCAAAATTTCTTAGAAGTAGTTTTCATTTATTGAAAAGCCATGATAAGGTCTCCCCAGAGCCTTCTCCTCTCCAGGCTAAACAACCCCAGCTCTCAGTCATTCTTCACAGGAGGGATGTTCCACACCTCTGGTGAATTTTCTTGCCTCCTCTGGACTTGCTCCATGCCTTTCTTGTACTGGGGACCCCGCAGCTGAATGCAACACTCCAAGTGTGTTTCGCCAGAGAAGGGCTGAGGGTCAGAATCTCTTCTCTCACCCTGAAGGCCGCGCTGCTTTGGACGCAGCCCAGGACATGTTTGGCTTTCTGGGCTGCAAGGACACATGGCCAGGTCATGTCCAGCTTTTCATCCACGAGCACTCTGAAGTCCTTCTCTGCAGTGCTGCTCTCAATCCTTTCATCCCCTAGTTCATATAGATGTTGTGAATTCCCATGGCCCAGCGATAGGACCTGGTGTGGTGCTTGGCCTTGTTGAACTCCATGTGGTTGTCGTGGGCCTACTCCTGAAGCCTGTCAGAGGCCCTCTGGTTGCCATTGCTTTCCTCAAGCGAGTCAAAGCACCACTCAGCTGGGTGTCATCTGCAGATTTGCTAAGGGGGACACCCAATCCCACTGTCTGTGACTGACAATTAATAATAGTGGTCCCAATACAGACCCTAGAGGGACACCACTTGTTACTGGTTTCCATTTGGATTCTAAGCCATTGACTGTAACTCTTTAGATGCAGACTTCCAGCCAATTCCTTATCCATCTAGTAATCCCTCAATCAAATCCATATTTCTCCACTTTAGAGGAATGAGAAATGTATTTTCAATGCAATGAACAATTTGTTCTGTCTAAACTTCTGTTTTCAATTTAAAGATTTCGTCAAAACATGGGTTGTTTTTTAAATGACTGTGAGAAAATCGTTGGAATTAGTGCTCAGAGGAGCAAACTGGTGCTGACACAGAGGGTAGTTATTAGTTGATGTGTTTTAATTGCAAACTGATAGATATGGCTGCTAAATGTATGTGAAGATCAGTTTTTCATTATACAGCTATCCTGGCAGTACTAGGAATTCCTGTCATGTGCAGTTCTCAGTTCTCCTAACTACAAATTGTTTGTCCAGAAGAAGTAATAGAGCATGTTAATGTGTTGGTGCAGAACCAGGTCTGAGATTCTAGTCCTTTCCAGTCAACTACCTCTTCTTTTAACTTTGCCGTGCTTCAAGGGCTGCCCATCACTGTGGTGTCAAAGACAACTACAAATTGCAACGTCTTGGCATGATGCCATCAGTAGAAGCAGAAACAAATGATACATATTGCACTATGATTTTCTGTGAACTATGCAGAAACACACTTAAATAAAAAAAAACAAACCAAACCAACAGGCATCAAGCTGTGCTTCCAAGCCTTATGCTAAGGGCAGAAATAGATAATTGATTAGTAATGACTATGAATAATGTTCAGCAGGGCCATAAATAAGCATGATATTTCTAAGTACTTTTCAGAGCCACAGGAATAAATTTTAACTGTTTTTTTTTGAAACCTGACTTATCATTGGCTAAAGAACTGAATTCAGCTCACTTCGAAAAATGCACAAGATATGCTGTTAAAAAGATGATGTTTGCAACTACTGCATTTTAATGTATTTTGATAAATGAGAACAGGTTTTTTACACTGTGAAATTGGCACTTGTTCATTTTTTGAAAGAGTAAATACTTCTATTTTCTATAGAAAACTATAGAAACTATGGTTTCTATATAGTTTCTATAGGGAAACTATATCTTTCATTTTAGAAAACTGATTTTTGGTTTTGTGACCTTTTCTGAAGATTTATCCATTTAATATTTTAGAGTTCTGAAAAAAAAAGAAGTTTCATGCTTGTGATCAATGGTAGCAGTGTGATTTTGTTTTCTGTTGTAGTAAAATTCTCCAAACCTAAATATGTCAAAACTCTAAAACTAAACTGACCAATGTAAGATGACCTGTTTTTCAGGTTTAGCATAACCACCTTAATTAAAATGCTAAAAATTGTTAAAACCTATACTAGGAAAAAGGAGAAGGCTTAACCAGAATTCAGCTCTCAAGTTTTGAGGCATGTTTGCTCTTGCTGTGGACTTCCAATATCTCTCTCTGTCTCTGTTACCTAGGTCTGACTCGCACACTGAGTTCAGCTCTCTGGTTTGGTCTTAACAGTTTGAATTTCAACAGTGGATGGCAATGGGTTGGTGGTGCTCCTTTTCGGTACCTAAACTGGGTGCCAGGTAAGGTTAAATGCATTGCTGCTCAGTTCAAAAGGCAAAAATTTGGTCATTGTGTAACAAATATCTTTTCTAGCACTCTATTCTTCTTCAATTATTGAGTCTGTTTTGATGCTGAATAATTCTGATTGTGATAATTAACACTGTGAGTAATGGCCCTTATGCTAGGGATATGCACCAGGCTTAATTTGTTATACATAATGGAAATGGTAGCCTCATAAGCCTCAAAATAGGAAAGTTTTAAGTCATCTGTTGACACTTTATTTGCATATCTTCCTAATTTATTTTATTTCTGAATACAGAAGAAATCAGGTGCTGTAGATGTCCTTATTTGTGAGATTAGACTCACAATCTAATGGGAGTGGTGGGGAGGGGGTTGTTGTGGTTTTTTTTTTTTTTCCTTTTCTTCAAATTCCTTTTGGTTTTGTTCAAGTTTTTTTATTTGCTTGAAAAATAGCTTTTCATGTCCATTTGGGATTAACCTACCCTCAACAGTAACACATGTCAAACTGAACATTTGAGGCTAGACTGCTTTGACAGAAGCCCAGCTACTCCACAGCTGTGGCTGCAGGGTTAAACTCTGGTGCCATCATTAAAAAGTTTCTATGCCATCTGTGCACATGGTGAAGGGCTGTGTCTCTGGTTGACTATTCAGAGTGCCAATATAATAGTGGTTTTTTTATCAGGATCCTTGCTTTGTTCCTTTGCACCGGCTATTCAGGGAGCTTTTGGGGTCTAATTTAAAGGAGGTGTCTGAAGTTCTGCAGTGTAAATGCTCTTTATCTTCACTGAGCATTTAATCATCAGTAAGTATAAGTGCATGCTCCAGTGTATCACCCAGGGCCTTCCTTGTGTAGGTAAGGCCAAAAGCACATTTTAGGTGGACAAACTTCTTGAGTAAGCTCTGAACAGTGAATTGAGCTACTTTATAAATAGCTGTCCAGTGGAGTGAGCACACAGGCAAACTGCAAGTTGCTGTGAAGGTATTTATAGGTCTGTCATCTGAGTGCACTGATGTGAATCTGCACACAAGGAGGAGTGGGGGAAACACAGCTGTGAGGTGGAGCCAAAGCAGCAAGAGGAGCTGTTCATGGTTATTAAAACTGCAGACAACTCTCAGTTGTACTGTAAAGAATTACATAGTTAAGATGGGCTTTGATGTAACAAAAGTGGACTCCATTTATCCTTAACTCCTTACATTCCTCAGTTTCATTCAGAAGTAATACTCTACTCTTATGTCCATGTAACATTTTATATTTGTGCTATCTCCTTCCTGACTTTACGTTGCTCAGCCTTCCTCTGTCTCATCCCCATTACACTGGATATTTAAGAACTGGCTCTTTTTCCATTAACACATTTTAAGGGAATTTGTGTAAACTTCATATTTTTCCATCTCACTACTCCTAAATAAATAGAAAAAAAATGGAACTGTTATCAATGTTTAAACAAAACTGATTTTGCTTAGACATTTTGGGGATCTAGCTGCCAATAGCTGAACTTCTTTGTGCAATAAAACAATTTAAAATTTTATTTTTGAGGTAAGCATATCTATTTCTCCTATGGGAAGAAGATAGAACATGACTGCAAATATAAGATTATATTTAATCTAAAGTAATGAAACCATAATGGTATGAGAAAATTTCAGAGAACAATCTTGGACTCTAAAAATATTGTTTTGTTGGGTTTATTCTATGTAGTACCAATGCTTATTATGCAGTATAATGGCATATGGTCAGAAAAACGTGCTAAGTTTAATAACAGCACTTCAGATCTTAAAAAGTTCAGCTGATTTATTGCTCAAATTTCTTCTTTTCTACAGTTTCGACTTTTCCTCTAGATGGTTTTGTTGGTGTTAATGCTAATCAACTATAACAAAATATATGCAAATATCCTGATATGGTCATGTTGTTTAGACAAATGAGCAGGAAGTTCACATCAGCAAAATAATTACTTACTATTTTTCTAATACGAAGTACAGAATTTGTCTAGCTGACGGAACAGGTTTTTTTACCTAAAGAGTGTCCTCTGGAGCTTAGACATTCTCCATTTAGTAAGGGAAAAAAATCCCAAAGAAAATAAACACATACACTGTAATACACTGAGGTGTTGGAGCATGGGTTGGACTTGATGATCTTGAAGGTCTCTTTCAACCTAGAAATTCTGTGATTCTGTGATTCTGTGATTCTGTAATACCTTCTACTGTTTACATGTAAAGGGGCTGTTAAATTATGAATTTGCAACTTGTGGCTGCTGTGGAAAAATTACCTCTTAAGGGAATGAACTTCCCTCTTCAGGCTAAAGGACTGTTGAGTACCACAGTTGTCTATGTGTTAATACATTTTATGGTTGAAGCATGGAGCAGAAGGAAATGTGGGAGTTGGGAGGGTAACCATGTTGTGCTTCTACTCTGTTGTTGTTGAGATTGTGGTGAATTTTTTTTTTTTTTTNTTTGGATTGTGGGTAATTTTTTTTTTTTTTTTTTTTTAAGGCCATCCTTCTCCAGAACCAGGAAAAATCTGTGGTGCATTGAATCCTGGCAAAGGTGCTAAGTGGGAGAACTGGGAATGTGATAAGAAACTTGGCTATATTTGTAAACGAGGAAATGCTACTTTAGAATCTTTCATTATTCCTGGAGGTAGGTTTAATAATAAACCCTCAACAAATTCTTAATGACCAATTTTTTTTATCTTCAAGTGGAATAGGTGTTATTGCATGTAGTAAAGCCAAGCAAAGGACTCTGTAGACTGTGGTTTGACCAAGATTCCCTCTAAAATCAGTGAAGAGTGTGTACTTCCTTTTTGCTCTGGCCTCCCTATTTCCTGTGTAATAATCTTTCTCCAATAGTCATGAGTTCTAAATTGCAAAATTGTGGAGTTCTCTTTTCTAAAACCAAGCAGAACTATCAAATTCTGATTATAAAATAATAAAAAATGAATTTAATGTTTTTAAAATGATGTAATCGTTTGAAGCCCCATGTACACAATGAAACTAATCCACTTCTTCTGGTAATTTTTACTACTTATGAATTAGTGCAGGTCAGTAGTGGACTAGAAGAATTTTTTAACATTCTTTTGTATTAGATATTTTTAATGTATCTGCATGTCTTATAAATATAGAAATATTTATATAGAGATATAAAAATATTTATTTGTATACATATAAAAGCATATACTATTTTATGAAATTATTTAAATTATGTATGTAGAGACATTTTTTCAGAAGAAATGTAATTCTGGAACTTGCTTCATATACATAAGGAAGATAGAAGAGGGAAAAGATTTATTTTGACCTCTTTCCTTACTATTTCTCTATTTACTATAAACATCTTGTAACTTATTCATCGCTTTGTTTCATCACTCCTTCTTTCTGTTCTTTCCAAGTTCCATTCTTTTTCCATGTCATACCTGTATCTCTTAAATCCACTGATATTATTTTGTATAGGCTTTAGAAGCAGAAGGCTAAACTGGAACTAGAGTTCCAGTTCATTTATTAATATGCATCACTGCTTGCAAAACAGATGTTTTGGAAAATCAGTGTTTGATATTTGACTTAAAAAACAGTTGGTGTTTTTTATATTTTTTCTGCTTTTGCCAATATAGAATCAGTCCTGTTAAAAACACTTAGGACAGAGGATTCTACCTCATTTGTTTTGCTGTGTTGCTAGGAGAAAAGACCACAAGAATGAGCTGGTGTCTTGTTAATTAGGTATTGAAATACATATTAATTAAATTGATAATTTGGTATTGAAATCAAGTACCTTCATTGTCTTAGCTGAGAAAGACTTTGATGCATGTTTAAATTATTTCTTAATTTCAGATGT
This sequence comes from Illadopsis cleaveri, assembly GCA_013399915.1. NCBI lineage: Eukaryota > Metazoa > Chordata > Aves > Passeriformes > Timaliidae > Illadopsis > Illadopsis cleaveri. Next base: position 582,150 of record VXBB01012340.1, read on the forward strand.
AAAGTTTTGTTAGTATTTGTATACAGGTGATACCCAAATAGTTTCATTTATATAGGTTGGTGTAGGTTGTTTGGCAGGCTGCTGCTCTGCTTTTCAGGTTTCATACATCATTTCTAAAACACTGATGCCTATAAATGTACTATCAGTTTAAGACTGGCTGCTATAGTATTTGTATTTAAATTAATTTGTATTTAAAATGGTTTTTTTGGAGGGAGGTGTGTGTCTAATGGTCATTACTCTCTTCTGCATTCAGCTTTTGTTCCTGCCCCCCACCTCCATTCTCTGGTTTACCAGCAATTTGAAGGAAGAGAAAAAAGTTTTCAATTAAACAGAAATTGCTGAGTAAACACTGTGACAGATAAACCAGAGATTGGCAGTGGTTCATTTAATAAAATATTTTCCAAAATGTCCCACGGGGGGAAGTAATAAAAGGAGTAACCATGGAATCATGCAAGGTGTTAGGTGCCCTCAGCTTCTAAAGGTGTAAAGGAAAACTCATGGTGGATTATGTTTTCCTGAGTTAAGAAATAAATTAATTGCAAATTCATACATGCACTTAGCTGTTCACCTCACATTAAACACAAAGAAAAGCCTTTGAAATTTTAACTCTTGAAGGTATAATTGTGTCTAACAGGACAGTATGTGGGACAGAGGAACATTTTACAACAGAATGTAATCATGCTTGTGTTCAAAACAAAGTCGGGAAAAATCTTTACAGAATATTTGTTTTCATTACAGATTGATTTTCACAAAGCAAACATCTACAGGATTGTTTTGCTTTTTTTTTTTTTTTTTTTCTTCTTGTAACAAAATATTTATTCCAGCAGGGGGCCACATCATGTTGCACATCGAAGTATCTTCAGGCTACAGAGCACTTGTTCTGTAACCCAGCAAAGTAAAGTAATAGAAATGTATTCATTTCAAATTCAAAATGCTGAAAGGAAAAACTGTCTCTCTATCTCCACCAAGTGACTGCCAACATAGATTTCATCCCAAGCCAACAAAGTGTGGTCATCTTAAAGTACTGTTTCCAAATGTGTATTTAATAATCATTTAGAAGAAATAAATGCTCTTACTGTTACTGCTGAAATGCTGTGTATCTCTGTCTTATCAGGCCACACAGGATGGGTCTAAGAGAGAAATTTGAATGTCTGAATCATGAGACTGACTTTAGGTAGTGTTTTCACCCTTTTAGACAGACAAGTCAAGCACTATGAGATTTTTCAGACTTCAGAAAGTCATGCTTATCAGAAAATCAGCTTCACAGGAGTACTTGCTCTCTGTTTGAGAGATAACTTTTCTACACTTACAGGCCAACATATTTATCGGCTTGGCATTTGGAATAATATTGTTTACATGTTAATGTAATATCATGTATTATGTAATATATTTTACCTTTTATTTGTGATAATTTGCATTGCTTCTTTTGTTTAAGTGAAATTATGTCCAGGGAGTAGTACTTGTTTCCATTAGGATGAAAAAGTAAGCTGGATGGCTTTGAGTTGTCTCGTAGACAAAAAAATAGAAATAGGGAAGCACCGAGTTAATTTTTGCTGAGTAGTTGAAGTGAAGAACTGAAGAGTTTCTTGTACTAAGAAATCCCCAGCAATGTAATTCAGTAAGGCTTGCACCAGAGAAACTAGCCATCAACAGCTTTTTTTTTCCTTTTCTTTTTCTTTTGTGGCCTGTAACAAGTTCCCTGGTGTTAATGGGTCTACAAGCAGAAGTTTTGCTGCCCTGTCTACTGCTTTAGTTGCTTTAGTGTTTAGTGAGTAATATGGTCACAGTCTGCATCCTCTTGAAAAAGAGATGCTCACAGACTCACTGAGACATAAATACCTTTGTGACTCTCTCTGTAGCCGTGTGAACTGCTGATTTCTGTTCCATGCAGTGTTTGCAGTTTGCAGAAGGGTATGTTGAGTGTTCTCTGATTTATGGCAAAGCACTGTAAAATGCTCAGAGCTGAGACCAGGTATAGGACAAATTAGGCGGCTGTCTGAAGCATCAGACTAACTTCTGCAACAGCGTTTGCCACCTCTGTGCTCTCTTGTTTCTCCCTGCATCGCCATGTACATTCAGTTTGTTTACCTGGGGTTTCCTCACCCTCTGTTTCACCTTTTCCTCTCCTTTGACCCAGCCTCCTTTGGCCTCTGACCCAGCACTGAGCCCCTTGTTCTGGGGGAAAAAGTTTAGTTCTAGAACATTGTGAGAACATGCTAGCGCGTTGTAGACACAGGTCTGAAAGAGCTGGTACTGTTTGTAACAGAAATTTGTGTTTTGACACTAAGTATCTATTAATCATCAGTCTAGTCCAGTTGAAACAGGGTATGTGCCTAACAGAATATGTGCCTGCAACATGGGCCTGACTGTTCATGAGTTTGGGTGCCTATTTAAACGTTTCTACAGAATATATCCCACTGTTAAACAAACATTTCTTCTTGTTCTGACATATACAAGTTTTTTGCCAGTAGAATTTCTGAAAACGTGCTGTACTTGTTCTACTCTATATATTGGTGTTTGCTAAACCCATCTGCTGATTATAAATGAAGAGCTGCAAGAATCCTAATTTGTTTCGACAGCAGCAATACTCTGTTTATTGTACCTTTGGGTGGCACTCCTCCCAAGGCTGAATAGTGTGCTGAACAGCAGTGTGTTTGTTGGCAATACCCTGGTGCTCTTCTACTGAGCTTCTGAAAGCAAGTTTTAAGCATGAACCATTTACTTTGACAACATAATCTTCTCAGTTAAGCTTACGAAAAGGATTCTTAAAAGCAGTGTTTCGGTTCTCTTGGGATTATGTATAATCAGTTACTTCTTTCCATAGTTCTAGCAGAGATGGGCTAATCCACAAAGTGCCTAAGTTTTTGGGGAAATAATTACTCTCATAAATATGTATTGTAAAGTCAGGTTCTTAGCATATAGCATGGGGGTTAAAGAGAGCTGCTAACATCAGTGAAGAAAAATTAAAAGGACCAGTCTGCAGACCTTACATTTTGGTATGCATATATGCACGCATATAAAAGACAAAACTGTGGTTTAATTGTCTTTTCTCAAGTTGCAAGCACTTGTTTGCAACTGTAGTGTTCTTTAAAAATAGTGTGGGAGTTTCAGCTTTCAATTATTCATGCAGATTTTTATCACTGTACATGTTTTTCATCTCTGCTGTTCTTTGTGAAGAAAATATATGATTGAATTTTTTTGTTAGATATTTACTGGTGTGATGTTTAGTCTTTGGTTAAGAACAGAATTCTGAAACTCTTCATGGCAATTTTTTTTTTCAGAGACTAATGTGCCTATTAGGTGTCCTGATCAATGGATGTCATATGCTGGTCACTGTTATATAATTCATAGGGACCCCAAAATATGGAAAGATGCCTTAACATCTTGCAGGAAAGAGGGTGGAGATCTGGCAAGCATCCATAATGTCGAAGAATACAGCTTTGTTATTTCTCAACTTGGGTACCGTGAGTACTTTTTCATAATATCATATGTATGTATATATATATACACTAAGTAAAGAAGGTGTTTTGAACATCTTACCTGTTAATAAAATGAGAATGTTTAAAAATAATATTTTTTCTGATCACAGGGTGCAGAAGGAATTAAATTTTAAATTAAAAAAATTAAATTTTAAAAATCAGAGGAAGAAAAGAAACAGAATAAGATATTGTAATACCTTGTAATTGTTATAACCACAGAGTGGATAAGGACTTAAGTTTTAAATTTAAAAAATCAGAGGAAACAAAAACACAGAACAGGAGCACAAAACCCAAACAGACTTTACTGCCACAAAAAAGCTGTGGTCAGTGATGCAAATTGCGTTATCTCCAAACTCCTATTTCTTAGTGTCTGCTTCTCCTTCCTTTCTCCTTTTATATAGGTTAAAGAAATTTAGATTTTTTCATAAGATAAAAGGATTTTACAATCGGTCTTCAAAAATAAATGTGGGAAAGCAAAGTCTGCTGGTCCAAAACAATTTGGGAAGATCTGTGTCCTATTATTAGCACTGCCATGTCCTTATGTTTCAAGTCATATATTTCAAGTTCATGTCCTCATGTTTCTCCTAAAAAAAAGAATCCATCTGTCTCAGGACATGGATTCAGATGTGCCCCATGCCAAACACAGAACTTACGTGCTTGGTTTCTGAGGATACGTTCGAGCTGTTGCAAAGCAAGTTGGTCTAGAGATGCAAGATGTGTTTATTAGGAGAACTCAGCTGTGCTGCCTCTGAGGCAATTTCATGGTTGTTATTGCTTTGCATGAACCTGCTCCTGCACGGAGGAACAGTTAACTGCTTTTTGTGGGAGAAGCAAGTTCACATCCAGGTATGCTTCTTTGCAGTGACTGATCCTATGTGTGCTTTCAGTGCCAGGTAAAGATGAGTTGGTTTATCCTTCACTGAAAGTGTAGCCATGTGCTTTTGGCTGCAGCACAGCAGCAGTCCTGGAGTGGAAATCATAAAACAGCTGATATGCTTTATTTTTGTATCCTAGCTACCTCCGTGGCAACTTGTGCTTTTCTTCACATTCCTGAAAGAGTAGCTTGTGTTTTCATGAACAACATGAAACTTTTACTCTTTTAAAAGATATTCTTAGGAAAGATGAGACCTCTTGATGAGACATTAGGACATTTGATAGAAGTTAAGTTCTAAAGGAAACTAGATGAATTTTCACCTTACACATGTGAAGTAGGTTATTTCATAGTTTCATACCTCCTCCAAAGACCTTTCCTGAACTGACTGCTGTTCTGTTTCTGTAAAATTGAGTGGTTTTGAAAGGCAAATAGTCCTGAAGGAAACCAGGTTTCTCACAAATGACACACCAGCTGCAACAGACTGTGTTGAAAGCATTCTTTTCAGAGGAGTAAAACTGGAACAACTAAAGAAGCCTTTTACGACAGTTTATGACTGTATCAGATTACCCTTGTTCACCACTGAGAGGAGAACACCACGTATTGCAGTGCCTGTCAGACCACTGCTGTACAGAAAGAACAAAAGTCTATCTTTGTGCCAAACAATTCACAGTCCCATGATAAAACAAAGAAAGAAGGGGTACAATGAGATGAATATTGTCATGGCAGCTGAGCTTTTGTTGGCATCACCCACAAAGGGGAACTTTAGAGAGGAACATGAAGAATGAAGAAGTGCATTCTGGATGTTTACACGGAAGTCCAGCATGTGATATGGCACAAATGTGGCCCAGTGCATGACTGGGAATGGGAAGCAGCTTTACAAATTGCTGGAAAAAACCCTTTGTATTTAGTCATACAGCTGCAGAGATGATTGCAAAAAAAGCTGCAGTTCTAGTGAGGAAAGAAATGTTATGTAGGAAGAGATTCCATAGATTTCCATGGCTTATTTAGATGGTTTTGATGCAGTTACTTTGTTGAAGAATGTTGTTTATTGTTTGTGTTACCATGGTGTGACCCTACCACTGTAGGAGCTCTGGATGTGGAAAATGACTCTGTTGTGCTAAATGCTCAGTAAACACAGACAGAAAGATTTTAAGAGGTAACTAAACAAAAAATAAATTAAAGAGCATGGATGGCAGTGGGCAAGGAGGGAATGAGAGCCTCATGGGCAGTAGAATTTGAACAGCTTTCAGTGTGGTAGCAGAAGAGAGTTTAAACCAGGGTACTGAAATGTAATTTTGGGGGACTTCTGAACATAAAACACTGTCTGCAAGCCTGCAAGAAGGGGTAAAGGTGTGTATTTGAAAATGGAGCCTGAGAGCCTGTGAATTTGAGCAGTTCTTAATGGGGGAGAGATGGTAAGAAATTCTGGATGAGCTATGAGAGCTGATCACACTTAGGTGTAATAAAGGCAGGAGAGTCAAGGGAGGGAAGGAGAAAAGACAGAGGGTTGACTTTCTCTGTCATTCAAATGACTGGCTGGGAGGGTGATATTTGCAGTATCTTGGTTGGCCAGAACAGAAACCTCTCAGAAACAGTGTGAAGTAAATTCCTTGACCAGTCCTGCAGTTTCCTTCAAGCCAAAAGCCAACAGCTAACTCCTTTAACAGTAAAATGAAAAAAAAAATCCAACAACCATGTTAATTTCACTTTATTCTGAAATTAAATAAAATATAGGAACACATATAATGGGAAAACTTGCAAGTACTCTGATTTTCAGCTCTGAAAGACATCACTGGGTGTCAGCATTAGAAAATAGGACATTTCTTTCTTCCCTATACTAAAAGTAGGAGAAAGGGGGAGGTAATATTTTATTTAAGTGTTTATTCATATCTTGTTACAAAGGTTTTGAATTGGAAAAGAAGATGAACCTATTTGTGTTGCAATATAATTCAGCAAAGGGAGTATTTTGCTTGTCTTCCCTGAAGTTGAACACCCTTATTGTATTTGCCACTTTGGTGAGTGGCCTTTCCTGATGACTGGAGTGGGTATATGAGAATCAGTTTGACCTCTGTGGGGCTGAGAATCCTAATTTCCTGACTGTCTGTTCAACTTCCTGAGAATAATTTTTTTTCTTTTGCACAAAGACAAAAGTTCACACTATGTGACAGGATTGTTAATTGTATCTTTTAGAGCCATCTGATGAGCTGTGGATTGGGTTGAATGACCTCAAGGTTCAGATGTATTTTGAATGGAGCGATGGAACACCTGTCACTTACACCAAGTGGCTTCGTGGAGAACCCACTCATGCAAACAACAGGCAAGAGGACTGTGTCATTATGAAGGGAAAGGTAAAGTCACATAGCTGTTGACTAAATTTTCTTAGAATTTCATTTATCATTTGGGCTTTCTCCTATGCAAGGGCAAATAATAAAAAAATAATTTAAAAAATGGGGATATTACTTGAAGCAGCCTATTATAAAGTCAGAAATTAATTTTTTGAGGAAAAATCTCTGTTTAAGATTGCCAGAAAATTTCACTCTCTTCCCTGAGAAGCAGGCAAGTATTGGCAACTGCCCCTCGAGATCTGTATTTCTGGATTTCAGTTTGTGCATGTGGACTTTTAAAAGAATCTTATAGTTACACTGGGAAGCAGATGAACATGTAAATGTGTTTCTTCAGGGAGCTAAAAAGACATTTTGTATATGTTTGGCTTTATTATGTTTTGACTGAATATGAGATTCACCTTAAAAAATTGCACTAGCAATTCTTGTTTATGCTAGAGAGAAATACTCTCATTAGAAGAAAATAGAGATCTTAATTTTATTTTTCTAGGCAAAGTTATGAATATTGGATCTAGGTGATTTAGTTATGCTTGTATCTACACTGCACATGAAGAGCTGTGAGAAGAGTAGTAAAGTATTTAGCAGTAGCATTAGTGAAAGCCTTTCCTGAGTGACTGTACGCCTACAATTTAAAGACTGCTTTGAAAGGGCTTGGAATCTGGCAATGATCAGTGACCTAGGAGTATTACAGAAACACAGGTAATACCTGGCATGAAAGTCAGTCTTTGTTGATACTGTATTTCTCCTTTTTTGTGATAATTAAAAATATTAAAATTACCACCTCCTTTAGAGTTTGCCTATTTTATCAGGAGGTAAAGCATGTACACATACCAAAGGTATTTTCTTATTTTGCAAAATTAAAACTTGATTGTTGTACTTTTGCTACATTTTTGGTGAGTGCACTTATAAATTGAAGAGGAAAGCTAAGGTTTTTGCTCAATGTCTTAAACATTCTACTGAGTGTTTAGGAAATTGAGAAAAAAACTTGGAGCACAGGCTTTCAGTCAAGCTCCAATAGGCTTAGTTTTCTCAATTGGTTCACTTTGGTGCAGTCATCAACAGCAGCCCTGGCCTATATGCATGCACCTGGCTCATGTGTCACCAAAATACTGGTGCAGAAACACTGAAGTTTAAAGATTGAGATTGAGTGCAGCAGGAGAGAGCTGAGCCAGCTCTGCATCAGGAGAAAGTAGTAGGATGCATAGAGTAGTCCCTATTAAAAATTAATAAAAGAGCTTCTCTGCTGTATTAGTGGGCATACTCTGGTGAGAAGAGTGTAAATGTGTATTTCTTCCACGTCAGCCATGCCGTGGTGCATGTGGTAGTTGAGCCAACAGTCCTTCAAGGGTGTGAGAATTGTAGTACTGTGTTTGTTGTCTGTGCAGTGGCTATGCCAGTGCTGGTTGTGATGCTTTGCCTATCACAGTTACAGGGTCAGACAGTGGAAAGAAGCTGAGTGCTCCAATGTGAGAGTCAGTCAGTTGAGGCTCTAAATGGCACTTGCTTCAAGGACTTTTGTACTGGTCAAGGCTGGAGAACTTGCTCAGACATGGGAGGTGAGCAAGGCAGCTGGCCTTGGTGCATGTGGTTGCTGAGTTTCTAGGAACTCGTACTTGAGGTCTTGTCTCACCTACCCCCCTGTGCCCTTTAGCTAACCTCATCTGTTGGTGTTCAGGTTTGTGGTATTACACATGGAAGTATTGGTGCAGGAGGCATTAGAGGAAGTAAGAGGCAGACAGGCATTTCATGATTTGAGTAGTGCTTTAAAAAAAGTGTTGGGATAGCTTTTGATATTCATAGCACCTAGATACATTTTTAAAAAAATTATATTTTTACAGTCTTTTGGAACACATAGAGCAGGTGAAATCCATTGGTAAAGCTGTGATTTTCATCAAAATTACTTGACTACCTTCAAACAAGCATTTCAAGAAAAAAAAAAGGAAGGAAAAGAGCCTGGTTTTGGTTTTTTGAGGATTGAGATGGCATTTTCTGGCCAATCCAAGTGTTACAGAATTTGGGGAACTTAGATTAAGGTTAAAATTTCTGTTTGTGTGCAGAAATTGGCATCCACTAGATTCTAATTTTCTGCAAATCTGAGTAAGTCATCTGCAACAGTTTGAACTCTAGCAGGAATTACATTTTCCTGGGAAAGAGCCAGCTACCTTAGTTTCTGTTTCAAGGTTAGAGGAAAGACAATTTGGTTGTTTCTGTAAGATTTTAGGAGAAAGGCAAGGCAGGTAGAGATTGCGACTAGCCTTAGCAGTGTCATCTGGTGCAGGCCACCAACAGCATGATCTGGAGTCAGTTAATGCTGCTCCACAATGTCAAGACCTGGGAAAAACTATTGTTGCTCTACCTAGTGTTTTCTCCCCCTCCATGTGGCCATTGATTGAAATCTGTTGGATAAAGAAATGGATAGAAAAATAGGAGTCATTGTTATTTATGTCCTCATTCTCATTTTGTGTGGTCAGTAAAATTTTAAAGTTCAGACCGAACCTCTGGGACACACAAGCAGTTCATTTACAAGAAGGCAACAATAGTTACAGATATATGCAGTGGTGTGTATGTGTAGAGGCAAATCTGTTGACAGAAGATGACCTGATATTTTAAAAGGGATCCAAGTTTTGGTTGGGGATTAAAATAAAATTAATTCAATGATGAAGGTATCAAAGCATTAAGATTTGGGTCCACTGGTCATGTGCTGTATGCCATGCTAAAAGTGCAGCACTCAGTGCTGCCAGATAACCCATGATCACTGCTGAGAAATAGAGTTTCAAGGGCAAGCTGGCATGCTGAATACTATGCTCAACGACCACCTGAAAATACTCACTCAGGATGCTGGTCCTTGACTTTGGGAAGGGAGGACTCTATCCTCTGCTGGTCCAAGCCTTCTCTTCCTTCACCTAACACAGAGTCATTCAGAGCAGAAGGATCTTGGGGTCCTTCAGCACTGAATACTTATTAAGTAAGACTTGTATCAAAATCTCAGAAGCCCTTTTAATTCCAAGAGCAATACATAAATATATTTATTTCAGCATATATTTATGGCTGTAGCTATAAATAAAAGTAGCAGCCTGCTTGTTCTTTCTGCTTCTTTAGAAGACCTGTCATCCTTTCACTTGTATCAGCGCCCAAAAGCAATAAGGAAAGCATGATGTAGGTTTTGGCTGAAGAAATTCCATGGAAATTGTACTAGCTCACTATCTCTTGGAATCAGCTGTCAGCCAACAAAACAATGCATAACTATAAGTTGACCTTCTCAGTTTGTTGATGTTTACCTACCTAAGTACATTTATGTTTCCATTGTTGATACTTTTTGGTTGATCAGTCCTAGCAAAAAATTATTGAATACTTAGAAGTATAAACCAGGTTTTTTTGCAGATTAAATCCCAGTTGACTGAGGTTCTGTTTGTATGTTCAGGATGGATTTTGGGCAGACCATTCTTGTGAAAAGAAAATTGGCTACATCTGTAAAAGGAAACCTATGTCAGATGCTCCTACAGAAGAGGAAACTATTGACATGGGCTGCCAGAGAGTAAGTGAAGAAAAAGCTGTCTGATCTGAATAGGCTGCTAAGAATGGTAAAAAAGAGAAACTGTCATCTAGGTTAGAGAAAAAACAGGAAAAATAGGTTCTGTTTCATCATGATCAGAAAAGTTTGCTTTCTCATTTCTATGGCAGATGGGGTAGGTGATATATATGACAAAATCTAATCTAGGACTGTAATTTGACTCTTGATACTCCCTTTCTTCTTCCAGAACTTAAACCAAATCCCAAACCTGTTATCCCTGCAGCAGACCATTTATCCTTGATTGGCATTCAAGCTTCCCTAAAGAGTTTGCCTATATCATCAGCTGCACTTCAGCTCTAGCTACAATTTTCTACAAAATTGTTCATAGCAGGAAGAGTGTCCCTGTCTAAATACTGTTCTCAGGGCTTTGCTCTGGTCTCTGGCAGCACTCTCTACATTGAACAACTTACTACCAGTGGCCAAGTGAAATTGTGCTTCTGAATTGTCTGCAGGTCTGTTGTTTGCTTGCTTGCCTTCTAAAGACGTAACACACAGTAATTACAAAAAACTACTGAAATTTATTATGTCACAGAAAATCTTACTGAGTATTTGTTTTCCTTGGAGAAATTGCCTTTTTTTCTAAGTCCACTTTACACAGCTTTAGAGAAAGTCTTTGGTGATTATTCCCAGTATTTGTAAATTGTACCTGTAATCCTTACAAGTGTTGGAGGAAATAAAGAGTTCCTCATGCTGATGGATGTTACCATTGCCTACAGAACTAAGTGCATACTTGTAGAAAAAAAAGTCTCTCAAAAGTGAGAAATTAAAAACCCTCAGAAGAAATTTTTTATGAACTGTGGCTGGTCACAGCAACCTTCTCTGAGAGCATGTTCCTGAGTAAACAATATTTGAATGAAAAAACTTTAGGAGTGAGTTTTAATGTTAGCTAAGAATAAACAGACTTGTTTGAGATGTTATTCCCTTTCTGAAAGTTCAAGCTGAAGTTTGCTTTTCAAAACCATCCTCGTGATTGCATGATGCCTGTGTGCTGGCTATAATCCTGTTCTGAGCACAGAAGGTGCACAGCAAAGCCTCTCATCCCTTTGTGAGTGGAATACTTTGATTGAAAATTCATTAGATATGAAAAATTGTTTTATGAAGCAAAATTCTCAAAAGCTTTGATCCTGCCTGCTTCCACTCTAATTTTTTCAGTTATATTGTTGCTTTGTCTAGTGGTTAGGTAACGGTGGTATAAATCAGTTTTCTGTTTTGTTGATTCCCTTTCCCACATGTGATCACTTCACATTTATTTTGACAGGGCTGGAAAAGACATGTTTTTTATTGTTACTTCATTGGAAATACATTTGTAACTTTTTCTCAAGCAAATCAAACCTGTGGACGGCATCAGGCTTTTTTAGCAACTGTTGAAGACAGGTATGTAAATGTCTACTTGTCTGAGGGGGTCACATGAGGATTCAACTAGCATCACCTGCATATCAGAATAATGACTATCTGGGCAAAAATCTAGCTTCAGAGCACAGCTCTCTGTTGATACGGAACTTCTCAGAGTTTTTACGTGCCAATTCAAATCCAGGAATCTGGTTTATACTGAAAGTAGGTCATGGCTGTGAAATCAGTATTGATATAGATGGTTAATGTCAAATAAAAAGTAGAACTATATCTTCTGCGTTTTAATTGTGGAGGCTAACTTGAGTGAGGAATATAGAATCCAATTTTGATTATTAAATGAAGAGATACAGCTCTGAATTCCTTTCAAAAGGTAGTATAAATGAGCAAGAGGATATAATTTTCAAGTATCTGGTCTTCGAATTGAGGTACTTTTAAAAAAATTAAGTGACAAATCAAATGATGTAAAGTGCTTGGTACCTGAAAATCTTTCACAATGCAGCCAGGGTTCAGTGTGTGCAAAATTTCTCGAGAAGTAGTGCACATTACTCTCTGTGAAATATAGAAAAAATAAAAGGTTTAAGAAACAAAATATTTTTCTTGCAGATGACTTGATGCTTTACACAATCTCTTATTTGTTTCTATATAATCAAAATAGGTATGTTCTACGGTGAAAGCTCCAGCTGTCATGAATGGTAGTTCTCTAAACATAGATAGCACTGCAGCTGCCATAAAAATGATGTCGCCTTCAGGCTACACCTTGTTAGGGGGAGACTTTTTAATTTGCTCTGATTTCTTAAGAGCTGTTTGTTTAAACACCATAGTGAACTATGACAGGCTTTATCTCTGCATAGGTTTGTTTGCTAAATGTAACTGGTCTTTCTTAATCATTGGATCTAATTTACAGTGTTCCTTAGTTTTATAATTTACTATCATACTACTTTAGCCTCTACTTTTTGTAACTTTCTTCAGTAATGCTGAGATTCCTTTTTCAGTTTTGGATTTGTCTGAAGCAAGAAGTAATAAAATATAAGAGTACTAGAAACTCATAAAATACAGTGGTATAAAACATAAGGCATGTCAGGTTTCTTCTTTACCACCAATTTCTTTTCAGTCCATGATTAGGCCACCTTATTCAGTGGGCATCTGAGAAGAAAGCAAAATACTCTGATATCAAAGATTACAAAATATCTATTATTTAATGTTTTTTTAATATTCTCTGCTAAAGAAAATCCATCCAAGTTGTGCTTTCAAGAAGGTGCAGGAGTAATTCTGAGAAAATAACGAGCCTTTTACAACTTTAAAAATAAATTTAACAGTATTAATTTATTGACTGATTTCTTTTGAACAGATATGAACAAGCCTATCTGACCAGCCTGGTTGGCCTGAGAACAGAAAGATACTTTTGGATTGGACTTTCAGACGTAGAAGAAAAGGGAACGTTCAAGTGGGCTAATGGTGAATCTGTCTTATTTACACACTGGAATTCTGAAATGCCTGGTAGGTATGACCCTGTGCTGTTTAATGAGTCCAGGGCCCGAAATAAGTCATTCACTACTTGAAGTTTTTCCTTAGCACTCTCTTGATGACACAATGGCCAATGGCTTTTAAATACATCTGGCTGCTTTCCCCAGGAATCTGGCATGGTTGCTAAGTTCCTGCCTAATGCTGGAAATGAGTTTTCAGTATGAGTTTGGGAAGAAACTTTTCATTGAGATCAGGTTTCTGATTTGAAACTGTTCTGGCAAAGTCTGTGCCTGTACTGCTCTGGAGGAGCAATCTCTGCAGGCATAGTGACCTTCCTTGTGAGTCCTGCCTGTTCATCCATATCTCATTTCACACTTGTTCACTGTGTGTTCTGAGTGTGTGGGATCACAGCAGGCATGAACCATCTCTGAGTCCTAGAGAAAGTGGGATTGGACAGGAGGGCCAAAATATAGCAATGGGAGGTCATTTAATCTCTGACATGATCTTATCAGAAAAGGGGTGGTTGTTGGTGTTCAAAGTTCTGATATGTTGCATATGCCTTTCAGGAGGTCCTCTGATTCTGTTTCATTTCAGTACCTAATTGCTGATCTGAATATGTCAGGTGAAGTGGTAAGGCTATGTAGACCACGAAGCCAATATATATACCTAGCTTATATATACCTAGTTAGTTTTTGAAAATTGTAAGTCAAATAAGAAAAATTTGAGAAACTAGTTCTAACCCTTCAGTTTTAGGGGAGAACTTTTTGGGTCTAAGGTTATGATCTTGGAAGAGTCAGCCACTGCAGGTGATTAGGTGTGAGGCATAATGCAGTATCTCAGAGTGGATGAACTACAGAATGTTTTGCCTTTTTTTGTCTTCATGAATTAGAATCATAGAATCACAGAATGGTTGTGTTGAAAGAACATTTAAAGATCACCTAGTCCTCACCCCGTACCATGGACACCTTACACTAGATCAAGTTGCTCAAATCCTAGTCCAACCTGACTTTGAGAACTTTCATGGATGGGGCATATACAACTTCTCCAGGCAACCTGTTCCAGTTACTCACTACATTCATAATAAAAAATTTCATTCCTTATGCCCAATCTAAAAGTACTTCTTTCATTTAAAAATAGTTGTCCCTTTTTCTGTCACTATCATCTCTGGTAAAAAGTCCTTCTTCATCTTATAAGCATTCTTTAGATACTGAGTAGTCATGGTAGTGTTTCCCTGGAGTCTTCTCTTCTCCAGACTGAACAACCCCACTCTGTAAGCCTCTCTTTGTAGGAGAGGTGTTCCAGCCTTCTGATAATGTTTGTGGTCCTCCTGGGGACCTGCTCTAACATTAGAAACATTTTTGACTCTGTACAATGACTTTCTTTCTGCCAGGATGGAATATGAAATTTTCTAACTTCTTATAACACCCTTAATGGCATTTTTGTGCATGCCTCTTTACAATCAGGAAGAAAGCCAGGCTGTGTTGCCATGAGGACTGGAATAGCAGGTGGATTATGGGATGTAATAAAATGTGAAGAAAAGGCAAAGTTCATATGCAAAGTGTGGGCAGAAGGAGTGACACTTCCACCCGTTCCCACAACAACTCCTGCTCCCCGGTGTCCAGAAGGCTGGGACTCAAGCAGTCATATTAGCTTCTGTTTCAAAGTAAGTATGTTGCTTATTTCTGCATTAAGGTAGTTTCTGTTGGCTTCACATACATGTGATTAGCTCAGTTTGTCAGAGCATGGTGCTTATAATGCCAAGGTGGCAGGTTTGATCCCTTTACGGGCCATTCTCTTAAGAAATGGACTTGATGATCCTTGTGGGTCTCTTACAACTCAGAATATTCTGTGATCCCCCAAAAAATTGGCATATGGATGTCCTATTGTTTCGTATACTTTTTTCAAGATTATGTGTAGAAGTCTTCTTCCTTTCTACTGAAATGCTCATGGTTTTGTTTATTCTGTTAAAAACTAATCTTCAGGTTTGACGTTCTGTTCTTAAATTCCAGTTCTGTTAAGATTGTTGTCTGGTTGCTGTCTTGCAGTAGATGCTCCTATAGCAATGCAATGTGCTAACTTGACTTAAAGAGTTCATTGCAAGCCTGTGTTTCACAGAGGAGAACGCTCCTAAGCCCTGTACTCAGAGTTTCTGTAATCCCCACAGAACGTAATTGTAAACCAATTGCTTTCGGGTAGCTAATATTTCTTGAGTAGCTCAACATTCTTGATCTTGTGATCTATATGGTGTATTTTGTCTGATGGCAACATGCTCTCTGTAGCCTTTTTCAAGAGCAGATCACAAGAAGACGTGGCTGGAGTCGCAGGCGTTTTGCCGGTCCATAGGCGGGGACCTGGCCTCCATTAACGGCAAGGAGGAGCAGTTCGTGATTTGGCGTTCCATCGCGTGAGTGTCGCAGGGTGGGCGTCAGCCTGCTTTCATTGGCCTCCTGATCCTTCTGAAATATTTATCCTTAGGTGTACGTTTTTACTTCTGTACAAACCAGTCTGCATTCTGTGTGTGTCTCTGTGTCAAACACACAGCAAAAGTGTAGAGCTGATGAAATAGCAGGAGTTGTACGACTAGCAGCAATAACCTCAAGAGCTAGTGCTGAAATGGCGTTGGCAAGATCTGTAGTTAAGCCAACATTTATCATCTGCATAAAGCTATCTATTGTGGAGTTGTTGATACTATGAAATTACTACAGATCCTATTTGTTTTCACGTAGGTGTACAAAAATGGTAACAGTTTATTACATCTGGATAATATGTTGATATTTATATCACTTTTATGAACTAATCAAAAAGCAGAGGCAATTTCAGATTAATTTTTTTCTTACATAAGGAAGGTAAATAAGATTAGTAAGTACATGAATTGCAAAAAACAGGCATGAGATTTCTAAATAAGTTGAAAAGCTAACACTTGCAATATGGCCAGACCAAACCAGGCTCAAGGATGGCCCTGCAAAATGCTATGACTGTACTAGGATCCCAGCTGTGTATTTACAGTAAGGAAGAAGTCTCAGATGCTTCATTGTCACAAATTGACTCAATATATTCAGATAAATCAGTAAAGTGTGTCTGCTTGCAAACAAGGATTAGTTGAAGGTGGTATTTTTAAAATGTGATTCAACTGCAGAAAGTAACTCTCTCTTTGAAAACTGTAAGTGCCTTTACAGAGAAAATGAAGAGTTGAGAAATGGAGCAACAGTAGCCAGTGAACCAAAATATAGAAGTATTAAACCACTTTATGTACACAACTTGTATCTGGTAATTTTTTGATCTGTAGTTCAATCTGAGTTAATGCATAAATATAACAGCTAGAAGCAGTTGCATTTTAATTTATCTCCACCTTGGTTGTTATTGTTTTTAACAGCATTAAGTTATCCTTAGAGAACTCTCAACTGTAGTAAATGATAGATTGTTAAAAATACTGTAATGCCCTTATTAGCATTGGTGTTTTTTGGTGGTTTTTTTGTTTTTTGTTTTTTGTTTTTTTTTTTTTAGAAACAATGGCTATTACCACCAGAATTTCTGGATGGGTTTATATTACTTGAATCCTGATGATGGCTTTGCATGGAGTGATGGATCTCCAGTGAGTAATTTAATTTTCCACAGCTGTTGTTTTGCATTCCCTGTGCTTCTCAAGTATGTGTAATATATGTGTGTTTCTGTGTAATTTTATGCTTAATCATAACCCTCTGTGATGTGCTCTCTTTAGGAAAGCTAATGAATTGCAATTTCATGGCTTGATTTTTTGGCTAAAACATACTGATTTTTGAGAGGAAGATATACATTGAATCAACAAGGAAACTAAGTACATGTAGACTAAAGGGATGTTCTTATAAATGCAAGGATTTTTTAATATAAAATAGTCTTTTCTTTAGTTGTCCTTTTCTTTGCTCTTTATCTGCAATGGCTTACGTTTCATGGAGATGAAGACGCTTTTTTAATGCCAGTTTGACTTACTGCACTTTAAACTAAGTTATAAAACTGTAGAAACAAAAATGATTTTGGAGATGTAGGTGTACTTGATGCAAGGTTGGTCAAGATATATTGATGGCAATTTACAGTACAGAAACCTGAAACTGGATTTTATATAGGAAAATTAGACTAGCAGTAATACTTTGCTGAGGCAAATGCCAACATTTTTATTGTATCTGAATAATCTCCTATCTTACTCATATTGAATATTTAAATAATATCAAAATGTAGCATGCGCCAATATTTTTATTAAATGTATTTTACAGAGTTTAGGTCTCATAAAAAATATTGATATTCTTCCAAGTGTGAACAAAAATAACTGTTACCTAAGCTGCAGTCCATTTGCTCTCTGAAAAAAGTTTGAAGTGGCAGCATTTGCACAGGAGGATTCTGGTTTCCTCCTACCTCAGTTTTTAACCTGAAAAAAGGAACAATTTTTAGGTCTGTGCTTTGATGCTGTCTCCTCCCTTGCTCCCTTATTTTATTTCCATATAACCGAATCTTCACAAAAATTCTTCTGTCATAGGTGAGGTATGAAAACTGGGGCTTTGGAGAACCAAATAATTATCAAGGAATTGAACTTTGTACAGAGATCAGTGGTGATTCCAGCATGCTTTGGAATGACAGGCATTGTGATTACATGTATGGATGGATTTGCCAAATAAGAAAAGGTATTGCTTACTCCTGTGCAGTAATAAAGATATTTTCAGTTGATTTTTACATTATCTTTAAGAAATAAAAAAAATTCAAAACCTTTTTAGAAGAGTAGTTCCCTGTGAAATGTGAAACTTCATAGTGGTATAAGGATTTCCATGTGTTTGAGGTATTTAAAGATGTAGAGCCTTTAGTACCTTGCTGGGACTTCCACTGTTCTTTCTCTATGATTTCAAAAAGGGTAATGTGATACTTGATATTGGGAATGTTACTTTTCATGTAGAAAATTCATGCCTTCTTCAACAAATCCTATTATGGATTTTTTTTTCTGAGCTGAGTTTCAAGTTATTAGAAAATAGTTTGCAAATCAGTTCACATACTTGATGTTTTTATGTGTGAAAAATCCCTCCTTTGACTGCCTCAGGTGCTGTTTTGTCTACTAAGAATGTGTAGTTTCAGGATGGAGCCTGGTTTTGAGATACTTAATTTCTATATTCACATGTTGATTACTTGCTAAATTCTCATGAGATATGTGTTTGGATGCTTTTTATTTACTGAAGACATCAAAACAATATTTATAATTCAGGAAACACTTGAGATCCACTAGCAGTGCATCTATTTAAATTTGAGCTTTTTAGAAAGTGCACATTTAAGTGTTTTTCTGCATTTTTACAGTGAGATGGAGAGGAACAAAATAAAGATGTTGCGTTAGACTATTGACAATAAATATCAGCTCTGCCTTATATTAGTAAAAGAATTTCTTAGGCCTAGATTTTCTGAATAGATGTCATTATTGTGAGATATTTTAGCTCAAAACTGATTGGTAAGCCTAAACTGAGAGTTTTCCTGTATAATAAATGGCTTTTCTGAGATACTAATGATGACATCCAAGATGCCAACTCCATGATGCCACAGCAAAAACAAACAGGGGAATTCTTTGGTCTAAAGTTGTTGGGTTTTTTTCATAAAGGACCAGTTAATTTCTTGAGATCTTTTCCAATGAGATTTTATCTAGGGGAATTTTTAAGATCAAGGTAGAAGTTACTCTCAACCAGAGAAAGATGGAAAGAACCTCACTCTGTAGTAGTTGGGCACTACATCAGGTAAAACCCAGCCTGCTTTCCTCATGACTCTGTTTAAGCCAGAATTCAAGTACTTGTGACCAGGGGAAAGAGAAAGAGGGAGATCCAGGACAACTGGCTTAACAGAGTTAGTGCTTTGGGACATAAGGTTTACTGCTTTCAATGCATAAAAAATTACTTGATTCAGTTAAATTTCAAGGTATTTATAATACCTTGCATGTAAGGAATAGCGTCAGGGAACAAGACTAGTATTTAAAATTGAATAGTATACCAAAAATAAGAGATTTAGGCTATTTAGTTCCTTCTACATTTTGTTGTTAAATCCATTCCTAACTGTAAAAGTCAATGTTAGTATTAAAACAATGCCTATCAGTCACAGTAAATATATTCTCTTCAGACAGAAAGTATACAATCATAATAAATACTATTTTCTTACAGGGGAAAGTGTGAAACCTGAACCAACAGAATCTCCTGTACCCGGTAGGTGTTACTGCTATTGCTCTTTGTGTGTGTGTGTGTTCAAAAGCATTGTTCAGATTTTATTAAAGAGGATATCTTACATCTCAGGAGCAGAATCGTTTATCTTGGCAATTATCTTACAGAATACAGGACTACTGAGGATGGGTGGATTATACATGAAGACAAACAGTACTATTTCAGCACGGAGAATGCTCCTATGGAAGCGGGTCGGGAGTTCTGCAAAAAGAACTTTGGAGACCTTTCTGTCATTGAGAGTGAAAGTGAAAGAAAGTTCCTCTGGCGATATGTAAGAAAAATCATTAATACTATGGAATAAACCATCCAAAACAAGTGAGCGTGGGCACAGATCCTTTTCACCATGGTGTTCGCTCTACAAGCTTTGATAGTGAAATTGCAGGTACACTAAGCCAGATCAGTATAAAGAGCAAACTAATGCTAACTTTTAAGGGATCTGTGGCTTCATTTTTGCAAGATGTATTACACTGGTGAGCTGTGATTGTGTAGGATATCTTGAGTAGTGGTTCAAAGCAGCAATTGACTTACATGCAACACTCAGAACATTGGCTTTAGATCTTATCTGTTTATCTGTGCTATAGTCTACCTTTTTGGTCCTCAAATTTGCTCCTTTGCTGCCTTCTTTTTGTGAGAAGAAACTACAACATGGATTATGCCATGAGGAAGAGCTTTGGAATCCTATTTCCTATATCATTGGAATTGTTGGCTTTTATGCTGGCTGAGGCCAAGTTTTTTTTAATCAGGAATATTAAAAGTTATATTTGAACTACATAGAGCATTTCCTGAGCTGGCTGAAGAGTGACAGTGAGAGGACACAAGGACATGTATCACTTCATATCCAAAATGTAGGAAGGGGCTTGTCTTTGTGAGAAACTAGTCAGATGAAGTCCACTGCATCGACTGTGCTTATTTCAGTGGCTTCTGAGTAAAACTGTGAGAAGTGTTGATACAGTGACCACACCTTTTGGCCAATGGTGAAGTTTGACTGTGGACTGTCAGCTGTGAGCTGCTTTAACTTAAATGTTGTAGCTGGAGAATATAGCCAGTTCATATCCTCTGTCAGTTAGAGGTACATTACTCATCACTAACATTTTGTATGACAGTAGAGGACATTTGTAAAATTTTAGTTTCTGCATTCTAGATACTGAAACATGGCAAAGAGGATGCATATTTCATTGGTTTACAACTGAGTATTGACCAACGTACAAGGTAGGTCATACCCAGTTTTGAGTCTTAAACACCATTGTCTTTTCAAATGGTTTAATTCCATCTTAATTTAGCTCCAGATGATCCAGAAGAAATGCTGCATGTTTCCTAAATTCACTCAAAGGTAGATGAAAAATTATACTGCAGTTACTGTATTTTGAATTTTTATTCAGTAATTCTAGTTTCCTTTATTATGTGATTTATACTGAAAATATAAATAGATGTCTGAACTGTAAATATATAAGACTTCTGGTAGGTAAAAATGTTCTTTTTCCCCATCCTTAACTGTTGAGAACAGACACTAATAAAGAAACAAATGGAACCTATTTTCTTTTTCTTGAACAATGATAGCTGTTGCACTGTTGCACAGCACCATATTGATTTTGACATGTGATGTTTATTCAGACCTGGATTCAGTTCAGTCTGTGTTTGAAGTGCCTGGAGAGATGCCTAGTAGTTCTCAGTTCTCCTTATAGTCCACAGTAACAATGAGGGACCTACCCTTTGAAAATGAGGTGTATCTGCCTTGCTGGTTTTGTAGGGACCCTAAGATGAATATACTTGTAAGTACCTTGTGCATGTGTCTGAAGGATAAACCTGGGCACCTCTGTCACTTGTAGACCACTAGAAAGATGTGTCCTAATAATTTGCCTGGTTACAGTTTTGTTCTTCATTGCCTAATCTACATGGATGTTGAGCTTTTTCAATGTTAGTATTTTACCTTGTATGTCTTTGAGCAGAGAGTAAGTTTAGTGCAATTAGTAAAGAGGCAATTTGGTAAAAAAAAACTTTGTACATTTTACTATGAACAGCTATATTAAGCATATTACAAAGTTACTTTTTTAACATGTACGAAATCCTATTTTATGTTAAAGAAGCATTTTGTTGGATTGTTTTTCTAAAGCTGGATGGATGGCACTCCAGTGAATTATTTGGCATGGGCACCACATGAACCTAACTTTGCAAATAATGATGAAAACTGTGTAGTTATGTATAAGAATTTAGGTGAGTTTTGTATGTTCTTTCATGAATTTCATTATTTGTGTGTTTCCATCACTCTATTTTTTTTCTTCTGAGAAGCATCCCTTCCTCCTGTTTGTTTTTTTTGTTTCTCCATTGCAAAAAGTTATTGAAGTAGACCATAGTATTACTTACAGGACTTAATAGTTTTGTGCTCTTGTGCTTACCTTAAGCCTAACATGGGGAAGATCTGATAGAGGTCTGTGGCTAGAGGTCTATGGTTGTGATTGCTGGTTTATATTTTTTTAATTAAAATTGACTTAATGTGTCACTATGAAATTTCTAGTACCTGGTTCTACAAAGCTTTTAACATTCTGTAATTGCAGTGTGTATAAAATGACATATTTTTCCTAGACTCTGATATTGAATGATAATAAACTGAGGGATAGCTTTGATCTTATCTTTCAACTAAAAGCACTGTATGTGAGAATGAGTGAAACTGATCTCCATTAACCAACTTGAGATATGGTGTCATACAGTTTCCCATTTATCTTACACCCAGGATTTTGGAATGATATAAACTGTGGCTATCCAAATCCCTACATATGTGAAAGGCACAACAGTTCCATTAATTCAACTGTTCCTCCAACAACATTTTCAACTCCAAGAGGATGTCGTCCAACTTGGCTTTCTTTTCGTAATAAGGTACCATGACAAATACGGTCCATGCTGGATGTTTGGCAAAGCATTAAATAGAAAACAAGGGATTTTTTTTAATCATGCTATTTCTTATTGAAACAAAATATTGTTATTTTTATGCAGAGAGCTATGACACATGCATGCTTTTCTTTGTTTGACTATCCATTGTTTTGCAGGAAAAGTACTTTTCTGATGCTTCTAATGAAGCAAATTCAATTGCAGTTGATGAAAGACAATTCTCTAATCAGCTCTTCAAATCTTTTGATACAAATTTACTCAGAATTCCTAAAGTATTGATGCCATGATCTTGATGTTTTTTAACTAAACCATAATGCTTCTAACTAACTACGTTGTTTCTACATAAACTTTACTAGCATGGTATCCATTGTAGAATAAAATTAATGATCAGGCAAACTAAGATCAGTCGTGCGTAACTTAGCACTGTTAGCTGTCTATAGAAAAGCCAGGATTTGCTTATTTTCTAGGGGTTTCAGATCAAATCTAGTTGTTGAGCAAAACACTTTAATGGGACTTTTATTTTTATGTAGAACCAGGACCAACACAAAAGCTCATTTAAAGTTGAATGTATTTTTTTCAGATAAATGCATTATTTTCCTGCCTTTTCTCCATCCTGCTCTGTTTAAAACAGTAATTATCAATTGAGGGATATTGGAGTAAAGATAACATATAGAGAATTTGTTCATATTTTAGTGTTACAAAATATTTGGATCTACAGAAG
Source organism: Illadopsis cleaveri (assembly GCA_013399915.1). NCBI lineage: Eukaryota > Metazoa > Chordata > Aves > Passeriformes > Timaliidae > Illadopsis > Illadopsis cleaveri. The sequence goes on from VXBB01012340.1 coordinate 605,046, forward strand.
AGGAACGTATTACTTGGCATGCTGCACGAACAGCTTGTATGAATTTAGGAGGAAACCTGGCCTCGATCCCTAATGAACAAGTGCAAGGTACTGTGCACAGTTTTGTAGCAACTTGATGAGATGACATTTAATCCTTACAAGCTGGCTGGGGTTTTTGTCTGAATACAAATAGATTTGAATAATGATTGCACATCTGATTTTTGTTCCAAAACATACAATTTTTAGAGATCTCCAATGAAGTCTTTACTTGAATCTACCAAATTTTAGCATTGGCTCAGAGATATATGTATGTGTATTTTGTCCTGGGAGCCAAACTAGTGTTTTTTCCTGCTAGGCCATGATGCCAGCTGGACCCTGCAATTTCCATTCCAAACAATGTGATTTCACTAGGTGGTATTAACTTGCTGCATGGCTTTCCTGTTAAATCAAGCAGAACACCTTTAGGATAAGAACTTTCCTGTGGGCAACTTGAGACAGGTTTGAGTGCTCATACACATACCCAGAGCTCACCACACAGACGTGCCACTTTTCACCAAAGGAGCTTATTGTAATGAACCTAAGATCTGCATCCATGCCTCAGGGAGATGAGTGGGGGAAAGCTACCTCATGCTTGAATAAAAAGGGCACATTTTCAAACTAAAAATGGGAGAAGACCTTGATAGATGTTAAATTGACTTTGATAGATAGACCCTTTAGGCATACTGTTTTATCTGATATGTGAATGTGATGAAAAACAGGTGCTGCAAAACACATACAGTCTCTGAACTCAAGAGAAAACTCAACCATTGTAAAACAATGCATTGAAGTCTGAGCAATTAAATAGGTGTAATTTAAACTGCTGATAAGAACTTAGTACTAATTATGTTTTCCACTTGTGAAAAGCTGAAGAATCAAACTTTAATTTTTCAAACAGTTATATTCTTATCCTACATAATTTCTGGAGTGGAAATTTCAGGTGGTTAGTGTATGCATGGGACTTGAATGCTAGGTAAAAGAGAAATGAGCAATGGAGCTATTAGCACAGAACTATTATCATTGCAGGAAGGGCAGGCATAAAGGCCTGAGTTCCTGTTAAAATTTCTGGCAGAACAGCAATGCACATGTTTGGCAAAGGAATCTGCAGGTTTCATTCCTGGAGGAGTATGGTGCATACATTTAAAAATGCTGAAGGTGATGCCATTTGAGTTTTGCCTTTTTTTCTGTTCTCTGTACTCTTCACACATATATTTGGAGCTCTGTAGACTATTCTATTAGTGATTACATTTCCCAGTACTATTCCATGGTCTTTCCTTAAGAAGAAAGACAAATTCCAGAGCTCCAAGCCCCAGGAGGCTCCATGTTATCTTGGTTCTTCCTGGGAACCAAGGCTGAGAACAACTTTTCCAGATACATTCTCATGGACAAAGTAAAGCTAGTGCTAAGGGGGGCACCAGAGAAGGAGCTTGACCTGGGAGGGATTGCATCACCACTTGTCCTCCTAATTGGTGGTTTTTTTGTCAATTATGCTAATTTCCTAACCTATAAAAATGTACTCACCCCTGGGAGCAGGGGAGGGTGGGCTTTTGGGGACATCTTTCCATAAGTGCCTCTGAAGGCCTTCAAATAAAGATCCCCTTTTATATTACATCCTTACTAAAATTATCTCAAGTTTCATTTCCAGTTTGGGAAAAAGACAATAAATGAAGGTGAATGATTAACAGATCAGGCAGAAATTAATCCATTCTTTTCAGACGAAAAAAATTCATAACCACAACTGCAGCAATTGGCAGAAACCATGGTATATTCATTTTATCACCACATTCAATGTGTAATGGATTAGTGGATTGAATAGAATTCATAATGTTCATAATGGATGAATATCAGCTGACATGTGAGTTAACCACCTTAGCTAAGACACATCAGCACCCACCTGGACTGTGCAAAGCTGTGATAATCGATTTGCTTGTGTTTAATAGTTCTGCTAAGTCTCATTTGAAGCACGTTTCTTGTGCATTTTGCTCCCTGCTAAGGCAGTGCAGGCTATTGCCCAGGTGTCCAGGGAGGGAAGAAACACTCCCGTGGTTCTGGAACAGCACTGCGTGTGNAAGGAGCTTGACCTGGGAGGGATTGCATCACCACTTGTCCTCCTAATTGGTGGTTTTTTTGTCAATTATGCTAATTTCCTAACCTATAAAAATGTACTCACCCCTGGGAGCAGGGGAGGGTGGGCTTTTGGGGACATCTTTCCATAAGTGCCTCTGAAGGCCTTCAAATAAAGATCCCCTTTTATATTACATCCTTACTAAAATTATCTCAGGTTTCATTTCCAGTTTGGGAAAAAGGCAATAAATGAAGATGAATGATTAACAGATCAGGCAGAAATTAATCCATTCCTTTCAGACGAAAAAAATTCATAACCACAACTGCAGCAATTGGCAGAAACCATGGTATATTCATTTTATCACCACATTCAATGTGTAATGGATTAGTGGATTGAATAGAATTCATAATGTTCATAATGGATGAATATCAGCTGACATGTGAGTTAACCACCTTAGCTAAGACACATCAGCACCCACCTGGACTGTGCAAAGCTGTGATAATCGATTTGCTTGTGTTTAATAGTTCTGCTAAGTCTCATTTGAAGCACGTTTCTTGTGCATTTTGCTCCCTGCTAAGGCAGTGCAGGCTATTGCCCAGGTGTCCAGGGAGGGAAGAAACACTCCCGTGGTTCTGGAACAGCACTGCGTGTGCAGATACACAAATGGCAGGAGCTTGGTGCAACCTGGGGGCAACCACGCTTGTGGGATTATCAAAAATGTGTGTGATCCCCACTGCTGTTAGTGTCTTGAACTAGAATTCAAAAGTGTCTTGGGACTTCATAAAAACCATTTCTGTCGTATTTTTGGGGTTCATTCCAGTACCAGTTTAGATACTTAGATGAAGTATTTTGCCCAAAGTCTAGTTCCCCGTTCATCAAACTCATCTCCTTTTCATCTCACCTGCTTGTGTTATCAGTGGAGCATTCTGTATTTCAGAAAAAAGTACTTAATGTCACTAATCTCAGTGAAGCCAAACATTTCAACTGTCCTATATTAAAATTATTCCTCTTTTTCTTTGCATTTTTTATTCTAGCTTTTCTTACCTTCCATTTAAAAGATTTTGCCACAGAGACATGGATTGGATTAAATGATATAAATCATGAAATGAGGTTCCTCTGGACAGATGGAACAGGGGTTTACTTTACAAACTGGGCCAAAGGCTTCCCATCGGGACATACGGATTTATATGCGTATAGCGGCCAGGTAAACATCAATCATAAATTGTTCACTGAAATCTGATTTTATAGAATCACAGAGTCATTTAGGTTGGAAAAGGCTTCTAAGATTGTTTAGTTCTACCGTTAATACAGCGCTGCAAAGGCCACCTCTAAACCATGTCCCATGCATCTACACATGCAACAACAGAACAGACAGAATCTACACATCTTTTAAATACCTCCAGGGATGGTGGCTTGTCCCTGGGCAGCCTGTTCCAGTGCCTGAAAACTCTTTTGGTGATGAAATTTTTCCTAATATCCAGTCTAGTTGTGTCAATTTCTTAGCACAACTTCGGGCCATTTCCTTTTGTCCTATCACTTGTTCTACTAGGGAAAAGAGACCAATACCCACCTTGCCTAAGATTGAATTCATGCATTTGTGGTGATTCTAGGCATTTTGCTGCTTGACTTACTACTTTCATACTTGTATACGTGCTGAATATAAATCCAGGTAGAGTGAATTGTTTTGAGCCGTTGTGCAGTTGCTGTATCAGCTGGTGACAGGATCTGCGGAGTGCTCAAACAAAGACTGGTTTCAGTTTTCAGTTCTCTGTGTTTGTGAAGGCTACACAGCTTTTGTGTTCAGCCTGTGTTCTCTCATGGGCTATGTAAAGAGGGCAGTGGTTCCCCTGCCCTGTGGCATTTCCCCGAAAACACAACAATGAGAACATCCTCCTAGTCCTCTGGCAACAGCTGTGCCGGAACTTGGCAGATTTCCCAGTTGGCATGTCGTTCGCAAGGGAGCATTTACAAACATTCCCCTGAAACAGGTGTCTTACATAGAAGCAAATAAGCAAATTCTGCCAGTGACAGTTGCAGAAAGGACATGAGTCTATAAAAAGACAGCCATTCAATTTTTACAAGGGAAAAAACCCTCAAAACACCAGAAAATCACTTTATTTCTGTCAAATAAACTGATTTGATAGTTCATAGAGTTCCTTTCTCTCTGACCATGTGTGTGAAGATAGTTCTGGACTCTGGAACTACAGCACTTTATAGTGCTAACTCTTATTTCTCTTGAATGATGTTTTTAATGTAGGAATTTTATTTGTATGTATAATATCCTTTTCCATGTCTTTGAAAGTAGCACCTGTAAGCTTCTTACCTCTAAAGGAGGAATAAAATTAGGTAGAATTTGGAGTTTGAAAGGAAAATATTTTAAGAATGCTACTTCTCAAATAAATATATGTTTGTCTCTTTTTATGTAAAGTAATAGGACTTTTATGAAGTCTTATGTGACAACTTATAAAGTCCCTTTTTCATAAATTTTAGATTAACTTTTAAGTTTACTTGAGTTTAGCAAAAAATCTTATCATAGTTGGTACAAATTAGTACGCAACTGTTCAGTTTGAAAGATGTAAATCCCAATGCTTTTCACCCACAAATGAAGTAATTATCTGAACAGTAATTATCTTCTGATGGACAGAAGAAAGCAAACAAGTAAACAGAATAAAATAAATATGGATGTTTCATTACACAAGGCTACTTGTAACCCTGCAGGCTTTTGCACTAATCACTGTTTATTTAATATGTGCAAATCTAATTTCCAGCTGTTGTGTTCATGTCAGAGAAGTTGAAGTGTCATAGTAGGAGTGGTACTGACAGGGCAGTGGCTCCCTTTGGGCAGGAACTGTTCTATCTTTGCTGTGTGTACTATTACAGCTTGAAACAATAAATTGTTGCATTGCACTTTAAGGGTTCTGTTTTATTTCTGGGGCAAAGTTATCCAGTCTTTTCTGCAATGATTGATCTATAATTTCTCTTTAAATTGTCTGTGACTCCTCTCCATGCTGTATGCCTGAGGATTGAGAATACTAGAATTTAACTGGTTCTCTTACTCACCCCAATGTAGTGCAATAGAAAGTAACAAAGAAATTTTTGAAGTGTAAGAGGAATAGAACTTCCATATCACTCGTGGAACTTAAAACTTGTGCTCTTAAATGTTACAAAGTTATGAGAGTAAAATTACTGCATTACTTGAGTCTGAAGATGTAAATGGGGGACAAAAGTTTCATATTTGCTATTTTTAACTGATGTTGTATCTCTTTGCCTCGAGGCTGATTGTGTTGCCATGAAAAACAAACCTGTTAAGGAAGCAGGGAAGTGGGCTGATCAGAATTGTGATAACAGCAGAGGATATATATGCCAAATTAATGCAGGTACTTCTCTTTTTAGTTAAAACCAAACCTTTTATATTGTTTTTTTTCAGGGAATTGCCTAAATATGTGGATTTAAACATAATTTTGCTTCCAAGAAAGGTAAATGCACAAATTGTTCCTCAGGCAGGAACAAAAGGGTCAAGTAGTCACATGTGTCAGAAGTCCCGTTAGTCACTGCTCTCATCTGACCCTTCCCAGCAAATGTTGTGTTGCTATCTTCCTGAGCTGGAATTTGTATCTGCATCTTTGTGTCTAGTGACCCTTGATCTGACATTTGTTCCATAGTTTTTTAATTTTTGGAGCGCACTGGCTTTCAAAACATGTTATGGAAAATACTGGTTTGTACACGTAACATGAGCTGTCTGGAATGAGACTGTAACTCGTCTGCACTGAACTTGAGCAAAATCACCTCCAAAAAAAAAGATTAAAATATTTAAACCTAGCATCTGTTTAAGTATCTGAGTAAGTTTTAAGGACTGGTCTGTTGGGAAAATTTTATTTCTTGGGAAAAAAATTCTTGGAAAACCAAAGAGTTATTGCAAACCATTTCATTTGATGAAAAAAAATTTTATGAAAAAAATTACGACCTAATCCTAAGTAATACTATTCTTGATGATTACACAGAATATGCTCCTTTACTCTGTCAGAAATTGCTTTAAGTAGCTCTTTTCCTTTCTACAGCTTTGTAATTGAATTTTACCACTGATGCTGGCTTAAAGCATAGTGCATCTAACCCATGCTGATTATAAATCAGGGAGTATGAAATAAAGAAGGAAAACTTTTGTTTAGTTCTATTTGCAAACACAGTGAAATCATACTCCCCTTTTCAGCAAGTATATGGATCTTTTTTCATCTTTTATTTTACAGATGCTGAACTTCTGCCTTCTACAACTTCATCCCCATCCAACATTATCCGTTACGGGAATAGTAGTTACTTGTTCATCCATACCAAAATGACATGGGAGGATGCACGGAAAAACTGCAGACAAAATCAGTTTGACCTTTCCAGTGTCTTAGACCCCTACAGTCATTCGTTCCTGTGGCTGAAGATGTTAAAGTATCGGGTGCCTGTGTGGATTGGTCTTAACAGTAATGTGGTAAGAACATTAAACTAATTGAACATGATGCTGCCTCTCTCATGGACAAATCAGGAACTGAAAAGTCTTGTCATCTCTCTTTACTTTAGCTTATTTGTTTATATCTTGCACCTAAATATTTCTTTGTGCTGTCAGAGGAATCCATCCTCTTCTGTTAGTCTGATTAAATTGAATATATTGCACGTGCTTTTCACACCTTTTCTATGATATTCTACTTGTGCACTTCCAAATAAGGCATTTTAGGCTAGCATCTTGGAATATCTCTTTATATATATCAGGTATAAATGTGATATATATGTGATACAAAATCCTCATATTTTAGAATTTACAGAAGAAAAAATCTATTTTAATAACGATACCTAGTTTTGACAAGTATAAGAAGGTGCTATTACTGTGAACATTTTAACATTTTTGAGGATAGTTAGCAAAATAATTAATTTGTTTACCTAGTTTAATTTTATTTGTCTCCCTCTTCTCAGTTGTTTGGTATTTTAACACCTTCTGCATATTTAAATACAATATTTTTTTCTCCTTGGCACAGACACTTGCCCCACACACTCCATTTGGCTGAGCAAATGAAAAAACCCCAAATATGGGAACATAACACACCACTTCCCAAAAATCAAAAGATGTCTCTAACATCAATTGCGAGGATGAATCACTGAGTTAACCAGCTTTGGTGGGAAATGATTACTATTTTAAATGTATTTCAAGTTAAAGTAATCTATGTGTCTCTAAATTTCTGGGGAAACTGTTTAAACAGCAAAAAATAGTCACCAGCATTTCCCTCCCACAAATTATGGTAAATTAAATTGTTATTGCTCCTAAATTAAAGGTATTAACTCAGTGTTACTTTGCATTTCCTTTTGATGGAAAGTACTTGTTGCTCTGCTATATTTCTCCATAAATAGCTGTTTGTCACAACAAAAAATTCAAAGTTTGAGCTATTTGTTATTTTTTTCTAAGAAAAGTCCCAATCCTTTTAGCACAAAGTACTGTATAGAGTGTACTACTGTAGGGTAGATTGGTGGATTTTAATCATTCCAGCTGATGTTTTTTTCGTTAGACCAATGGGCGCTATGAATGGATTGATAACTGGAGGATGAAGTACACAAAATGGGCTGAAGGGGAGCCAAAGCAAAAAATAGGCTGTGTCTATCTTGACATTACTGGAGTCTGGAAGACAGGATTCTGCAATGAAAGTTACTTCTTTGTTTGCAAAAAGTCTGATGGTAAGAACTTGAATCTGACCATTGCAATTAAAATCAATATCTCAGAGATGCTGGTATTTATTTCAAGAACTAAATAGATGAAAATCATTAGAATTTACTTAGGTTGAATTGGGCTGCTTTAAAATTAGAGCAAACACATAGTGGGAAAGAGCTAGTGTGACTGTGAATAGCTATCACTTTATATCAATAATGTTAGATAAATTTTGCAAAGCTTAGACTCACATCACTCAGCTATTTATTCTCCTATTGAATAAACTTACATCAAAAACCTCAAAAATCAAAAAGCAGTGAATGTAAGGGAGTAGTCACATGTTTTTTTTAAACTATTTTTGATCAGTTCAAGCTCCCACTGACCCCCCTCAGCTTCCAGGAAAGTGTCCTGAATCAGAAGGACACAGGTCTTGGATCCCTTTCCGAGGTCATTGCTACTACATTGAATCTTCATCTTCAAGAAACTGGGCCCAAGCATCTTTAGAATGTCTTCGACTAGGTGAGTACCCTACGTTATGGCACGTATTCCTGACTTGTTTTCCTAACTATGGAAAGCTGAACATGTGTTATGCATTTTTGTGATTTTGAGGATGGTCCAACTGCAAGAGAGTTGCATCCAATTATTGCTTTAATTTGGGAGGTAATAGAAAACCTCTCTTTACCAATGAGCCACACTGTGTCTCATGCATGTGAGACAGGCATGAGAGGAGGTCTGTGGCCTGGAGTGAAGATCATGAAAGTGGAAAACTTGTACTTTGACCCTGATAGGAGATAAACAGCTTCATTCACAGCAGTCACTAAAGCTTATTTTAATGGAATTTGTATCTTTTGTTTTCTTGATCTAATTTCCCCCTTGATTATTGCAGTTTTATACCACTGGAGTGAAAGTTACAGTTCTTTAGTCTGAATAATGTATGAGTAAACTAGGGCTGTTGTGCAGTTTCATTCTCTCAACTTCCTTCTTTGGGAAAGGGATGAAGATTGATTATGCTGGGCTTTATATGTCTGTAGCACTGATGTTTACAGCATTGGTGGAAATGTGACTTAGGTGTCTGGTCTCCCTCTAGATTATGCAGACATCTCATTCACTTTCAAGCATCGCTGATTATAGCTTTATCTTCACTGGAAGTATTTATTGACGTGGTCAATAAAAACCTGCCAGCAAAACCCATGGCAAATGTAGACACCTGGTTCTGGGTGAGAGGATTCTCCCTCTTTTCTGATACGCAGGTTTGTTCCTGGGTTCTCATGAACTAGTTTCTTGACAGGACAATGAGAATGCTTTCCACTGCGAAACATCTCTAAGAGATTTTTATTTCCCTGTGTCTTCCAGGTGCCTCTTTGGTTTCAGTTGAAGACTCAGCTGAGGCCAGCTTTCTGACCTACAACCTTGAACCACTTGAAGGGAAAACATCAACATTTTGGACAGGAATGTACAGAAATGTGGATGGTACTTTCTCTACTTTTAACTTTTTTTTTTTAAGTGAATAATTACTGCAAGCTGTTTGACATGAATGTTGAAAATTTCACATTATACTTCTGTAATAAGGAAGATAAAGCAAGGCAAAATAGGCAACAAGCTGCTTTAATTAAATCCTAAATTTGATGACTATTGCTTTCACATTAATGCAATTAATATTCAGTTAAATAGATATTTATATCCTTATGATAGACTTTAAAGTGCAGTCTTTTACTGTTCAGGCTGAAAATACCAGTATAAGTGTCAGTGGCAGGGTTGCAAAATAGTTCTGGTGACTTGAGGTGGAGTTTTCTTTATTTTTACAACTGCCTACCCAAGCATTTGAATGACAGACTTCCTAGGGATAAGATAACTTTTCAATTACATTGCTTGAATATTAACCAGGAATAGTGAAAATTTTTGGTAAAGGAAAGAATTTGAGGGTTGTCATTTATATGCATGACACATAGAGGAAAGATGAGATTTACTCATGTGGTCAGTTGACACAAAAAATGTTTCTTAAGGTGGTTCTAGAGCAGTGTAGAACAGCACATTTCTTATAGTGATCATAAACATGAGTTCCTCAGCTCTTCATTATAGCTGTAGATAGTGATTATGGCAATTTCAGCATATTTCAGCAACTGCATAGCTAGATTTCATACCTTTATGTGTGTATCCAGATTGTATTGAGTTGCCATGTCCTCACACGAAGCGTGTCAGGAATGACAAAAAAAGACCCCAAAACAAGTTCAAAATATACAGAATCTTATAAGAAATCAAAATACAATTTTCATGCTGAGTCTAAGAATTTGCTTGAGTACAACTTACAGTCACAAGGAGTACATTTATTCTAAATAAATAGCACTATTAAAAGAAAGAAAGAAAAAAGGAACCGGAAGGAAGAAGCAGAAAGTCCCAAGCATAGCTGAGCAACAGTGATCACAAGATTTTGGAAGGAGATCTATAAAAAGGAAAATCGTCTGTGTGAAGCTTGTGGAAATGAGCAGAAACTGGAAAACAAATGGAATAAAATTGGACCTAGAAAGACTTCAGTGTGGGCTTTGAAAAGAGTAACAGAAAACATTCCTATGAATTACTGAAATAAAGAGCATTCTAGTGAAGTTAAATTTTAACAACATTTGTTTCTATAAATAGAATAAATAATTGACACTGCACCATTGCTATGACTGGTGGAAGATTCTTCTTGGAGCTGTCTTGCCTTTGCAACACCATAAGCCAGATTTGTCTGCCATTTTCCAAAAATTGATATTGTATCGTTTACATAAAAACTTAGGGGCAACATGTTGTGTCAGAAGTAAATAGTTTAGTGGACTGTCTTCAAAAGTGGTGACAAGTAAATTTCTCACAGAGGCCATAAATATGGAACATGTGAAGGTGTCAGTATGGAAATTAATACTATCTTTTTTTTCCATATTCAATGTTTTTTCAATTAGGACAATGGTTGTGGCTAGATGGCACTACAGTGAATTTCGTCAACTGGAATGTAGGAGAACCTTCTCCTCAACAAAATGAGCACTGTGTTGAAATGTATGCAGACTCTGGGTATTGGAATAATTTCTATTGCTCTTCCTACAAAGGATATATTTGTAAAAAGGCAAAAAGTAAGTGCTGCATTTATGAATTAGTTCTATGTATGGATTATGCTCTCTTTGTGCTAGTATTAGTAGATGGCCATTACACACAAGGCATTTCAGCTGGATGTTCTGTTTTCATAAATGCCACAGGATGTACATTTCCATGCCAACAAAAACATACAATGACTCTTACCAGAAAGTAGTTCTGAACAGTAGTCAAGTCCCTTAAGAATTGCTTTTAAAATTCTGTGTTCATATCTTAACTGTACCTAGCACATACACTTGACAGGTTTGCGTGTTTTCTATCGACAGTTGTTGAGAAAGCACAGTGTAAGGACTGTGCCTTGCATATATAAATCTGTCTCATCTATATGCAAACATATTCCTCAGGGTATCCCCTTTGCTTTGCCCATGGAGAAGCCATTGTTTATTTCCCTCTGCCAGTCTCATGTGCACGTGTTTTCTGAGCATGGCGTAGTGTTTCTATGAATTGAGTATTCATGAAGTGTGAATTATTTAACAGCTTGGGATCTTTTGTCTCTGTGTCCTCCTGTTGTGACAAAATGAATGAATGAATGAAAAGCAAAGCAAATAGCATCGTTTGAATGTGCTAACTGAAGATGTCCTAAAATAACTGAGTGTGCAAATTTGACAGTAGGGTCATCTAGTGCATATGTGTTTCTAAAAGTCATCATAATCATCTCTTTCAGCATATATTGCAAAACCAAAATCTCTTATGGTTCCTAAGAAGGTTGAAATGTGTAGCTGCAATATATCCACTTCCTCTATAATACTGGAAATGAGAGGAATTCTGCTATCCTTTCTGTAAATTTGTTCTCATGCAAAATTATTCTTACTTACTCGAATGCTTGTAATGATGACTGGATCTTTTACAAGAAATACTGCAAAATCTCAGTATATCCATCTGTTCAGAGTCTATCTATCTTTTTGCATTGTCATTGACAAAAATTCATAGACATGGGTACCAAGTGTTAAAATAAATCACCACTGTTCCTTTTTGACCATTCAGTTCAACTATTTGTGCTGCTACTAGCATTCACCTGATTTGATACTGAGCCATTGCAAAGAGCTGAAGCAGATGAAAGCCAGTTACTTTTTTCTAGCATTAGCTTCAGCCAGTCTAGTCTACTGATCTGGAATGCCATGAATTCAACCTAATTCCAGCATCAATGCAAGGATTATATAGTCACTCACCCCAAAACAGAACACAATCTAGTCATACATTGTCATAGAAATGCAGCTTTTCTTGGCATAGTTTTTCAGAACTGCTCCATGTGCAGAATTTAAAGAAACTATTTAATAGCTGCAGACCAATAAATGGAGCATGGTTTTACTGAGTTGCACTGGCTGTTGCTGGTTATGTTTGCTGTTTTTTGAAGAGACTGAAACACAAAACCATGATTGAAGTCTTCCCATAGAATAGATGTTGTTTTCTGTTTCATTTATTGAGCTAATTTTTACCATAGTAATTAGAGAGTTCTGTAGCAAGTCTAATCCATAAAGTACCTAACTTTATTTCATAAGTGAGGGGTTCTCAGCCAGGAGAAGAGAAGACTCTAGGGAGANTTCCATAAAGTACCTAACTTTATGGAATAAAGGCCTTACAGCACCTAAAGGCCTTGTGAAACAGCTGGAGAGGGACTTCTTATAAAAGCCTGTAGTGACAATCCAAGGGTGGACATTGATAACCTCCTTGGGCAGCCTGTGCCAGGGCTCTGTCACCATCACAGTGAGAGAGTGTTTCTTGATACACAGAGGGAACCTTCTGTGTTGCACAGTGGTGCCCACACCCTCTCTTCTTTCACTGGGCAGCACTATGAAAAAGATGTAAGTGGGGACAGTTAAAAATAATTTAAATTCCTGAGCTCACCTTTTTCAGAATGAAACATGATCATTGATTCAAGATTTAGTAATAAATTGATTTTATATCCACATGGCCAAATAAAGACCTTAATCTTAAATGATGGCCATTTACCCAGCAAGCCAGATTTCATTGTCCCGATGTTAAAATTTAAATTAACCTTTTAGTTCAGATATGATACGTGCTAGGACACTGTGAAGTTCGTGAGTGATTTCAAGTGTCTATGCAGGTAAGCCATCAAAGTCTCTTGGTAAACCAAATTTATTACACTTTCTATGTTTATATAACAAGTACTGCAAGAATTTTTAATTATATTGAGCACTATGTTTGATCATGTCTGTTCTCAAGATGCTGTGTAGATTTTCTTGTGGTTTCACTCTGATGTCTGGATCAGTCTTCATGGAGCTTTTTGATATTCCTTCTTTTTTACTAGTTTATGTAAACAACTACATATGAGACCAGAATACACTTGTCCATTGTGCTATGCCTTAGGCGTATATGATTTTGTATTAACTAAACCAAAATGTTTTCAGTATTTAGTGGTTTGTATTACTGTATATTTATAGTAATTTTTTGTATGATTTTCAGCATGTTCCAAAATAAAGAAATAAATAATGTAGAAATAAATAATAATACAAAAATATAATCCTTTTTTAATGTTTTCAAGTTCCAGCAACTGAAATGCCACCAGCATCTGAAATGCCACCAGCTGAAATACCTACAATGGGTAAGAATATTGTCTTTCAAGTAGAAAAAAACTAGTCTCACATAAGATCATAAACCAAAAAAATTCTGTTCTGTATTATGTCTCTTAAATTTTCTGATATACCCAAGTACTGTACCTGTTTCCTAGGATGACATTGTTTCCTAGTAGTACACAATATACTCTATCTGAGTGCATCTCCAAATGCAGATTTAAAAAAAAAATAATTTGTGATACACCATGCAATACTAGTGATCTAAAATCAAGTTATTTTATGTTGCTACCTTTTCTTCTCATTACTTTGGAACAAATGAACCCCTTTTTCCTAAAAGATCATGAATTCTAAGAACTTGTTTCCAGTAATCAGATAAAGAGTATGTAGCATTCTCTTACTTTCTTCCTATTTGTTTTCAGCAATGACAAAAGATGAGAAGACTTCTACCCTAAACCACAGCAAAACAGGAGTTATTGTTGTTGTTAGTGTCATCATCCTTGTTGGAAGTGGCCTTGGAGGATATCTTTTCTACAAAAGAAGAAAGAATTGCTTGCCAACAAATGACAGCTTTGAGAATAATTTATATTTTAATAGTGATGCAGTTCCAGGAATTAGTGACACAAAGAATCTTGTGACCAACATAGAGCAGAATGAACATGCAACACTCTAATGTAACAAAAGAAACTGTAATGTAATATGTAATATAAAATGTAATGTAATAAAATAAAATGTGCCTTGTTTTATTAAAATTATGCAATTAGAATGAAGCCAAAGGTATTTTCTCATGTGCAATTACTGTAATAGCCTGTTTCTGTGTGTGTGTAACATCATACACTGCAGTTATTTTATTTTGTAGCCATTATATAAGGTGAAAGATTTCAGGTCTCAGGATTTGGTGATCACACTGGTGAATGTGGGTCTTAAGAAAAGTCATAATGTTGACTAATTATTAAATGGAACAATAGAAATGGATAAAATAAAGAAAGTAAAATGTAGATAGATCCACTTGAGGAATGCACACAAGATTTGATGTTTCTGCATCAGATTTATTTCAAACCATGCTATTGAACAGATACTCAAAGCCATTCAGTAAACATCTTCTAATTCTACCATCTTTCAGGTATTCCCATGGACTTAAGTACAGGCATAGTTACTGGAGGATAAGTCTGCATTTGGGCACATTTCCCCTTTGAACCACGTGGGGAAAAAGACCGTTGTGATATTTCAGTTCCCACAACTTTATACAACACAGAAAACCAAGAATGTAGTACTTGTAGTTTATGTATTCTAGGATTTAATCAGGTAAAATCTGGAGGCAAACCTCAGGAGTGGAAAAGTGTGGTTGATATTAGCTGCTGGTTTTGGCCACAAGTGTGTTTCTTGGTGAGAAGTGATGAAGGTCACAGCAAAACTTCCTTCTTATCAGGCAACAGTTACTGAGGAGAGGGAGAAAAATTGCCTGTGCAGGTTCTGAAGGTTTCTAGGAGCAGAAGGTTTCTGCACAGCTGTTATGGTGATCACATGTTGGTACTGCTCTCTACAGCTTCTCCATAAGTAGCATAAGTTTGTGGGATATGTGCTGCAAATAAAGAACAGTTTAGCTTTACTAATGTTATAGTTACTACTGACTTTATTTACTTTCTAAAATGGTTAAATCAGCTACTATTTATGGACATCTTATATTCCCCAAGGAGTTTATATTCCTAATTTTTGTAGATCCTATACAATGTAAATCATGCATGATTCCTCACTTGCATTCAAAGGTTTGCAAGGATTGATTTTGTGGTTTCAAATTTTGCTCTGTGAAATAAAAAATAACTATCTTTGATTTTTAAAATAGATTTGCATTTTATAGTCTCATCTGTATAAGACACAGTAACGTGATAAAGTGGAAAAGGAGGTGATACCACTGGGGAGATGTTCCCACAAAAGTTGCAATGAAGTATTACATTAACCATATTTTCCTGAATCTGTCCCAAGATTATCTGCTTAAAGACAAAACAAAAATGTGAGTTGAGGCATTTAGTAAAAATCTTAAATTACATACATATGTAGGTAAGATAGGAAAATTTTTCCAGGAACTCCTTTGCGCTACTCTTTTTCTCCCAGCTATTTCCTTGCTCTGTTCCTACTGCTGTTTCCATTTTTAATGCACAGTTGTTTATGCATGTTTTTTCAAGGATCAGTACCTCTAATGGTTTTTTATGCCATCTGATGTGGCTCATGATAGAAAGCTCTTGACTGGCTGATTGACAGTAAGAGTCATATTGTTTCACTTACATGGAGGAGTGGTGGCAGGTAGAAATGTATGTGAAACAGACAATGAAAGGTCAAGAGAGCCTGACTGAATCCCAACCTCACTGTGCTGGCTGTTGAGCAGACATCAAAGAAGTGCAGCCTCACCTAAAAAAAAGCTCAGTCCTCTTCTGGGCCCTGCACAGTCTTAAAATGGTATCTGTACACTGAGTTGTTCTTCAGATAACCTTTATTCCTGTGCACATATGCAGAGGTGTGATTGCAAAGAAAATAAAAATAGAGGGGATGTCTCGTTTCTGGTTCTTTGCCATACTTATGAAGCACATCACTAAAAAGTGTAAAGGAGGGAATCCAGCTACTGGAGGTGGATAGTTCTGAGGTCATTCGTCCATTTATTTTTCCTGAAATCCACCATCATCTCTGAGTTGAAGAGAATTAAAAATGCCGTGCTACTTAATAGCTGGAAGTAGATGTAGATGCTTCTGTGAAATGCTGTATCAGTTCTGCTCTCCTGTCCAAACAGGTACAGAAAAATAGAGAAGGTTCCAAATAAAAAACCCTACTCTGAAGATGAAGCTACTTAGCCTGCTCATTTTTGGAAGAGTGTAAGTGAAAAAGACTTGAAGGATTTTCAGAAGAGGAAGAAATTTAAGCTGCATGGCTTACAGTACCTCCTATTTAAAGACAATGGAATTGAAGCAAATTTCCCATTTAAAAGATTAATATAGAAACAGTAGCATTTACAGCTCAGGAAATCATTACGGTTCCACATCATAAGTAGAAGATGAGCACTGATACTTTATACACAAAGTCTAACAGAAGTTCTTGAAGGTAGAGAAACAAACAAGCTTGAACAGTTATTAACTAATATCTAATTAATATAAGATCAAATTGAAAGATTTTACCTAGGAACAGAGATAGGTAAAATATGCTTCTCTGTTTGACTGGGGAAAAGAAATGTGTCTTATTGGAAATGAGTCATGTTCATATGGACACACTCCAATTTTTATATTTTATGTATTATGCACCAAATCTTTCAACCATTTTCTACTACTGACTGCTATTCATATTGGGGTTGGTCAGGTGCCTTAGAACCAAACTGTTGCTCTTCTGATCTCTTACTTTGTGTCCAAGTAGATGAAACCACTTAGGGGAGGTCTCAGTCTGTACTTTGCATACCTATATATATATATATTCACCGAGGAATTGGGTTCTTGCTTTTCTAAAATATACTTGCTGTAAAAACAAGGAAAATAATTCATTGGAAAACAAGATGATGAATAGTATGAACAAGGGAATATGAATAAAAAAGCAAATAAATGTTTTAACTGATCCCTAATAGTTTATACCTACAATCCTCTGATGCTGTCAAGATTTCTTATATTTGATCAGGTGGTTTAGAAAAATGAAAGAAAAAATCATTCGTTATGTAGCATGAAAATAGAAAAATAGGTTGTTCACTATTTTTTTTGGACTGGAATGTTTCTGTTGAGGTTTAGAGTAGGTTTTTTTGAAAGAAATAAATGTTTATAACTTTTCACACTTTTTTTCACAGTAAACTGTGATTGTCCTATGTGTGAGGATTCTGAGTTAAAATCTTACATCTTGTTATAGCAGGCTAAATGATCAGAAAAAATTTTCATATTTTAATATAAGTGGTTTTTTGAAAATGAATGTAGGGAAGCATCCAGCTGAACCCAGATGGCCTCACCCACCCATTTCTGTGGCACCTGAGGAATGACTTGATGGTAATATTCAATAGTGTGTAAGGTTTTGCCTCTTCACATTGCTATGTTTCTTGATGCTCTTGTGTTTAATTCTCGTTTCCCCTTTTCTCTGAAGAAGTTTGGACTTCAGAAGAAAGGTGGTGAATCTGCACACTGTGAGCGTAACTTCCTGCCTGGGAGCAGAGAGTGCCAAGGGAACAATGCTGACTCAACACGAAGCCCAGCAGCTTTTGTTCCTTGCCACTTTTAAAATGTCAGGCTGTGCTGTGCCTCATGGCAGATCCTGGAGCACATCTTCACAGCCCTCTGCTTTTCTTTCCCACTTTGTGGGCTGTGATGCAATCTGCTCAGACAAACACACAAACACTGAGGTAAAGCTGACTTTAGTATGTTTTACTCTTTTTCAGCCTCTCTCAACAGATTATCAATACCAGCCCCTCACCAGCCACTGATCTTTGTTCAGAACAGAACCAGGTTTTTTTCTCTGTTGTAGTTTGCCTTGTTGCCCCCTGGTAGATTTGGATATTCTGAGATGTTTTTTACAGCAGAACCACAAGACACATTTGTCTTGCTCCTGAACAAGGAAGGAAGGAAAGTCGGAAAACTGAGGTTGCATGTTCAAGCACTCTGGAGTTGGGGAGTACCAGAATGCTTGCTCCAGACTCAGTGCAGCCATCCTTACATATGGATCATAACTTACTGAGTAATTGGATTCTGCTGCTTTGTGGAGCACCCCTTGTTTCTTCCACTTTCCTCAGGTGTCAGCATCCTTTTCAGGCTCCCTTCTTTGCATGGCTTTGCTCTAGCTGTGTCTGCTGACCCTGAGGTCCCACTGTTATCCCTCACTGTTGTGGCTGTTTCTACTCTAATTCCCTGCACACATGTTCAGACCCAGTGGGTCATTCATCTAATCTGACTCGATTAATAGAAGCAAAATCCCAAATCTTCATGTCAGTATCCAGGGTTTTCCCTACCCTCAACAGCAGCAATTTTGCTGCAGATGCAATATTGGGGCAAGTATCCCACACCTGCCTCTCCTGGAGGTATGGGAAATGAAATTTTTCAAAGCCCATGTGCAAAAACTGATGTAAAGCTTCCACTGGATTCCCTTTCCTCCTCCTTGCACTCTTAAGTTTTTTGAGCTCTTTAAACTGTCATGGGGAAAGCTTTATCAAACAGGGTGCAAACTTTCACAGATTAGTGGGATGAAAAATGAGGCAGTATTCCTCATCAGTTTAATTTTGCTCACTAGCAATAATTGAAAATCCAATATTTTTCAGTTACAGGTTCTCTTCTTCCTAGAATTATGTGTTTTCATTTCCAAATTTCTTCAGCTGTTGCTGTCAGTTGAGTAATTGCTACTGCATATAGTCACGAATGGAGCAAAAGAAAGAATAAGTTTCTCCTGAAAAACACAGATCTGACTTTCTACAGTTTTTTTTCTTTTCTGTGGAATTTCAGGCATGGAAAATTCTGGTTCTCTCTAACTCCAAGGTCATAGTTACTTGTTTTGCGTAGTGTCCCAGGAGATCTTTCACAATACTGCACTTCACTCTGGCTTTTTTCTTCATGTATTGATACAGACAAATCACAGAATCACACAGAATTTCTAGGTTGGAAGAGACCTTCAAGATCATCGAGTCCAACCCATGAATCTTACTCTTCTATTTTACTTCTTTCATTTCTTTATGAAAATGAGAGAGTAATTTCACCTTTTGGTAAAAATAATGATTCTGAGTTATAAGGTATGTCTTAAAAAATCCACACTAAAATGTTACCTGTTAGATCTTATATTTCCATGGCAAACTTTTATACAATAGAAAAACTAGCTTAGAAAGCAAAGTTTACTCATTAATGTATTATTTCAAAATTACTCATGTGACATGACACAGTTCCTTATTTGAAGCTCAGAACTTCCCTGTATCTGTTGGGTCTTAAAAAGGGTTTGTTAATCCACTTCAGTGCAGTGGGATTTTCTTGCAAGGCACTGATTTGGTCTTTAGGATCAATACAAGGTGAAGGGAAGAAAGAAGTGAAATATTTGCCATGTCTCTCTACTTGCCCCTGATTTTTCTTCTCTTCATTAGCACATCTCTTCAAATGTCTGGTAAGTCTTTGTCCTCTGCTGAATGTGAAGGTTTTCAAGTTCTTTAGCATGTGTTCCAGTTATGTTCCTTAGTGGGCAGTGAATTTAGATCTAGTTACAGCATATAATTTGAAAATGGTTTGTTCAGCTCTGAAGTTTGGTGGTATCTGCATAAGCATTCTCTTTCCCTAACCCAGGTTTCAATGTGGTATATGAATGAAAGGAATATGCCAACAGATGTGGCCACAACCTTGGCAGTGAGCTTTTCTTGAGAAAGCTGAATGCAGACAAAAGCTGATTTCACTTTGGTCCATCGGAGGCTAGCGGAGCTCAGTACAGAGCAGTGAACTTTCAGCATGCACATACCTACTGGCTGATGTGTGCTTTGAGTTTCTTGGCAGCTCATATAGACCAAAGCATACTGGCCAGTGCATATTGAAAACTTGTTTCCAAGCTGAGAGCTTTAGGAAGAACCTTAAAATCCCCCATCCATTCGGTTTCACACCCTCCTACTGCTGAGATGAAAAAAAAATGACACTGTGTCTTTTCCATTGCAAGTTCCCAGCTAGAGAACTCTGGAAGTCCAGTACTATTGCTTGAATGGCAGCAGGGACCAGCCAATGCACCAATGATCTAATCCACCACAGGGCAATTTCTTCTGTGCACGCTTTGGGTGAGACCAAGGCAGCTCTAACCCATCCTCTGCTAACCATCCCAAGAACAACTGCAGCTGGACAGCTCTGTCAGGGAAAATATTATCTGGCTTGATCTGGTCTATAGCTTTTCAGAACAACAATACCAAGGCTGTTCAACCACTCCCCGTCAGCTTTGGGATGGGAGGGTTAAGAAGGCCCAGTTAAGTATTCTGGCCTTGGCAAGAAACCTTGGGTAGAACTTGGTGGCACTGCTGAGTGAGTTCGGTGATCTTGCCTGTCACCTAGAAGGGAGCCAAGGGATGCAAGTTGAGCGGCAAAAGGAATGAAGATTTGGAATAGGCTTTAAGATCTTAAGAAAAAAACTCCTGATGTGAAGTGTCTCACATTTCTCATAGCACTTAGGATACTGGTTTAGTTTAACTGTGCTCAGAACTGATGATACTGCAAGTTGTGGCTTCCCTACTGAGAAACCTACAAATAAAACTCTGTGTAGAAATGACTTTTTGCACAGCTGCTAAATATTTCCAAGATAATTAGCAAAAATTGAAAAATATACTACTTTCTTGGCGAGCTGAAAACCACAATGTTGTTCTGGGCCAAATATAAAAAATATTTAATTTTGAGTATGTAAATGACTTTCAATAGCTCTAAAGCTAAAAAGTCCTTTTACTTGCAGGATTAAAACTCATTTAAATACAATTTGGTGAAACTTCAAAGAAATGATGAAATGTAATGTGATGAAGGTCATTTTTGATATGTATTTTGAGACCACTGTGGTTTCAGGAGGAATATGAAGAAGAGTAATTTCTCTTTAAAGAGCTGTATTTTCAGGTTTTGTGTTTTTTCATATTAAGAATATTTTCATAAATATCCTTCATACCAATGATTAACATCCCATGATTTCTTTCTCTATGAACTATACATACTATTTAGGGTTGTTCTGTTTTGGTTTTGGTTTGGTTGGTTGGTTGATTTTTGGTTTTATTTTGGTTGGGGTTTTTTTGGTGTGGTTTTGCTTTTTTGGGTTTGTTTTTTTTTTTTTTCAGAGCAGACTGTCATATAGCAACTAACTGACTTTATCTCCTAAGAAACCTCTCCTCAAATGTTTGCATTATCATTTTATTTTATAGGTAGGGGAATATTTTCAATCTATAATGAAGATAACAAGTTCTGTGCCCAAGCTCAGAACTCCAGCTCAGTCATAACTGCCACTTGTGATGAGCGTGATGAGTTTCAGAAGTTCAGGTGGGTGTCCCCCACACAGCTGCTGAGCATGGCACTCAAGCTGTGCCTGGGGGTGCTTGCCAAGGATGACGAGGCTGCCGTCACGCTGGAACCCTGCAACAGGACAAATGAGCTCCAGTGGTGGGAATGTAGAAATGAGACGCTTGCAACCCATGGCAAGGATTTATTTCTCAACTATGGCAAGGGGAAGGGAAAGAAAATCAGGCTGTCCAAAGGATCCAGCAAAGGGAGCAGGTGGAAAATCCACGGAAGTGCAGACAGCTTGTGCTCTCAGCGCTATGAGGGTGAGTACTGAAATTCCATCTCCATTTCTTGGTAACTTGACTGTCCCTACCTACAAAACATTCCACTGCCTCCTTGACAGGCAGCAACCATTTTCTTAGAGTGACATAAGCAAAGGAACTAATTATATATAGCGTATAGAAATGAAAGGTGAATATATCTCTATACTTTTCAGCAAATATAGCTGTATACATTTCTGCATAACTTGTAAAGTGCAAATGATGGAATAAAATTACAAAGGCCCATATGTAAACATGAGGAAGAATTGGAATTATGTTTGTACAACAACAGCAAAAGGAAATCTATGACTGTTTTAAAATATATCTGATCAATTTGTAGAGGAGATGTTTGTGTTACATGTAGTTTTTATTATTGCTTGTATTTGGTTTGACCACTAATAATCTCTAAGAAGTGAATTTCTAGTTTAGATAGATGGAATCCACCATTAACATTATTTACCTGATGTTTCCCAGGCCTAGTAAAAAAAAAAAAAAAGTAGAAAAAAGCAAAAGGAAAAATGGTGCATAATAGTTTAGGATGCAATGTTTTATCATCCTGGAAAAGGACCCCCAGAGAGTAAGATCCTTTTCATACAGTTTTATAGCTCTTGGGCTATGTAGAGGGGGCATTCAGGGTCAAGTAATCAATAGCTCTTGGGCTATGTAGAGGGGGCATTCAGGGTCAAGTAATCAATAGCTCTTGGGCTATGTAGAGGGGACATTCAGGGTCAAGTAATCAATCTCCTTTCTGTTGTGACACTGGTACATTGGGAATTTAACAACAGAATAAATTTTTGTTGTACACTACAGCTGTTGCACACGAATGAAGTTTGTCATAGGTTTGTACAGACAACAGCAAATTAGACTGAAGAGTGATGGAAGGGTCAGTTCCTAGCAGAGTCCTTGCAAATTTAAAATATAGCTTCCTCGCATGAAGACCAATAAAATTATTGTGATATCCCCTTTCCAAGTTTTTTCAACCACGCAGGCGGAAAAAAAAAAAAAAGAGAATGCATCTGAGGACAGAATTATGTATGCCATGGGAGAAGCTGAGTCACACAGACCTCTGACACAGTAGTCTTGAAAGCAACGGCATGACAAAATTAAACAGAAATCAGTTTGAGGTCCAATTAGGTGTTTGAGAGTCTTAGTTCTGAATATTTTGCCATAGTCATACGTGATTGGCACAACAGCCTTTTAGAGGTTTGGAGTAACAAAGTACTGGTGTGCTGAACCCTGCATGACTCAGCTTTATCCACAGAAAAC
The DNA here is from genome assembly GCA_013399915.1 of Illadopsis cleaveri. Lineage (NCBI taxonomy): Eukaryota > Metazoa > Chordata > Aves > Passeriformes > Timaliidae > Illadopsis > Illadopsis cleaveri. The sequence goes on from VXBB01012340.1 coordinate 627,974, forward strand.
TGGCTATGGGTGTCATTGCGGTGAGCATCTGATGCCAGCTGACTGTTGAGAATTGATCTCTGTTTTTCTCCATAGATATCTACACACTGGGAGGAAATGCCTTTGGTGCACCCTGTGTGTTCCCTTTTAAGCACCAGGGGAAATGGTATGCTGAATGCATCCCTCAGAAGGATGATACACACTCTCTCTGGTGTGCAACATCTTCGGATTTTGATAAAGACCAGTTGTTTGGAAACTGCCCACTAAAAGGTAATTTATTTATAAAAATCTTAGGAAAGGTGTTAAGCAAAAGTGTCATCTGCTGTCATGGTCAAAACGTTCTTGTGATGTGGAAGTAGCATTGGCCAGTGAGCTGAATTCTGGCTCGCCTAGTTCATGGGTGAGCCATGCAACAAGGAGATCTGCTCTTCATCCTCACTGTCCTACAGTGTCCCCAAGACTGGTACTTACAGGGACTATTCTGAGGGTAGTGACTGGGACTGATGGATAAAGGAAGAGGAAAGCCCTAGGGCTGGGTTTCAAGACAAAAAGGAGTGCAGTGGATGAGGAAGGTGAGATGTATCAGGAGACTTGTGTGTTATAGGATGCAGGAGAGAATAGGAGGGCTTTAGAGAAGGGAAGGGTACAGGGCTCAGGCAGTGAGCTTCACCTGCCTTCTGTGCTCCAGTGCTTCCATACACAAATTCCCTGCCCCTTCATCCCCACTTTACATGTGATTATGTGGAAATGGTAATTTCTGTTGTATTGGGTGGTCTGGAAGAGCATAAGAGGGATCTGAAGGTAAGAAATGGGTGTGGAGACCAAAACTTCTATATGGTAAAGAGAGACATACCTGTAGAGGTAGAATATATCAGTGAGTGGGTTAATGTGGAGTGAAATATGAGAGAAGTAGATGAGTTACATAAATAAAAAGGAACATGGTTAATGTAGAAAAATGAGGTTTGTAAAGATAAATAATTACTTATGTGATTGAAGTATTTTTAATACTGAATGGAAAAGATGTTTATGTGAGACAAAAGGTATGTGAAAATTATCAAATCACACATATATAGTTTCAGTCAGCAGCAAAGACTTATTTTCTGGGTTAGTAAACATGATTATCTTGTCAAATTGCTGTTATCATCTTTTATAGACACCACCCACAACAACTTTTGGAAAACAAATCCTGTGACAGAAACACGCTATCAGATAAACTCAGAGTCACTTTTGACATGGCACCAAGCAAGAAAAAGCTGCCAGCAGCAGGATGCAGAATTATTACGTATCACAGACCTTCATGAAGAAATGTATTTATTAGGTAAAGTAAAAATACCCTAAAATATATGTATAAAAATAATGCACTGTTTAAGTCAGATCCAAGGTTTTAACATGGATACTTGTATTCGTGTCATAAAAATAGGTCTCTGTGACATTCTAAAAAGAGCTGTCCCTTTCTCACAAAAACCCATATTGAAATAATGGAAATAATCTAACTTATACTAAAAAAATATATCCCTAATGCTTTAAAATATTTCCAGTTTTATTGAATAACTTAAAAAATCAGAGTATTTAATAACCTGACTGTTTTGGCAATTTAGGGCTTACTAGTGACCTGGGCATTAATGCAAAGCTCTGGATTGGTCTCTACAATGCACTTGACAGTGGCTGGAAGTGGACTGGGGGAAGTCCTTTCAGATATCTCAACTGGGCTCCAGGTAAGTGCACTTTTCTTAAATGATGATCAACATCTGGGCCAAAACATCCCCCCCTTATCTGTCCTCCTCTCCCCTCCCCATCACAGTGGTGCTCCCTGGTCACACCTCTTGAGATTTGTCACTCTAAAGAGTAATACTCCAGTGGCTTTGCAGCTGCAAAGGTCTTGCACATTCCTTCCCATGAAGAGATGAAAAGTTTCACTGTTAACAGAAGGATTCTGTTGCTTTTTTTAAAAGGAAATCCCTCTCTGGAACCTGGAAAAATATGTGGGACCTTCCAAGGAAGGAATGGCAAATGGGAAAACCAGCTTTGTGATCGGAAACTGGGATATATCTGCCAGAAGAGAAACACCTCCTTGGATTCTTTCACTGTCATCTCAGGTGCGCTGGTCAAAAGCTAAGGCAAATTTTACAGACAGTGAGAAGTATTGTGAGGATGTCATATGAAAAGGCAACATATTGTCAAAACAAAAGGCTTACGCTTGTTGACCTGGGTCAAATACTAAGAAGACTTTAATTTTCTGGCACATTTTAAAGATGAAGCCTAAATGTTGTTCATCATTTGGAAAAGAGCCCAGGGTACCAAGGAAGGCAGGATTAGGTGTTTAGCCATGTTATCCAGACCATGAAATACTGATAAATATCCTCTGCTCTTATATTTACTCTAAACCTATGTCCTGCTAAAAGATGTGACCCAGAGTTCATTCTCCCCTGCTCTCTGTGACCCTTTTTTGTTCTATTCTGAAAGGCAAAAATCAGACTATGCAGCTGGATCCTTTCCCCTGTTGAGTTCCCTTTTTACTTGAGGTGGACTAGGTCTTAGCTACATGAAGAAATAGGCATGTAGTTGTATAAAAAGCTACAAAATTCACTAAGATAGAGTTCCTGAGTAGGAAAAGAGGCCCTTTTCTGTAAAACATGGCTGTACCCAGAGCCTCACTAAGAGGGATTTAATGAGAAGTTGTGCTCTGGACATTTGTAGGCCAAATTACTCAGTATTCACTTAATTCACCTAATCTATTCTTGTAGAATAGGTTTTTTTTGGAGCTCCAAGCACAAATAGCAGGAAAAAAAAATGTTTTTTAATGTTTGTGCTCTCAGACTTTGACTTCTCTGCTCTTCCAGTATGTGTTCCAATATTTCAAATTCATATCAGCATAGGTAATTTTCTTTTTGATGTAAGTAAAGCACTGAATAAAACTTCTCATTAATGACATAATTTTTTTAGGTGATTCAAAGCATTTTAAATGCCCCAGGGAATGGGTGGCCTATGCAGGTCATTGCTACAGGATTTATAGAACACCGAAAATATGGAAAGAAGCCCAGTCTTCCTGTAGAAAAGCAGATGGAGAGCTGGCGAGCATTCATAATATTGAAGAGTACAGTTTTACATTGTCACAGCTCGGGTACAGTGAGTATACCTGATGATTACTTTTTTTTTTTTTTAACTGGGATAATACTGTTGCTACTATTCACTTAATCATTGTAACCATGGTCTTATTTTTTTTTTTTTTTAAGTTCTTTAGTCAAAAGTGGGTGTGAGATGTAATTATTCCATTAAAAGATATATCCATACCTACAATTACCTTTGTGTTCCCAGAGCCAGATGATGAGCTCTGGATTGGTCTAAATGACTTCAGGGTTCAAATGTACTTTGAATGGAGTGATGGCACACCTGTGATTTATACCAAATGGCACCATGGAGAGCCAACACACACTTGGAATAAGGCAGACTGCGTCCTTATGAAGGGACAGGTAAAAATCCTTTCCTCGCTCTCGTACTTTCTTCTGTCCTTTTTTCTTCCTAAAATGAAATAATTCATGATTAAAAAAAAAAAAAACAAACAACAAAAAAAAAGGAATGCTGGTTTTAAAAATATGCTAAAATAAGATGAACTTGGTTTAATTTAGGATATCTTAGTGTGGAGGGATACTCAAGACCAGATCTAGGAAGCTGTGTGATGCACCAGAAGCAGTGCACTGCATGGAAACTTGGTCTTCTCTGAGACAATTCCAATCTGAAATTGGTTGAAATAATTTTACTTCACTGTTTCCCACAATCATCCACAAGCAATATGACTGATCATAGAGGTATAGATTCTTGGAGCATGGACTTTCTCATGATTTCTCTAAAACTACTAAAACATATGGGGTTTAGAGTTACTTTGGAGGCACAAAACCAGATTCTATTTTGTTTTCTAAACATTATTAAAAAAGTATAATGTTGTAGAGAAAGACTTGCTCAAGACGTTATTTCATATTTTATGTTTGGTTTATCCAGCATTTCCTTGCCATAGTCATGTGGTTATATGAACATAATAGATGCTGTGCTGGTGAGAATAGAGAGGAATCTAATGTTTCTTTCCTGCTCTCATCAGTCCCTGAATCCTTAATAGATACAGCCCTCATTCTCACACCCCTGAGGAAATGTGGCCCTTACTGTATGTATTTGGGAATTTTGGAGAAAAAACCAAGGCAAGGAAGAGAGCTGAAACAGTCTCAGCCATAGGAAGACAGAAGGGTTCCTTCTGAAGATGGATATTCTTGTTGGATCTAAATTGTCTCTAGCTTTCACTTCTCTTTGTGGTTTCTTCTCACAATACTTAGGATGGATCCTGGGCTGACAGTGCTTGTGAAAGGAAATTTGGCTACATCTGTAAAAGGAAACCCTTGGCTGAAGAACCAGGGGAAGCTGAAGTTAGTTACCCAGGCTGCCAGAAAGTAAGTGTAAAACAAACGCAGCAAAAGGTGGTTGCACATTACTTTTACTCCCATAACGATAACTATGACAGAAGTAAATTATTTTGACTGTTCTTGATGGAGCCTAGAAAACTGTTAATTTCATATGTATTGATACTTCTTAGACTGACAGGGAAACTTTTGCTTTATTTAACTGAAATGTAGATTGACTTATTTTTCTTTTATTCCCTTACAAGCGTACTTCACTCAGCTCTCTCCTACTGCAGAACTGGTCACTGCACCCATAAAAGCCACTCTGCAGAGCAATCTTTTCAGGGTGTAACACGTGTCAAGGGTTGCACGCCTCCTCATTTCTGTCAATCTGCTACAGGAATCAGGAATATTTGAGCTGACTGTTTTGCAGATTGTCAACTCTTGCAACAGCCACTTAAGCAATGAGAAGGCAGAGCAAGCTTTACACAGAGAGCTGCAAAGTGGTTGCGACTGTGGCTGCCAGCCCCAAGGCATAACCACGGCTCACTGTTTGCACAGACCCCTGGTGTGTCCTGTATCAAGGGACAAGACACAGAGTCATGGCCACAAAAGCTGTGTTTGGTTATGCTCTTGATTCCTTTCATGGCCTTTGAGATCAGTTTTGACTCGGGGTGTGGTACTGGTGCATCTTTTGGAAGTGCACAAAGCCGTGCAATGTGACAGCCTCTCTGCATATCTCTGCTTCTACACTGACAGGGCTGGGTGAAGCATGGCTTTTACTGTTACTCCTTGGTGCAGCTGCCAGTAACATTTCCAGAAGCAAAAAAAGTCTGTGAAGAAAACAAAGGTTATCTGGCTACTGTAAGAGACAGGTAAGGAAACACAATTCTTGTCCTCTAATGTGTGTAACCAGGATGGAAGCGTTAAACATAAATTTCTTCTTATTTAACAACTACTCATAATGTCTATCTAGTATGACACCACTCTTTCCCAGGAAAATTTAAGACAGAGCTGATGAAGTATTGCATATTACATCAGGGACTTTTAGGTTATCAATACAAACATTCAGGATATTGCTACTACAGACTTACACTATTGTTGCCTCTGGGAATTAAAAAAACTGGGTCACCTGCACCACAGCCCCAGATTGACAGATTGTTTTAAAACTTTTTGAACAAAAAATAAACATATAAACATGGAACTATTTGTTTCTCTTGGATTAAAGCTTTTCAGCCTTTTTTTTTCTTTCTTTGCAACAGTCAGATCTGGAAGAATTTTAGAATAAAAGTAGACTTTTTCCCCCACAGTAACAAGATTTAAAGATCTGGACCTTATCATAAAGCTCAGTTAAACACTGCAGCTCTTATTGATACAGAATGAGAAATATATACACATTAACTTAAGTATTGTTTGACTTGTGTTCATTGTACAGTATAAAAGGTGAATAGAATAATCCTAAATTCTAGACATAATTTACATTAGCAAAATGTAAGGGAAAAGTTATTTTGTATGATAATTAGAACTATAAAGTAAGATAATTACCCTTGCTTTATTACATACATATTGATGAATCACCTTAACTTTACCAGATTTCCTACAATTAACTGTTTGAAGAAATGAACAAATTCTGATAAAATGTGATACAACAGTTCGGTGCTTACTCTTCACAGATATGAACAAGCTTTTCTGACCTCCATAACTGGATTCAAACCAGAAAAATACTTCTGGATTGGTCTTTCAGATGTGGAAGAACAGGGGACATTCAGATGGGCCAGTGGAGATCCTGTCACCTTCACTCACTGGAATGTGGGAATGCCTGGTAGGTGCCATGGGAGCCATTGAGTTCCTGCTCTGGGGAATGACAAAAGGAGGGTTTGAAAGCTAAAAAGTGGTTTAGAAACTCTTCTAGCATAAAGCAGCAGAAAGGATAATGCTACTTTCTATTTGTGCTAAAAGGACAGATCAGAGATTTTGGTAACTCCTTCTAGAAGATCATTTGGGACTGCATGTGCCTGTTGGTATCATTAGGTTTTTGTTGTTTGATGGGTATTTTTAAGCAACTCCTGGCATAATGTAAAAGGAACTTACATTAAAAAAAACTTTAAATGATTGAATAGGAATGCACATGAGCTATTGTGAGCTACTGGTAAACAAACACAGAAGGAACAGGTTATTCTTAAATAAGCAGTAGATATTTTGAGAAGATGTAGTCATCAATAAGATTTAACAACTTTATGTTTTATGAAGGAGGAGAGTCAGGCTGCGTGGCCATGGCAACAGGAAGTTCAGCTGGATTATGGGATATTTTGGACTGTGAAGAAACAAATACGTTTCTCTGCAAGCAGCTGGTGGAGGGAGTCACCCCTCCTCCTCCTCCTCCAACAACAGCCCCTCTCCTGTTTTGCCCAGAGGGATGGCAGTCTACTTCTCACAGCAGTTTCTGCTTCAAAGTAGGTGTTTCATTTCTGAATTCAAATGTTTGCCATTTAAATAAGAATATATTTTGTTCATATATGGAAGGTGGGTTTTACCCTGCCCTCTTGAGAGACAGTCTGTGGTAACATCTCCAGCCATTCCCCAGTGGTATGACTGGGAAATGTTGGCAAAGGCTGTATGTGTAAGGAACTGAAGTTTGTATGCACAGGAACTCTGAGATGATAGAAAAAGCAATAATCAAATTTGATAGACAACCACAAGCTGAATGGTTTAACAATTAAATAGTCTGTAATAGACCAAGACCAAAAGATCAGAAGGAAGATAGAAGCCCATATTTGTGTTTCTAAATATCTGTAATACCCCACACAGTATTTAATTGCCCACTTTCTATAGATTTTCCAGGAAGGAAGGGAAAAAATGCAAACATGGTTTGAAGCAAGAGACTTTTGCAGAACCATTGGAGGAGATCTTGCATGTATCCACAGTGAAGAAGAACAAAACCTGATAGCTAGACTGTAAGTATCTGCCAGGTCCACCATTTAAATATAAGAAGAAAAAATTTTAAAAATTGCATGTCTGGAAGACATAAAGGATTTCTGGTCATCAGTTTCTACTTTACAAGGATGATGTAAAAAGTGGCAGAAAAAAATGGGTAAAAAGAGGTGAGTGAAAGGTTTTCTTGACACACCTATGGGAAGGTGGTGCCTTGCACTAAAGTTGCCTGAACGTTAACAAAATTGAGAGAAGTATCATCAAACTGGTTTTAACTGAAGTTAATTCAAAGATCTTTTTACCTCATTTGTAGCTGATCAGTAGATAAAATACCCTTGATTAAAAGAACATTTTGTGCTCATTTCCTACCTTAAGTAAGGGGGAAAATTGGAAGACTAAGAAAAGCCTGACCTATTGATGTGCTTGCATAAATGTTTAAATCAAGTCCATGAGTGCAGGCAGGTCTGAATTTGAATGCCTAAGCTACTTACTGGAAAAAGACCTTTAAATGTATTTTAATTTAACTAAGTTTTTGTGGATGTACAGCATTTGTGATCTTTCCCATAAAGTTCTGTGTTTCACTGCTTCCTGGAATGTGTAGTGCCAGGCTATTTTTCCCCACATGACAATTGAATGATTGACTACTTTATATGATTGTCTTGAATTATACTTGAAGTATCAAGTGTGCTGACAGTAATGTAATGCTTGACATTCTCCTTCTCTGTTTCATGCTGTGTCTCATTCTCTCTATTTGTAATCATTCAGAGACAGAGGTTATATTCACTATTCTTACTGGATGGGTTTAAGTGCCTTGGACTCTGATGCTGGATTTACATGGAGTGATGGCTCACCAGTGAGTAAATAATTTGTTATTCCAGCTTTTTGACTCTTTTTTTTATATCTCTCTTGGCAGAGAGCTCTCATAACTCCTGTATAAAATGCAAGTGGCCTTCAATCTTTAGTACCTGATTCCTCTGTAGGAATTAGTCTTAAATCTTCTGATAGTTCATAGTTATAGATAAAAATACAACATTTACAGTAGTGAAAGGCAAAGAACCTAGCTCTTGATTGTGCTGAAGTCTATATTCCCATTTGTCATCTGCTGCAAGAAATAATTTTGTAAAACTACACCAGCCTGGCTTTGCTGCCCTCATTATCTTAAGTAGATCAAGATCTGCCAGGCCAAAGGCCATATGGCAGCACCAATGGATTGTCTTGGGTTGGAACACCTGAGCAGGAGAAACAACCCAGAAATCAGAGAACATATTTCTTTTTAGAGCTTGACAGGAGAACATCAGCTATCCTGGTAACAAATGAGGCAAGAGCTTCCTGGTTTACTAACGTGGCTTAGCTAACACACAGATGAATTATTATTCTATTCAAATGTCATGCACTTCTACTTAAAAGGTCTGGCATTAAAAAGAACAAGATGGACCATGAAATCAAACGAAGTATATTCTTCTTTAACAGAATGATACAAGACAATTGTTTCCTTTTAAAAGGAAAATAGTAACAAAGTTGTGTTTCCACTACAGGTAAATTTTGAAAAATGGTCACATGGAGAACCAAACAATTACGACGGGAATGAAAAATGTGGCGTGTTTACTGGTTATCTCAATATGAACTGGAATGATTTATTTTGTGAACACATGCTGGACTTTGTTTGCCAAATTAAAAAAGGTAAGATAACTTCCTGCCTTTAGCAACTTTTAGAGGTAGATAAGAACATCCTTCCCAGGTCAGATCACACTATCTGCATGTATTAGAGACAGCTGTGCCATTAATCACAATACAACAGTTTATGCTATAATTTCAGTAAAGGCAGTTGAAAACTATTAATTAATCCATGAAATGCACAGGCAGGTTTGGAAAGTATATGCAGTATGTTGGGGAAGAGAAACACAACAACCTAAAGTTGGGTATTGTTTCTGTAAGCTTAACTTATGATGAGCTCTACCATGCTGCTTGCTGAATGTAATACTTTTTTTTCAGATACTCTGAGAAATTCTGTGACAAAAACAAGCATATACTGACTAACCCTTAAGACTATTACTTGGAATTAAAATGCTAACTACTGTGTAAATATAATTGAGAGAGAGCTGAGAAACATAATATACTCAAATATTGATTTATATTGCAGGAACCTCACTGAAACCAGAGCCTAATTCTACATTCAGTAAGTCTCATGCTTTCAATGGAAAAAAATTAATTAACATGTAATGAAGTTAATTTCTGTTACGGGCTAATTAATGTTTTAATTTGCAGATTATGAATATGTTGTTGGTGAAGATGACTGGATAATGTATAAGCACAAGGAATACTACTTCAGCAAAGAAGCGATGTCTATGGAAAGAGCCAGAGGCTTTTGCAAGAAGAATGGTGGTGACCTTGTGACCATTGAGAGTGAAAGTGAAAAAAATTTTCTTTGGAAATATGTAAGAAACATATTTGCTTGAAAAATGCATTTTGTTGTGGACTGAGGCACATTCTTTCAGCTGGTTTGTGAAATATTAGAACGTGGTCCCCATCATAAAAAAAAACCAAACAGTTTTACCTTTCATCCTTTCATTGGCTTATCTACTTAGAAGCTTTATTTTAATAATCATTTTAATAACTTTCTATACGTAGACAAATTCTCAGCTTCCTTTCAGGAATGCTGTCAGGGTGCAACTTTCGAAGACTTTGCTCTGTTTAGCTGAAAGTTGCAATAACTAATTATGTTTTTTTCTTACTCATTCTTTTCACAGAATTCAACAAAAGCTCTTTGTCAAAATAGATCTCATATTTGCAGCAAAATGGTTAAGATAGAATATTTTCTTATAGGAATAGAATGGCCTGATGATGATATACTGTTTTGGAAATAGTTTCCTACTATTAAAATCAAATTTCATTACATTCTTTCCTCCTCATGACTAAGTACAAAACCCCATGATTTGCTGGCAGCATTTCAGCAAATTCTCGTTATGTTTTCCTAGAATTCTCAAAAATATTGTTATAAGCCTGCTTAAGAGGTCATTCTTGCCTTCTTAACATAGCTCTTTTCCTCCATTTCTTTTTCAGATAATTTGCCTTTCTTTTTCCCACCCCCGCAGTTATATACTGAAAATTGGAGGAAAACTTTGCATTTTGCAGTTTGGGCACATAATTCCAGCAACTCCCAGCACATTATATACTGTGCAATTGTGCAACAGAAACTACAGCATTTTTTGAACCTTTTTTGATTCTATTTGAAATCTGTTTTATTACAGCTAAGTAGATTTTTTTTTTCTTTGTTTGTTTTAGATTTTCTATAAAGACTGGGGGAACAACTTCTATATTGGCTTAAGTGTGAGCCTTGACAGAACATTCCAGTAAGTAAAAACAAATTAATTTTGTCAGAATCATAATGTATTCACATTTGGCATGGCTGGCTCCAGGAGATAGTTGAAATTCAATGACTGACACAACCTGTAGACAGGTTTATGTCCTCACATAAAGTTTTAAAATGGGATTCTGCTCCTCAGCAAAGCACTTCTCCCATCGTATTTTCACTATCTATTTCTACCTCTTTTGATTCTTTACCCTGCTTTTGTGTTCTGAGGCTGAGATGTTGGATCATAGTAAGTGAGGCATCATCCTCTTTTCTCTGTTAGATGAAAGAAAAAGTTGGTTGTAGGTCTCCAGCATATTCCAGATGGTTCTTGCAGTCATTACTTATTATTGAAATTATAAAAGAAAAAGAACCCTAGAAACCTGCAGTGAGAGGTGTCAAAGTGGTTTTTAGAGGTGACATATCAATACTGGAGAGCCCTCATCTGGATTTCCAGATGGTTTCTAGAGGTGGAATATCAATACTGGAGAGCCCTATCTGCATTTCCTCTCAGAGTTCAGGGCAGGACAGTTTCATGTGACATGGAGTCACTACTCTTCTACAAATATTCTTGGATACAAAGTGCCCTGGAATTATCTTAAGCATCCCCTGGAGCCTTGGATTTGTTGCAGACATGTCTCCTGCACCTCTTTCTAGTGCATTATTCTGGGATTCAAAGCTTGGTCAGATGAGTCTCAGCCTCTTCATTTTAATCTTTCTTCTGTTGTCACTGTCTCACAAACCACAGAGATTGTAGTCTCAAATCCTGGACATTCTGCTTTCTACATCTCATTCACTGCTCAGATAATCCTTGTTTTGCCAGTCCTCCCTTGTTCCCTCACTAGTTTCCTTCTCTTCCCTGTTGGATGTAGGTGCCACCATTTGCTTTATATTCTTTCTTCTCTTTTATTCTGTACTGGTTTTTCCAATCTGACTCAGGAGGTTTTCAGGCTGCTAGGCATCCTGATGAATTCCTAATTTGTAATTTACTTCCAAAAACATGTATGCACTTAGTCTCCGAAATAGGAAAAACATTGGATTGCCCTGGAGATGTTATCACCTGAAGGTTGTCAGTCTTGTCAGATTCATCACTTGACTTCCAGCACTGAGGTCTTTTCACCTTTTCTTGGCTACTTTTTGAACATAAATTTGTGAATCACCAGGCTAGGAAATGATTGATGCATAATTGGAAAAAAATAGCAAATAGTTGTATAACATTAAAGATTTCCTGTGCTTAACAAAAGGGTTCCGAGTGGTTCCCAGTATATGGTACAAGACTCTTTCTCACCCTACAAGATCTTACATTATTGCTTTTGACCCAGGAAAATGCTAAAATAAGCTCAGGTGTCTATTTCTGTGCTCCAGAGAAATCCAGGTCCAGTGCTAGACTTGTGCATTTCCAGCACACTATCAGTGTTCAGAGACCAAGAGAAGTTGGGGCTACCGGTAAAGATGATTTCTTCAGATCTCATCTGAGCCAGCACTGTAGGCAGTTGATATGAAGATTTTTTTTTTACTAATTCCAAGTGGAAGGTCTTGGTTTCCTTTCAGCAGAGAACAACATGTGCTTGTAAGCTAAGACACAGGAAACTTAAAATACAAAACTCAAATATATCCCTTACAAAGAAATATTAACTAATTCGAGTTAGAATTATAATTTGCTCAAATTACTTCTTTCAGGTGGATGGATGGAACATCAGTGAACTATGTTGCCTGGGCTCCAAATGAACCCAACTTTGCAAATAATGATGAAAACTGTGTGGTCATGTATACCCATACAGGTGGGTGCTCCAACAACATTCAATCTGCAGGATGTGCCTTAGGCCTGGGAGGGCTCTGTGGGCAAGGCTGGGTGGGTTATACTGAGCAGGCTGATGTTTCATACTGTTCAAAAAGCAAAGAAAAATAAATTGTAGTCTCTTCTTTTATTTATGTACTTTTAAAAAATTGAACTCTATGTAGCTAACACATTGAATTACATCTACAATTTTGTAAGAAAATTTCTAAGTGAACAAATCAGGTAAGAATCAGACAATTGGCAGATAGAGTCAATATTTTTTCTTCTCTAACCTCTGTCCAATTTATGCCTACCTCTCCAAGGTATCAGCTATCTGTTTTCATTTGTTCAGTTCCTAAAAACTGATGATTTGGCCATGGCTTGGATTATCATTAAGCAATGTTATAATGAAATAAAATATACTTTAATATCCATTAATACAGAGAAACAATTGTGTTTATACTAAGATGTATCAAGACTATTCTATACCAAGAACTTGGTCTTTTCTTGGATCAGTAAATCTCTTCTACTTTTAAACATTTCTAGTCTCAAAATGTACAGATGAGGTGACTTTCCTAGGCTCTCTTAGAAGTGAATGGAAGGATATGGACACTTTTGGGGAGTAAATATTATGTCCTGTTTTGGAAATCTCCTTTCAGATAAGATAAGTCCTTAACTTCTCTGAATTAAAATGACAATATTTCATTAAACATTAGGTGTGAAAAATTCTGCTGTAAATAGTTACCTGTAGCTGTCTGCAGCCAATGAAATGTATGTCATTTTGTCATTTTCATCCCTGATCTGTAAAATGGGGGTGATGATGTTAATGTTGTCTTCTTAAATCACACTCCATTAGGCAGAAAAGATACGAGAAAACTCTAAGACTGTGAGAAGCTCAGATAGGAAGGTAAACAGGACAGAGCGATTCCAGAGACTTTACAGATCTCAGAGTTTTAAGCATTTGAACTAAAACTCCCCTTTGTCAATGCTATGGTTCTGCAATAGTGAAATATCTCTGTTTCTAGATGAATTATTTATATTCTAAATTTTGCTGGAAACCTGAATATTTCGAAGAAACAGACATACAATTACTTATTGTTCCTAGGGGAGAGAAATACAAATGCTGTAACCAGTTTTACTTCCTAGAATAGATTTTCTTTAGGAAAGGACACTTTTTATCTCAATCTCAGTTGCATTTTGTTTTGTTTTAATTCTAATTTGCTTTCAGGTGCATGGAATGATATCAACTGTGGCAGTGTTGAGTTATTCATCTGTGAAAGGCTTAACAATACTGTTCGTCCAACTGTTGCTCCAACTTCACCACCACCAAAGGGCGGGTGTATGGAAGACTGGCTCCTCTTTGATAACAAGGTGCAGTATATTGTATTTTTAAAAGAGCAGAATGAAAAACAATCTTTGAATCAGTTTTTGAATTGTAGCAGGGTTTTTAGTTATCACAAATTATGTTCTGTTTGTGTATATTTAAAGACCTTTAAATTACAAATCCTGAAACAGAAATTACAGCCTCTGTTGGGACCACAGCAGCTATGAGAGAGATCTTGAGACATACAGAAAGAAAGCTTTATCTTACAACAACTCTGCATGAGGGAAGTTTCTCATCTATCTTTGGCAACACAAAACACTAGCAAAAATGTCTGTTCTCATTTACTGTGCTGAGCTTATCTGGCTCTTGCATGTTGCCTGGACATTTACTCTTCCCTTGCCTACTATTCAATGGCTCTTAAGCCACCAAGGCACCTTCCCTTGAGCAAATTTATCAGATTTTCTCTATAACTGAACAACTTAAGGATTTAAATAATCCAGTTATAAGATTCACTGCACTTTATTATGTAAAATCACTGTTAGCCTTGTCAAAAGACAAAACTTCAGGATAAGAGACTGTATGTAATAAAAATCCGTAGATTTTCACCAATGAAGCTATAAAGGGTATAAAGCAACAGTGTACACTACAATACTAGTAATTAGAATACACCTAGAAATTAAGACAATTCTCAAAAACATTGTTTTGTCTAGCTCTGTCTATCTTCCCTTTGGTTGAGCAAAAATATTTCAGTTTGATAGAGATCCTTTGTTTGAGATCCACTGCATGTTGTCCTCCTTTTCCTTCTCTCTCTCAGTCCTGAGGAAAAGTCACAAACTCAGTGTCTTCCATTTCATGGTGCTCTCTCAAGCTAAAATCTCTTTCTCTTCCTCACCTCCTGGAAGAGGAACTTCAAAGGCTCTTCCCATGACTGTTCCTTAAGTGTTTATACACCACTTCTGACCACCTTTCATTTTCCTCAATTTTTCCACAAATTGACTGCTTAACTTTTCAGTTGCATGCTTTAGGTAGCACATTTGGGTTGCTTGACTCTGACAAAGCTATCTAATGACTTAAACCTCATAAGATCCTATTACAAGAAATGATAAATTCTTGGCTTTGTTTACTATGTCAGAATCATTTTCTTTCTGTGAGAACCAAATCTGGTTTGACAAATAGGACAGCAGAAGATGAGATATTTTGCTCAAAAAACATATCTTATCCTTTTTTGTTTTCTGAGGTCTTCTTCAGCATTTTTTCTCACAGTCACATCTCAGAATTGTGCTCAGAAGATTTAATGCAATTTCTGCTGAGATCAATAGACTGACATATCCTTTCTTTTAAGTATATGCCAAAATAATGGGCTTAATACTCATTTTCTAGTACAGGTCTTCTCTGTCATTTAAACCTAAAGACAAACAAGTAAGTACTGTTAAATTAGCTAACCTCCCCTTTCACGTGAAATATCCATTTTATTTTGTTTGTTACAAACAGAGATGTTTTAATCAGAAATTAAAACAGCATCTAGATTCAGATTTGGCACACTTCTCTTTTTCAGTGTTTTAAAGTCTTTGGCTTTAATGAAAACGATACATTGACATGGCATGCTGCACGAAACAACTGCATTGATCTTGGAGGAAATCTGGCCACTATATCAAAAAAGGAGGAGCAAGGTATAAAGTACCAATGTTTTGACACTGATGACACACCATCTAATTTCTGATAAAAAGATTAAAAAATATGTTAGAGCTTCTGCCATATATGCAGTTATTTATTCCATATTAATACAAATTTATGGCAAATGAGAAATTACACCTTTGGAAAAATGCTTGCATAGGTTTTAGTGTCTTAATTAACTATTAAAATCATAGTTTGAAGGTTAATATAGGATGTGCTGCTGAAATATCAAAATTTTTATTAGAGGCTTGTCATATAATTAAATGTTCACTTTTTATTTTTTAAGAAACTAGCTGATCCTTGAAGTCACTTCCAACTCTGGTGAATCTATGATTTTATGATTCTATGCCAAAATACTAGACAAAAGGTGTAATATCCAAACCCAGATCACTGGGCACCTAGCTGCTGAGCCAAATGCTGTGGGGGTCAGTGATGGATTACATCCTCAGGCAGCAGAAGGCTCCAGTGCTGGAGTCCCACCTTCCTCCTGTTCCTCTTGTTCTGCTGGACCTCAGCACCTACTGGTCTTGATGCTCAGCACGTTGAAAATATTTTAAGAGGGCTCATGTTTGCTGGGGAGATGTGCTACCTCAGGTCCTGAGGGATGCACATGGACCATCTCCTACCTCATTCCATCAGTGCTAGTGCTTTAAACTTCCTTTCTGTAGCAGAGGAAGGAGATTATTTAAGTGCAAAGTCAGTCAAGGCAGGCAGGACCTAAGGAGACCAGCCTCTGGCATTCCACAAATTCATACATACTTGGTTCATACATGCTTGGTTACTAAGTAAGGGGTTTTTTGTGTTATACCTGTTTAGAAATGAAGTTATTAAGTCAGAATTAACCAAAGAAGAAAAGGGAGTGCACACTCAGTGGACTCATTTTCTGCATGTCAAGGCTTAGTGTACTCATGTTAATTTCTGTAATACATTAGAATATTTTCGGTGCTTTGTCAGATGACAAACAACATAGAAGAGTGTACAAATAAATTCCTGTTTCATTAAAAATTTGAATTTGTAAATACTTTTTTCCAATTTTAACTTCAGATGACTGACGTTAAACATCTATTATCTATTAATATATATAAATTTTATTTTTTGTCTTAAGATTGGCATCTTATTATAAAGAGAAAACTCATCATCCTGGTTCCAGGCATTCTAAAGTCTGTGGTGCTGGGGAAGAGTGCATTCAGCTTCCTTCCTTATGCAATTTTTCTTTTTTCCCTTCAGCTTTCCTTATGTCCCTCTTAAAAAATGCTGCAACTGATGCTTGGATTGGACTGAATGACATAAATGCGGAGCACACATACTTATGGACAGATGGAAGCCCAGTAGACTACACAAATTGGGCAAAAGGTTCCCGAAGTTATTATAGTATGGTAAACATCAATTTCTGTTTTTCACTTAAACACTACAACTTTGGTAGATGAACAAAGTATATGTAGCTGCTATTGTATTTATGTCTTTTCCTTTATGAAGATTTTTAGTAGTCATTGCCTTTTAAAAGCAGAGTAGCCATGTGAGAGATGTATTTACACATATTTTTTCAGTTTCTGTATTTGTCATGGTTCTGCATGACTCCAGACAGAGATTTGGAAGAATTATGCAGAACTCAGACAAGTGAGCAATTTCCTTCATTTTACCATGACTCATCAGGATATTTGAATTAAGCATAGTATAAACTACATAATTTTGGGATGTGGTGAGTGTTATTTAGATTTGATGAAAATACTCAGATAGTTGCATGCATTGACAGTTCTTGGTGTTGCACCCATCAAGATAAATGCATTGAATGAAATACTCAAAAGAGGAGTCTGGGTCTTCCTTCTAATTTTTATTTTCCCCTAATCTTCATTTTGAAAAATCCTTTCCCTGTGCTTTGAAACTTCTGGCATCTCAATACCTTTTCATGTGTAATTGTAACACAAAACTTAGTGTTACCCAGTAATTGTGAAATGGCCAATGTAGAATACTTCCCAACAGTATTACTTCCATACTCCTGTGCTAGCTCTACCAAGTTTTCTCTCTCTTCATAAATCTCTTCAAATTCAGTTAAAATGCAAAAAAGTTCTTTGAGGTGCAGCTACCATCAGGCTAGAGTTGGGTTTTAGGATATCCAGGGCTTCCCCATCTCACACAGGCCTATGCCTTTCTGCAGAAGGCTGTGACCATTCCCCTTCAGAAATCACTTCACATGCAACTTGACAAGACCTGGGCTAGTGCCAGACGGGGGTTTGGAGGTAGCATAAGGTAATATTGGGGTGAGGTCAGACAGCTCCTGCCTCCTCCTGCAGGAGGCCAAGCCACATTCCTCTCATGCTGTGGGAGGAAAGGAGGAAGGTAAAGGGTCCAAAGTGCAGCAGAAAGGGCATGGGAAGTGTCTCCCACAAAAGATTGTTTCTGACAAATTACCTCTACATTACTGCACTGTGGTGACCACTTTGCTTCCTAGTCCTGAACTGGGGCAGAAGGAGGAATTCAGCTCTCCAGGTAAGCTTCAGTACTGAGAAGGAATTCCCCATAACTTCCAGGAAAACAGCAACAGACCTGTGGAAACCTGTGGGCCAGACCTGGCACACACGAAGGAACCCTCAGACATGCACACACATACAGGGCCATGCACAGAGTTATGTACATCCACATAGTCCCAGACACATCCTCCTGCTTCTGTGCTGAGCTTTGCAACTCTCTCTGTCATCCAAGAGCAGACTTTCCTAGGGCTGAGTTGTAAAGTCTTATTGCCATATAATGTGCCTAACCATTGGTTGTATGAATTTTATGACCTTCAAACTATTCATCTGTATGTACCTGTATGTGATACATTTGTCTGTGTATCTGGAAGAAGTAGGAATGTTTCCTACCTATCCACATCTTTTTTCATGTTAATCTCATTTGTCTTGTAGGATGATTGTGTCTATTTGATGAAGAACCCTATTGAACAGGCAGGGAAATGGAAAGATGAAGGATGTAAAGCAAGTAAAAGTTACATCTGCCAAAAAAATTCTGGTGAGTTTTCTTTCACCACTTTCTAGTAGACCTGATTTATTGTGGTAATTTCAGACTGGTGCTAAAAGTGACTGTAATTCTGCCCTCACCTAACTGAAATTAATGACAGTATCACGTGCATTATGGACCATTTTAACAAGATGATCACACATTTTATTTTTTTGGAGATCTCTTAACTTTTTCTATTTCAAAGACTAGACCAGTAAACAACAACAAAAAAATAGATTTATGTATCATCATGTCATTTACAACTTTTGGCAATCGAAGGTGGCTGAGTGCACTGTCTTTGCATCTTCAAAACTGGAATTTTTAATGTTATACTAAAAATGCAGCAACTTCTTTATTTTTTAAAACTGCCTAGCTTGATTTCCTTTACATTCCTTCTCAGACAATTTCAGCAGCAGCTGTTGCATCCCTCTGCTTGGTCATGATGTGTTTAGCATACCCTGTTCCTTGTCAGAAATACAACAAATGCCCATATATAATGAAAAAACAGAAGGAATTGTTCCTTTTAATGCCCTGCATTGGTACAATATGGCTTGGGTAGGTCTGGTGTTTACAAGGTGTGTTTCTGGGTATGATACAGATACTTCTGCTAAAAGACCATTCTGACAAGTATTAGAAAAATTTGTCAAAACACATGAAAATGTGACTTTCATCACTGCAGGTATTATTTGGACATATCTTAATTTGTTATTGCAGTTTCTCTTAATTACATGACAATTCCAGTAACTAGATGTTCTCTCAGTGTTATAAGTCTGAGACAATATAACTCTGGATTTTTGGTTATTCTTTTGTGTGTTACAGACCCCAAACTGCTGCACTCCCAACCCACAGCTCCGGCGTTTGGCTTTAACAGTTATGGTGATGACCGCTATGAAGTCATCAACTACAAAATGAGCTGGGAAAAAGCAGAGAAGAACTGCAGGGACCAGTCTGCAGAACTGGCCAGTGTCCTGGATCCTTATGCTGAAGCTTTCCTGTGGTTACAAATATTAAAGTATAGGGAGCCTGTGTGGATTGGCCTTAACAGCAACATGGTGAGTCCACCAAATGCTTGTGACAGTCATACTAATACCTTAGATAAGATATTGGTCAGATCCACAGCCATGTGGCAGGAAGCAAAATCTTGCAGAAGTTCCTGACTTCCCTCCACTTGAGGAGATTTACAAATTTAAATGTTTGTTCATAGTGTAAACAAGAACTGTCACAGCCCACACTTCAAAGGCCACCAAGGATATATCTGCAGCACTGAGTGGCTTCAGTGGTAAAAACAGTGATGAAGTTCTCACTTCCCGCTCCATGGTCTACCACATGCTCCTGTGGTGGAGCACTGCTGTTTCTGAAGGCACACTTTGGAGAACACCACAGGCAAAAAATAGGTTAAACGTAGTTATTTCTTTGTGAGCTTAAGTTTTTGTTTCAATTTGCAGCCCAGCAGCACAAGAGCTCATGCTGGGCAACAATGGAAAGAGCAGGGCTCTGCCAATGGGGACTCCTTTGGCTGTTTTTGGAGCTAAAGCTGGTGCCCTGTGTAAAACTGCCAACAACCTCAGCTAAGAGTGGAAAGGTCTGAAATGGGAAGTATCAACAGAGGCATGTAAAAAAGAACATGGATAAATAAAATGTAGCTGGACATTTTTGGAATTGAAGCTGGGGGGAAATCAAGTGGAGAGAGGCAGAGCAAGAGCTGGGTGGGACACAGGTCTGAGAGAGGGCACAGGTGCTGAAGTGAGAGGAACTGGAGCTGCACCTCAGTGAGAGCACTGGGAAACTGGGATTAGACAGGAATCTGAAATGAAACATGGCCAAGGGTCTCAAAGCAGACAGGAAAGGAAATGGCACAAAGAACAGGATGGGAGCCTGCCTCCAAAGATCACAAGAGGAAGGATCTAAGCTGCACAGGATGGAGTGACAGAAGCCATGGATGTGACTAATGTCAGTCACCCTCTGCAAACACTGGTGATATCCATTGACAAAATACATGAGCTAAATTTGTTAGCTCATCTCTGGTGGTTGGTCCGTGCAAGACCCACAAACTTACCACAAATGCAGTTAACATGGGTGGCAGAGGTCTGTGGTCCAGCCCCAAGGATAGCCTCATCAGTTTTTCTCTCTTCAGTGAAACCTCAGGTTCTTCTTTTTGCTTTCTAAATACCTAGAGAAGCCTGTGTTAGAGGAATGCTGACAATAGTTTCTCTGCAATCTTTATTTAATCTGAGTGTATATGTGGAGTCATTTAATAAAATATTAATCCATATATTCACATTTGTTACCTCAAGGCCCTTTGCCCACTTAGAGTATGAGACAAATGGTGTGAATTGAATAACGTAGGCTGCATGCTAAACAAATCTCTTTTGGACCACTGCCTTACCAGCTGTGGAGAAAGGGAGTGTGGACAAGTTTCTTACATATTCATGACATAATCTTGTGCAAGAAACCATGATTCCCAACTTTTCCTAATTTTTGCATACATTCAAGTGCAATCTTAATGTTCTTCCAATCTAATTCTTGCATGTGAAGTAATCATAATTGTGATTTCCTTTTAGAGTGGTGGCCAATACGTATGGTCAGATAGAAGGAGGAGTAGGTATCTTAACTGGGCCAGTGGAGAACCAAATAAAAACAAAGCCTGTGTCTATTTAGATTTGGATGGTTTTTGGAAGACAGCATCTTGCAATGAAACATTTTTATCTCTCTGTAAGCAATCCAATGGTAAGTTCTGAATAGGACAAATGTGATTTGGGAGGCTTGGATTTGAGTTAATGTCTTTATTTGAATTTAGTTTTCCACATATGCAAAGGTTGTGATAAACAGTGCATGCCTTGTGATAAACTCTTACTTTTTTTAACGAATAACTCTCAGATCCAGTCTGTCTTGTGTGATTTCCAGACATTTCCTTTCACAGGCCAATCAACACATGCACATCATAAAGACAGCTGCAATATTTCATGCCACATGCCATAGTGGTTTTTTGCATCCTTGTTTGTCAAGAACTACAGAATCAATCAACTTTAGCCTAATTATAAAATATATTTAATGATATACTTTTACATTTAAAAGTATCTTTTGAAATATTGTGAGTTAAGAAACTTCTTTCAGTACAGGAGCCAAATCAATTAATTTGTTTGTTGCTTCTGCTCAAATATTTTAGCACTCCAATATTGCATGCAATTTTCAAACGTTTCAAATGATATAAGAAATTATCATTTCTGCACCATAATTCACAGCAAATTTTATACTAATTTAAGCTCCATTTTGGCTTTAATCAGGTGATTATAATACTATTATAATTATAAAAGGCTATAAATTCTGCTTTTATGTTGATTAGGAAGTATGATGTACTAGGGCAGGAACAGACAACTTCTCTGACTGACTTTTCTAGAAGATGGCTAGACACAAGCCACAGACTTGTTATGTTGAGTTCCCTTATGTATGCTGACTCATTCCTCATTCTGTTTCAAGCAAGTTTTAGGTAAAAATTGCCATATTGAAGACAACTGCAGTTAGACTGGTGTAAGCCTCCTTTAGCAGACTGGAGAACCAGCTCCAAACAGAATAGTTTATTACTAGTTTCTCAAGCTTAATTCAACACTTTATAATTCGTTAAGTCTACCCCATATTCCTTTTCCTTGAATAAATATCATATTTGTAGGGCTGATGTGTGGTGCAGGAGTACATATTTCACCTGAATTTTGGAACTCCGCTGAAACCTGTTTGTCTTCTTAACAGAGTTAATCCCTAGTGAACCACCACAGCTTCCTGGGAAGTGTCCTGAGCCGAAGCGTGGTAGATCCTGGATCCCCTTCCGTGGGCACTGTTACTATGTTCACACCACTTCTGAGGAAAGCTGGCCTGATGCTTCCATGATATGTATTCAAATGGGTAAGTGCCCTTTTTAATTAGGACATTTTACAGGTTGTTTGTGTGTTTGGCTTTTTAATCCAGAACCAAATAATAATATGCAGTATGTATAGGTGTCTATCAGTTATAAGTGACACCTAAGTTAAATTTATTACCAAGCGTTTTTACTATATGGCAATGCTGGTCATGAAGCATGTAATGATTTTTTTACTGAGATAATTACTTTAAAATGAAAAATCTTGCTGAAATGATATGTAACATTTAATTGGTATTTTTAGGTGCCTCTCTGGTTTCCATAGAAGATTCGGCTGAAATGAATTTTCTCTTACTCTACCTGTCTCCACTTGCAAGTGACTTCAGAAAGTTTTGGATAGGATTGTTCAAAAATATTGACGGTATTTATTTCACAATGCATACTGAGATGAAAATAGATACTAAATAAACAGAGTGAATACTAAGTACTACTAACATACTAAATAATAGTACCAATATGCTAAATATTTTCTAAATAATCAGAGAAAAATAACTTATAAATATTTAATAGCTTTTCTGCTAAAATATGTAAAATACAAACCACCAAGGGGTCTACATTTTCTGTATCTTTGTTGCAATCAGAGTAAGTATGCCTGTAAAAGATTTTAGATTAGCAGTGCAGTAGTAGACTAAAAATGTTTCTTATTGCCCTTTTAAACTCAAATTACTTGACATTTAACCACTGTAGTATTTTAAGCAAAATGTTGTCTTGTCAATAAATGCTGAGTTAAATTAAATAAAAATTTATTTCTAGACATCACAGGGCATTGCATCCCATATGAGCTGCCTAGAAAAAATTACTAATCTAAATTTTAGTGGTTTTTTCTATAAATTTTTGGTGGAACCCTTCATTTCCAAATATATTTAATGTGGTTATTTTTGGTTTTTAATTTTTTTAACTGCTGTAATGGCAAATTTGTTGCTGTATTCTATATCATCATAATTCTCTATTCATTGTTTTCCTTCAAAGTCTGTCATTTTCTTGGCAGACTTTGATGGTAAACCTCCAGAGTGAGTCTAGACTGGACTCCAACTTCTGCTCAAGTCTGTGTGTCTCAGCACCAGCAATGGTGGGCCAGGTTCATCTGTTCCAGCTGAAAATGAGAACTCCAAAAGCAGTGACTTTTTCCTGACCTGTCCCTGCAGTGCCACAGTGCTCCACGCTGTGCAAGCAGGGCAGGAGGGAGGTGCAGCTGCGGCGGAGGGACAGAGGAAGGGGCACTGAGGCAGCTGGATACACCAGGATATGCTGCCACAAAAGCACATGCTGAGGGAGAGAAGATGGCTATTATTCCTACTTGACGGGAGGTGCTTGACAGTTAGCAGACAAAATGATTAAAGAGAGAGAGAATTCAATTTGCAAAGATAATTAATTAATCCAGCTCTAATAAAGTTGTTATTAGCTGATCTTGAATACACACATAAAGAAAAACCTGAGCATTCTGTATGCTTGTACTGCTCAACTGCTCAAACTGGCTTGTACTGGTGCTCTGCGCTTCTTAAGGCTCCCAGACACAGTCCTGGGTGCAGGCTTCAGCTAAAGGTCCCTGGGTACTGGACACGTCTTCCTTACATCATAGACAGCTAATGAAGTTAACTTTGTGAGCACTTGCATTTGGTGCAGTCCCATCTGAAAAGCTCTGGCTATTAGAAGAGTGAGAAATAAGTGCTCTAGAGTTAGAAATAGGTGTCCTGTGATACCAATTTATGCAACTAAAAAATCCCAGATCTGATCTGTCATTGTGACCGGTAGAAAGAAGTTATTCTCCACTTCACTCACTCACTAGGTAATACATTTGATTTCAGGAGAATGGATATGGATGGACAGAAGTGCTGTAGAATATGTCAACTGGGAGAAAGGAGAGCCTACAGTACTTTTTGATGAGCACTGTGTTGACATGGATGTCTCAAGCGGAACTTGGAGGACCTATTACTGCTCTGTTGACCAGAATTTTATTTGCAAAATCCCTAAAAGTAAGTTCTGAATTTCTGTACATTGGATTATTTTAAAAGTAGTGGTTAATACATATCAGGCCAGACCTTTTAGGCACTGGGTACACTTAATGCATTGATGCTGATGCAGGTGCCTGTGAATCAAAGCCAAGAGTAATTTCTGTTAAAAATGGTGAGAAATAATGTTGGAGAATAATGTGAGTCACTGTTCCCTCAGTTTAAAAGCACTGATTTCTGGGCATTTGCTGGACCCTGGGATAGGGAAGAACATATCTTCTGTTGAGAGTGCAGAGAACATCCATGGATGTTAGAGTGCAAGGAGCAGTAGATGATGACCAGATGATTAAACTAGAGAGTGCTGAGAAGAAAGGCAGATACTCTCCAAGGGGTAAGCTGAGGGGAAGCAGTCAGAGTCACTGAGCTCCTACAGAGACAAGGTAGGTGCTGCTGATGGGGATAGTGCCGCCATGGTGAAGTGTTCTGGGATCTGCTGGATGAGCAAGAGGGAAGCATCAAGGGAGGATGGGCAGTGGGGTGCAATTCATTTCTCTGCTGACAGAGGCAGGGTGAGACATACCAGGACAACCAAACAGCATGGCATGCTTAATTTGTCATGGTTACCTGTGGCCCTGTGCTGTTTTGGATGACAAATAATGTGGAATCTGACTGTCACAGGCTGAGGCAGGTCCTGCTTGTGTGCACAGCGGTGCTGCATAAAACATGAAGGATGTAAATCTGCACACTTGCAGCTATCAGGGGTCACTGTATGTGCACAGACCCATCTGTGTTTGCACACATCAGCTGGGAGACAGTTTGAAATAGGCCAGTCACATTTGCCACTGGCAAACAGATCCACCACACAAATGTAATTGATGTAGTGGAGAACCAATTCTGTCTGTGGATCTTCACATGTTGGCAGGTTGGCAATGGAGTCATCTGTGAACTTTTTAGGGCCCAGCCAGTCGGTCCTGCAAGCAGTTAACTGAATCATACCCCCCAAGCAGTGGGGGGAGAAAAAAGAATCTGCCTAAAAATACAGCTAAAATACTAAATACAACTGTGCTTTTCATTTTTGCAAGTGTAAAAAAATTGGAATTCTTTAGTGTGAAGTATTAAGCTTTACACTGTGGAAGAGTAAAAACTTTGAACACAATCTACCTTACATAAAAAGTGTTCAAAGCAATGAATAGTGAGATGACAGTCTTGGAGTTTTCTTTTTTTACAAGTGTTTTTAGCAAGTGTATTTCATGGATTCGGCATCATTTTTTCCAAACATATTTTCATATATTTTTCATGTGCACATACTTTCTTCAGCTAGAGCCCCCAGCACAAGAAAAACCTCAACTGGGTTATTTTTAAACCATTTGAAATAACCTAGTTTTAAAATAGCCTACTCAACTTGGTTCAGAGAAGGACTTTGAAGATGGTCTGAGGGCTGGAGCACCTCCCATACGGGCACAGGTTGCGAGAGCTGGGATTGTTTTGTCTGGAGTAGAGAAGAGTCCTGGGAGTCCTTATAGCACTTTCCAGTTCCTAATGGGGACCCATTAGGGAGAGCTGGAGAGGGACTTCTTCCACAGGCATGTAGTGACAAGACAGGGGGCATTAAAATTAAAATGAGTAGGCTTCGGTTATATATTAGGAGGAAATTCTTTACTATCAAGGTGGTGAGCAACTGAAACAGGTTGTCCAAAGAAGTTGTAGCTACCCAGCCCTGGAAATGTTCAAGGCCAGGTTGGATAGGGGCTTGTGAGAAATTTGGTCTCTGGAAGGTGTCCCTGTCCAGGGCAGGGGGGTTGGAATTAGATACCTTTAAATCTTTTTCCAATCCAAACCATTCTATGATTATTTAAAATTTGTTATAAACACAAAGTAAAAATTATGTATGCAGTATTTATTTCATTGAACTGTTGCTTTCAAACTGTATAATGTACGTATTTTTGAATTTTGAAGTTGCTGAAGTTGAGCCAACCCATGATTCACCAGTCAACAATGGTAAGTTGGTTTCTTTTAAGCCCAATAAACAGAAATTTCAATAGATTTACAGGAATTCATTATTTACAAGTGGAATTTCCTCCAGAAACTTTCATTTAAATTCCCATTTAACTGTCATTTTTTATTTTAAATCTGTTCAAAATGAGAACACTTCTCTCAAACTGTATGTCTTCTCTTTTTTTTCCTTACAAGTTATATATGTAGTACAATATAATGCTCCTTAGAACAGATTAAGCCCAATTTAGCATTATTTACCTGGAACATGCATTAATTTTAACTGCTATTATGATTGTTCAGCACTTTTGTTGTAACTCAGTTGCTTACTTAGGGAGATATTTGTTGTATGCAACAAGAGTCTCTGGGCATTTGTAGCAATTATTTCTGTTTTGTCTTCCACAGCATCAAGAAACAAAGCTGCTGCTTCATCGTCAGGTGGTTTAGGTGGGATGATTTTTATACTGATCTTCTTTCTGCTCACTGGCACTGGCCTCACATTGTATTGTTTCTATAAAAGAAGACGTGATCGACAAATGTTTACAGCTGGGTTTGACAATGCCATATACCGTGGGGACATTGGGACTCATGAATCAAATTGTCTCGTGACCAATATTGAAGAAAATGAGCAGGAAACAATTTAATAGGCTGGGGAATCTTGGGCCTGATTTTGAAAAGAATTTAAGTGTTGGCATATGAGAATGCTTAAGGAAAGCAATTTTCTCCTATGGAAATTCTACTTAATTTTGAATGGGGTGCTTCTTGCTTTCTCTACTAGCAGGAACAAGCAGACTTGCAAGGCAGATGAAGAGCTCTGCTCAAAAACTTTAGTACCTGGGAGGGTTGTTGAGCTTTCACATGGACCTGGAGCTATGTTGTGTCAGCCAACACTCAGGCAGCTCCAATCTCTGTGCACATCCAGCATCATCTTTAGGCACAAGAACCGTGTTCACCATATTCAGTTTTGAGGATATGGTCCTTAGCATGTTCCAAAAAGTATATCCAGACCTGTAGGTATCCTGAAAAAGTCCTGTTGATCTTCAGCACAGACTGGCAGAATTGAGCAGGCTGGACAGGATGTCCAAGCTCACCTGGTGCAGATCCCTGCTTGAAGCAAGACCAGGTCCCAGCCTTGGTCAGGCAACCTGCTCCAGTGTTGTGGGTCCACGTCTTCTTTTTTGCTACTGAGGTACCACAGAAACTCTTTGTGTTGGCTATAATATCAGAATTAACATAATTTGCTCCTCTTTTTATGACTGATGGAAAGCAAAGTGTAAATTGTACTTCTTCTGCTGTAGTTCTGTAACATATGCATTGAAAGATTGACTATGATGAGAGATGGGAATGTATTGTGAATAGTAGTGGCTTATCATTTAAACAGTCAAATAGGAATCTCAAAGGATGCTGCAAAAGAATTCACACCTGAACATTTATATAAAATGTATTCTTGATATCTCCAATGCCAGTGTAGATTTCTTAAATTTTTAGGCCATTTTTTCAAAGCCTAATGAAACTTACCTTTAGAAAGTCCTTTCTAATTTCTAACCAAATTTTCCCTGTCCAAGTCAGTTTTAAACCTTTGAGTCTCATTCTAGACTACCATCATGATGGAGCTGATGGCATTGCATCTCATACTGGTCTACTGGTATATTCTCAGTCTTCATAAACCCTAAAATAGGCTAACGTACAGGTGTTTTTCATCTTCACTTTCCGAGTGTCTTTTATGCCAAATGCAAACAACCAAATGGCTCAAAGCTCTTAGTGCAGTGGATGTCCTTATTTAATTTGATACTTTTTTAATATTTTAATATTTTTATCTTTTGACAGGTTTTAATTGTGTTTAAGTTAAAATATTTTGTGTGTGTGTATGAAATACATGTAAATAAGTTTTTATTCTGCATCAGTTCACTAAATGGGAATTAAAAGGCTGATTCTAAGTAAAATGTGTGTCTCTTCTTAAACAGAACAATTTATCATAACAGTAAAAAGAGGAAGGAGGGATGGGGCTCTTTTGTACACAAATGACCATCCACTTTTCCTAGTCTAGCATGTTCTTAAATGCTCTTTACCAACCTGTGAAACTGTGTCTCACTGCTTCTTTATCCATAACATTTGAAGGTTTATCCTAATAATTGTCTAATGAAAGTGTTGTAATTTAAGTCTACTTGTGTGCTGTTCTGCTCCAGTGGTTTCTGAAACACATTTTATATATTGATAGGTCTTTCATATCTCCTCTCAATATTTGCTGATAGCAACACTAGCTCTTCCTTTTACATTTCACTGGCTGTGTCTTCCAGATCTCTCACCCCTTCTGCTGTTCCCTCCTAGACCCTGTGCTGTAGGTCCTTTTGACAGTGCACTGCTCCAGTAGATAATGTGTTTCAGCTGAGATCCTCACAGCACTGAACAGATTAAGGAGATTTAATCCACTCTTATAACACTTTCCATAAAGGACCCTTCTGTCTGGCTTGTCTGAATTTGTTCCACAGGATGCACAATTTTGGAGAAAGAAGTGGCTACAAGAAAATGATAGGCCAAACCCAGGAAGTATGCCTAATGAGAAGTTAATTAGTGAAAATTTCCAAAGATTGATAAGCCTTAGCAGTCCTGTTGCATTTGTGAGAAGTGAACTCAGAGTTCACCAGGTCTGTACAGGGTTTCTAGTGCCCACAAACATCAGCAGAGAGAGAGGATTGTGTATCTCAGACCATATCAGAAACAGCAGTGGCTGATGCCTGGTGGTGAAGAGTGAAACCCTCTGAGGAACTTTCCAGACATCTCCTGAGAATTCCCTGGAGTGCCAGTATGGCTCTTTGAAATTGAGTGTACAGCAGGGATTAGTTTCAGAATATTGCTCCAACCAATACTGGTGATTGCCTGTGAGTGAACTCTGTGAGTGAAGAAGTGAATATGCCATGTGAATATTTATTTGCTCAATATTAAAAGAGCTTCTTTCTATTCATAATAATAGCTTGTTAGAGAAAAACCCAAACAAACAGAACAACTTGTTTTAAGAAACGCAGTTTATGACCTGCATTTCTTCCCTATCAGTGGAGCAGGAATTTACAAGAAACTTGCATTTTCCATACATCCTAATATGATGGATTTTCTTCTCAAACCTAATGGTTACTTGTAGGTTTTTTTATTCCAAATTGGTGTCCTGCAGCTAGATTTCTGAAAGAACGCTGTCATTGCCACTATTTCATACCAAATCCTAGCTAACAGACCAAGAGTGCTCATCAGATTAGACAGGTCCAGTACCTAGTTTAAAGACTACTTGTGTGAAGGTAGGAAAGAGATATCAAATGCTTGGACACAGAATTGAGTGGTAAAAGAAATCTTCCTACCAGGCCTAGGAACCTTCGGTGTTACACTGCTGTGAACAGAAATGTGATAATTACAATTTGTCAGCTTGTCCTGCTTCCACATAGATTCTGGATTTGCTATTACATGCAACAAAATAGCATTTGTAAAATGCATCACCACATAGAAAAGATGTTGACACCTACTTTCTCAGTTGCTTGCCCTTGCTATCTCTATATTAGGGCGGTATTTTGGAGAGAATGTCCTGCCTTTTCTCACAATTTTCATTATATCCCTAGCCTATAACATGGATGAAAAAGTAATTGATTCTCTACTTGAATTTATAATGTAAGAAGTAGTAACTCCCTTTAAGGAAGGAAAAACTGTGGAAAAAATCACCACTGTAACTTTCTCTAAAGTCAGACAGTAACAGAGCCATGGCAGACAGATATACAAAGAAGAATGGAACATCCTCCTCCTCCAAAAGAATATCAATTTACAGAGAAAATTTGCTAATATCAGTATCAGTACCTATTGGGTTCAGGCTCCTGGATAAACACAGATCTAAAAAGAAACTGTTGAACTACCGGTCTTTACTTTTGTCATTTAATTTTCTGGAACTAGGAGACTGAAAAAGGAAGTGAAGAGTAATTTGGAGCAAAATGTAAGGATGTTCTATAAATATGAAGAGAATAGATAGATAGTTGTGAAATGAGCTAGTGCCTTCAGGCCAGATTCCAATGAGCAAGAGCCAGACTTTCCGGGGTCAATAGGAAAGGTGTAAACTGCTCCATAAGCATAACATTGTCCTGATGTCACTGTATCCGGACAAAGGAAGAGCTAGTGTTCCTTTTGTCTCTTCTCATCTGCGTCCTTATCTGACATATCCAGCTTTCTGGGCACAAGGTTTTGCTGTGCACAACTGTTCACTATCTGTTATATAATCTTTCGAAGGATTTGGCTAGTGTTTTAAGGATGTGGTTAGTGGTTGTGGTTCCTCTGAGGACACATTTGCTCTCGTTTCTGGAGAATACATACAGTGCAACCATTATACTGGCTTTTTACCCAGACTATTGATCTAGACATCTAGA
Source organism: Illadopsis cleaveri (assembly GCA_013399915.1). Lineage (NCBI taxonomy): Eukaryota > Metazoa > Chordata > Aves > Passeriformes > Timaliidae > Illadopsis > Illadopsis cleaveri. The sequence goes on from VXBB01012340.1 coordinate 658,629, forward strand.
TGAAATCCATCTCACTTACTTTTAGAACTGACTGACATAATTTTTCTTTATAGTTGATAATCAGGAATATATATGGAGGACTTGCAGTTGTTTTGTTGCCCACCAGAGGAGGAAAATTATAACAAAGAGGTTCTACACACAGGAGGGAATAATATTCAGTAATTGGAGGAATAAAGGTTTGTGGGAAACATTGGCTAAGGTTGGTAAGAGGATGGCAAACAAAAATACAGTGCAAAGTGTCCAAACAAAGGAGATTGAAGGGAAAGGTCAAAGTAGAAATGGAGGAGTTTGAATTGAGCCAGAAGTGCTGACCATTCCTAGGAGAGACAGGCAAGGCTGAGCATGGGAAAGCAGAAGTCTGGGAGAAGTGCAGAGGGATAGGACTCCAGGTTGTGGGGAAGGAATAGAGGGTTGAATACACTTTGCATATGAGAATCAAGAAAAAATGCTGATGTACCTAAACTGAACTATTACGTCAGGAGCACTGTTCAGACCAGGAAAGAGTGTGTGTGTGGATGGGGAAGGGCTGGAGCATGTAAGATATTTGTGTGTTTGGTCCTATTTGCCTGGGTATTCTTGTGTTCTTTGGAAAGGCCACAGCTGGATCAGGGATGAAGGCAGGCTGCCTCTCCACCTTGCCCTGGCCTGTGATGTCTTTCACAGGGCAGAGCCATCTAGAAGGATGAGGAGATGGTTTCTTTCCTGAAAGTGGTGAGTGTGGAAAGGGTGGGGCTGATGCTTCAGAGCATCCTGCTAGAGTGAAGAGGATGGGAGGGAACCCGGGGTTTTCCTAAGAGGAACAGAAAGTGGACGTGTAGGGAAGCCTCTGGGGCAATGGAAAGGAAGAGGTTTTTGCTACAGTGCTACAGAGGAACTGCATCGGTTGTTTTGCAACACAAGAAGCCACCGAGAGAAAGCTTACAGTAAGCACTTCCTCTGCAAAGATACTGTGAAAAGTGGAGATGTTTTTAAACAACTTATTAGAGAACAAGCACCCCCTGGTGTTCACTTCCTCTGGAACACCTTCCATTTGAAAAAAAGGCACTTATATTTCAACCTGCTGGATCTGTCCCCCTTGGGGTTCGCTCTCAGTGGTGTTGGGAAGTTGGGAACAAAAGGCAAAAGAAAAGGTAAATTGGCCTATAATTAGTGAGGAGAGTGAGGGGGGTGAACAATCTGTCAAAGGGCACATGGAATAATAAAAATGAGGCTTGATTACACATCTCCCATCTGCCCAAGGATTTCTCCTCCACTGCATTTCAAATTTTTTTTTTTTTTTTTTAATTCTGGGCAGTAGGAACAGTAGCCTTTCCTCCTAGTAACAGTACTTTTCATTTCGGAGCTACCACATGAGATGGTCATGCTTGTCAGGATGCTTTTGAAAGTAAGCTTCTGTCAAAGGCACCTTTTGCTGTGTACATTGGCTTAATGATGCATTTAAAAGTGCACAAAATTTAGGGTCTATTTAGAGTTAAATCTTTTTGCAACAAAATTTTAACAGGAAGTGGGAGATTAGAAATATCCAATCTCCATATGTAGCAAAGATAACAAAAGTCTGGAAAAGAAGAGGCCATTTATCTCCTTGACTGTTTATTTGCCAAAGCAGGTTCATTTAGCACATGTAACAGTGAAACTGTCCATTCTTAGTTGGATTACAAACTAAAAGGAATTGATTATGCCACAAAGAAATGGCTACATTATAATTACTTCACTGAATGTGTGAAATTCAATTATATAGAAACTTAGCATACTGACACAAATCAGGAAGAGATTTTAAACAAATGAGGAAGCAAGATAAAAAGGAAGGAAATCCTTAAATTTTGCTTGAAAACCGTTTGCATTCACCTAAAGAATCAGAAGAGAAAACCACAGTCTATGAATTTTCTTCCTTTAAGAAATTTTCATTGCTTCTTGTGAACTTTTGTAATTTGACTAAAACTGCATTGGCTACTATAATATTTAAATTCCAGAAGTTTAGTATTTTCTTATAACTCCAAATATTCATAAGGGGTTTTTTCCTCAGTTATTCACAAGGTGTTTGATAGTTCAGACAACTAAAGTGTCATTCAGAGTGAATTTCATGAATGGTTTCTGCCTGTTCTCACATTTAGTGTGTTCAACATAGCATGACATCCAATTTTTGTTCTCATGCCAACACAGCTTGACTCATAGTTTTTCAACTGATGACTTTTAAAAGAAACATCTCTGAAGAACAACGCACTTTTTTTTTGTAAGTAGCCTAGTGGTAGGCTATTATGATTTAGTTCAGAGGACTAAAATGTAGATTCACTCCTTTCCACAAGGAGCAATGGTAGCTCTGTGTGTGTATTTTTTACTCTCATTAAAATAAATTTTCCCTGATCAGATTTTCCTTACTCCAGAATTTTCAATTTTGCATTTAATTTCTCCAGCCAGTTACTGTATATTCTTTATATATTCTTTATGAAGTTCATTCTGTATTTTAGTCTTTGGATGCTTCCTGCTGCCACTCTGCCCCATTATTTGGACTTCATCAGGAAGTGTACATGCCCAGAAACTGCAGGACTGGACGTCTTCTAAACAGTGGTGAAAATAGTCCACATGCATTATTGTATGTAAAAATACCTGAAATGAAAAGCCACATTCATGCTGGTGTGACTATTACAGTAACTGATAAAGAGTAAGAATGAAAGAAATTTGGAAGAGCCAGGCTATTTTGTGAATTAGTCTGTAGACAATGTGACCTAAAGGTCCTGTATCACTTGCAGTGCTTTAGGGAAAGTCCTACAATTGCTGAAACAGGGACAGAGATAGTAGTGAAAGAAAGGAATTCCTTACTCTATGCTTTGAAATATTCTCATGATTTTTGCTGTGTTTGGGAAAGCTGTCTGTCTGCTTTTCATTGATGAGTGAGTGATTTTGCTGTTGCTCTTAGATGCCCATGAGATCAGGCACGGACATTCCCAGCTTCTTCAGAGGCAGAGCAGGTGCAAGGACAGCACACGAGGATCTCTGACACCTTTCTTTCTCTCTGAAGCAGGTCAGCCTGGGCACAAGTCTTTGGCTGCAGACAGTAGTGAGATCTTCCCCAGCCAGCTTGGGACAATGGATCTGGCATGTGGACCCCAAGCAGCTTCCCTGACATGCTGCTGCACTTCAGAGATGCAGCATCTTTTATTTACCACTGAGTGGAGTCCTTAACAAGACTACAGATGTGCAAGTCCAGATTCCCCAGTTGCTGTGAGACATTTTGCTCAGAGCAGCTTGGCAGTGAAGCTGTGCCTGTCTTATAGTTCCTTGGTGTCTTGATACATTCAAACCTTGCCTAACTTCCTCCTATGTTTACTGAGAATTGCAAATTTCTCCGAGTATTACAGTTTGTCTCTAAGAGTCAAAAATAAATTCAT
>VXBB01012340.1:662035-740436 GCA_013399915.1 Illadopsis cleaveri
TTTCTAAAAAAAAAAAAAAAAAGGGGGGAGGGGCGGGTTGTCTTGCAGCCCAAACATCACATTAGGTTTTCATCCTTAACCTATCCTGTTGTTTTATGCAGAGTTAGGCACAATTTATGTAAACTAAACAATGCTCCTGGGATAGGAAATGGTCTTGCAAAGATTTCCTTATCTTCTATTGTTTACATGCCTCCTAATGAAGAGCATGACAAAATTCTTCATATGGAAATGAAGAGCAGGCTTTAAACAGTGCATGCTATGTTTTGGTAGGAAGCATTAAGGTCATGAGTGCAGCAACACTGCCTCATGTAAAATGAGAAGAAAAGTGTATTCTGCACTGCAGCTTTCCAGAGCAGACTTAAGTGTGATAGACTATGACGCTGCCAAGTAAAAGTGTGAGATTACTGAGAATGTGGGCAGGAGCCCCAACTCATTTTAAATGCACATTGGCTTCATAATATGGAAAATCAGCTAAATTAAGAGTACTCTGTACATGCAGTGATCTGAACAGCATCCAAAAAAATCTACTTTGATGGATGATGTCCCTACTTAGATGAATATTTAGAGAAAAGTGGTGACTGAAAAAATCATGACATTGGCTGCACAGAATGTGGCCTTGGATAGTCCTTTAGTTGGGAACAACTCTGACTTGAATTTGAAGCTTTGACCAAGGCTCACCAGCTTTTTAGAGGCAATTCAGATCATCCTAGACGTTTTTAGTGCAGTGTACCATGACACAAGGTCTTGTATCTGAAGAACAACAAAAGGAAGTAAAAAAGAAGAAAATGCACTGCAGTGATATTACAATACTCAGACTGGAAGAGCTGTGAGAGATTTAGATGCCCCTTATAACAAAGAAATCCTGGAACTATTTCAGATTAAAGCCAGACCTTACAGCTATTTACAGAACGCCTTTTGCTGTTTTATTTGAACCAGTGTGTGCAGCTTACCAGAGGGGGAAAAAAAGAAAAGGAAACTAAGCCCTACAGATCTTTTTATAATTTTGTAGTTAAGAGATTCCTTTGGTAACAGTCCACATGAATGTCTGCTCTATCTCCTTCTGTGCTATGAAATTTCCTTCCTCTTCAGAAAATAGGTTTGATACAATTGTATTTGGAAGGTTTATGAGGAGGGAAAGAACTCCAGTGTCCTCTTTGCCCCTGGATGCAAAGAATGTCAGTCACTGCCCCCCACAGAGACTGACAGATAGGCCAGGCCACAAATCTGTATTGGGCATTAGGACGTTTTTCAGATATGGGATTTTTCACAGGCCCTTGTTACCTATATTTCAAATCTTGTTCTGGACCTCACCAATCAAAAAGCAGTGAGGAAATTAAATGTTTTAAGTACATTTTTTCTGCCAACTTTCCTGCTTCAGCATGTTTCTCTAAGGTATTCAAGTCAAATTTGGCATTTAAATTTGGTAGGGAATTTTACAAAAAGAAAAGGATTTAAAATCTTAAAAAAATATTACAGAATCATAATATACCTTCAGTTGGAAAGAACTCATAAGGATCACCAAGGACAATTCCCTGTTCTTCACAGGACACCCTAACACTAAATTATGTGACTAAAAGCATTGTCCAGATGCTCCTTGAAGTGTTTGCCCATGGGAGAGTGGTATACACTTTTTTTTAATAAGAAAGGAAACAGAGATAAAGCAAAGGAAGAAAACAAAGACTAATCATAGAGATAATATAAAGAACAGGCATTTTTCCAGTTATTTTAGAAACTATATACTGGTATCCAGGAAGTATGACTGGACTAATTATTTTTTCTTCCACTCTCCATTTTATAAACAATAGTCCAAAAATGCATGTTGATTATTTCCAGTGATTGCTGAGGCTCAGTTAACAAGAAGCAGTTAAAGGGTAGTACAAAAGTTGATGAGTGTATCTGTAAACCAGCACTCATGAAACATAAGTTTATCTGCTATGCCTCAGCCAAAATATTGAGGTTCAGATGCTTGTGTAATCAGGCAGGCCTATGCAACATCTGCAGTTATGATGTGCACCTTTGGGTGCAGTGTCCTAGATGGGGGACTCTTCCAACCCTTAAATGCGGCCCCTGTTGTCAGTGCTATTTTTCATGATCTTTTAACTGAATTATGTGATCCACAACCCTCCAAACACTGAGAAAATTATATTTATTGTTAAATATTTTTTAGAATGGGTAACATTCTTAGATGTTATGCAACTTGCATACTTTCCAGGAGATTACATTAACGATTTAGCATTGCTATGTAAAATTTTTCAAAACTTTGGTCTGAATATAAGCCCATAAGGAAAAGCTGATTTTTTTTTTGCTGGTCTTTCTCAAGTTAACATTATTGACACTTGTACCACAAAAGGTTCTTGGGTTGAGACAAGAACAAGGAGACATCACTCACCAGTTACTGTCATAGGCAAAATAGATTCAGCTTGGGGAAATTTGTTTAGTCTATTACTAATAAAATCAGAGCAGGATGGTGAAAAATAAAAACATTTCTGCTTAATTACCACATGCTTTGTGGTTGCTTTCACTATGTATGCGCAGAAGTCAAGCAAATTAATGCAATAGCCACAGTACTTTCACTCTTATGGTTTATTGCCCTAAATTTGTTCTTATTTTGATCTGTGTGGATTTCATTTGTCTGACCTTGTCAGAACAATTTTAAACTGTTGCCTTTATCAGCCTGAATGAGAAGGATTATGAAGGATTAGTGCAAAGAGTACCCACCCCCCTTGCTGGAACTTGACCAGAGAAACAGCAGGCTCATCAAAATATTCAGTGAAATTTGGCAAAGCAAGAGCAATTAATGCCATAACCCACAGGAGCAATGACCTTGCAATGAACCCCCACGGCTGGGGCTGGACTGCAGGAATGCAGGTGGGCAGGAGCGCAGGTGTGCAGGTGTGCATGAGAGCAGGAATGCAGGAGTGCAGGAGCCCAGGAGTGCACGAATGCAGGAGTGCAGGTTCACACCTGCTGCTCTCAGCCACTGCAGCTGCTGCATGGGGCACACTTACCCTGCCCATGGCTGCTTTTTCATCACATCAGACCTTTGCTTGGAAGGGATCCCAAAGCACTCTGTGGGTTTTTCTATGTCACTGCAGCAGTCTGTGAACACCTAACATCAGTGACTGGCAAATTATCACCTGCAAAGCCACTGTGGCATGTTGCCTCCTTCTTCCTCTCTATTCAGACCCATCAGACAGGTGTGTCTAAGGTGCAGTTGAAATTGTGCTTTTCCCCTTAATCTTAGAGATAGTAGAAGTTTAATGAACTTGGTGGGATTCCAGGAAATCCTTAACAAGTTAACTATTATGCTATACTTTCTATAAGAGACTAGTGTTTAGGATGTTGGCATAAAATTTGAATTTTTAGTAACAGAGAAGTGTCTAAATTCATGCTGAGGAGTACAGCTTTGTTGTTATCCCAGTTCTTGACTTTTCAGATCGGGACTGGCCAACCTGCACTTCATGGCTGGATGCAGCTCATGCTGAGGTTCCCCTGTGAGCAGTGGCTAGGGGCAGGTGCCTGACATTGCCAGATTTCACAAATGCAAAGGAACAAGAAGGCAATGCCACCTCCTGCCTGGTGCTCCCTGAGGTATGTGTCAGGTGCAAGGGACATTGTGAGGTTGGCTGTTCTAACTTTGCTCTTCCCTGGAGTCTGTCCTCCAGGATTTCAGCATCCCTGAGCAGGTATCCCTTTGTGGGATCAGCACAGCACCCCAAAATTCACAGTACTGGCTGTAGGAGGAGAGGTGCAAGCACACCAGGTGTGTTTGGGGTATCAAGGATGTAGTGCAATTGTTCAGATTTTTAGCCCTAAGACTTGTCTGAAACCAGGCTGAAAGGAAACCAATGTTTGCTTTACTACCAGGCTGCAGCTGGCTCTGGCATGGCTTGTGGTGCAGAGGAGGCTGAAGAAAAAGGATGCTTTCCTTTTTATTTCTTTGTTATTACAAAATGTCCAGCTGAGAAGAAAACTAAATTCCTCTTGGCCTCATGTTGGACAGGCTCCAGGATAAAACAAGGCTGTCAAAATTCCTGACAATGTAAATGACAATGTATATTTTATATAAATAGGTCACATGCTGTAAGGAAATACTGTAAGCATAAGACAGAACACTTAAGACCAAAGAAAACTTGCTCTTTCTAGGCAAGATCTTTACCAGAAGATTAAAAAAAAATATGGTTTTAGATAAAATTTATTTTCCAAAAGAAGCAGTTGACTTTATCCTTCTTGTTAGTATATTTTGTCATAATCTGAAAAAGAAAATTCAGTTAACTTTGCCCTAATATCTGTACCTAGTGTTTTCTTGTAATTTCTTATTTCACTGTTCATTTTCTTCCTTTTATTTTAATACCATAAATTTTCTCAGGGAATTAACCCCCTTTCTTGCACTGTCTTTCTTCTGAGCAGACAAGCAGGATCAAATCCTATATTTGGGAAATGCAGTCATCTTGGCTTAAAAACAGGAGAGGATGACAAATTTTCCTGATATCATACTTTTGCTACAGGTGCCAATCAATATGTTATTACAATTTATTATTATTATATTTTTATTAATTATATTTTTGCATCACATACTGTTTTTTTCCATTTAGAGGTTTTTCTAAACACACCAAAATACTTCCATATAAAAAATCTAGTGTGATAAAATCAGGCCTTTACACAGTTATAGGGACAGTTTACAGTGGTCAGGAATGGAGTATTGAGAGTGCTGTTTTCCTCAAGATTCCATCTTTAAGTTTGGAAACCAAAGTACTGAGTGCTTGCCCTGGGTGGGATCCTGATCTGGGTAAAAAACAGTATGTGGCATTTCCTGAAACTGACTTTTGGTATGGCTTTCAAACAAGAATTACTTTCTTCATAAGAAAAAGAAGCATCGATTTTCCAATAAGCCATTTTTCACTTAGTTTTCTAGTTGCATTTTTGCAGAAATATAGGATAATGGCAAACTCCTGTAGAAGGGCAGAACTTTTTCTAATGTCCTGCAGAATGAATTTCACTTAAATCTTCTAAAATTCACTTCTGTCTCTTCTCACAGGTGAAAATATGGGACTTCAGTGTTTTCCTACTAGAATTTTTTTATTCTGCATCTTACATGTAAAGGTGTAAGATTTAAAAAATAAGGCTGAATTTCTGTCTTTAGTATTTCATTGTTGATTTAATCTCACAAGTTCCACACGTCTCCTCAGCAGAGACAGTGAGAATGTAGTGAGATATAAACTTGTGACCACCTGCTTTTCCTAGGAAGCATGGTTTGCCCTCAGTGAGAAGTCATTCTTTTTTGAGGGTAAAATTTGTGCCGTGTGGCCTTGTGTTTTTGAAATGTGGCACGTGACAGAATGTTTCCTTATTTAGCACTCAGAGTTTTTACCCAACCATCCAGCCTGCAAAACTGAGGGGGACCGGCTGCTGTCCTCTCTTCAGCAGGACTTTATCACCAGTGACTCTCACCATCCAGGTTTTGCTGAAGGGAAGAAAAGGAAACAGCATTTACAATTATGTTCTCTGGGTTCTTGCTTGTTCTCTCTCTTGTTCACAGTTCTTTGCAGCTGGCGGGTAAGTGCCTCCTGCTTGCTTCCTGTGAAGGTTCTCATTAAAGTGCTTCCACTCCTCTGGCTTTTCTGGGTGATTGTGGTTCTGTGGTACTGCCAATATGTACATTATTAGTTTGGGGATGGGGCAGGCAAGAGGCAGGGGAATGATCTTACAGAAAAAAATGAAATGGTTACAGAAGGAACTGGAGAGTCAATTCTTAATGGCTTTGTTCATATATAGTGGCACTATCACTTCGATAACCCCAGAAGATCAGACGTAATAATGATATATGTTTAAATGCGTTTTTAAAAATTTATTTAATTCCTCACTTCTGTGTTCTGATTTTTGAGCTGTTGGTGTCCGGGTAATGGTTGCAAAATCAGGCAGGGAAAATATCCAGGAGTGGTGAAATGCAGAAATATTGGTAGGACATGAAGATATTCACAAATGATGGCTGTAAAGAGGGTTTTATTCACTGTTTTGAACAGAATCACTGAACCCACTGGATAATCTGGATGGAAGAGGGTTTTTTTAAAATAAAATTGCCTTAAGTTTAGGAAATCACTTGTGGAATTGCAGTGTACAACACTACTGCTATCTCTTTAGCTGCACTTCTCTTTTAGGTACCAAAGAGGTAGCTTCTGCAGATCTGAATCTTTAAAGTTAAATTCTTTTACCTTTTTAACTCCTGAGGATTGTCACAGATTGGCTCAGAGTATATGGTACTTTTTTAATCACCATGGTGTCCCTGTGGGCCAGAATAATTATTTTCAGTGTACTGCATATTATCAATTACATTGATTTAATTTTTTTGCAAGCTTTTTAAGGAAATGTCTTTAACCACTTAAATATATTTTCATTAAATATGACACCCACTGCTCAAGAGTATCAGGGACAAAAACTGGTTATGAATCCCACAAGCTTTGGCAGGAAACACAAAGTACAAGACAAGGCAAATTCATAGGCATGGTTCACACCTGCTGCTGATAATCAAAGGTGGATTTGCCGGCCGGCTCCCCTACCTTGAAGCCAACACTTCAGGCGTGATCAGATCAACTGCCAGGAGAACTAAGGATCCAATTTCTGGTGCAGGTGCACCTTCTAGCTTCCACCAGCCTTTACACAGAAGCAAGCGTCAGATGCTACTACTCCCCAGTCCTTGCTACTTTCTCAGACTGCAATTGTCTTCCCAAAATCATTCCTGGCTTTATAGTCAATGGCTCATAGTAGGAGATGGCAGATCTTGTATTCAGCAAGGCTGAGGAGCCCAAAGTGACCCCTGAGAAGCCCAGACCAATTCACTCACATTAATTTGACAAAAAGGAAAGGAAAGGAAAGGTGGATTTGGGGGAGGAGAGGCAAGTGGATCAGCAAAGATGCCTGTGTACCCACTAAGAAACCTGTAAGATCTGGAAGGGTGAGAAGAGTTCGTGGAGGTCAGAGGTCTACAGGGCCATGCATCTGGGGATAGGGTGGATGGAACAAGGTAATGGTAATAGCAGTGTGGTTGAGGGAATTCACTGACCTAAAACCATCCAAGAAGCTGTGCTCAGCTCAGCTGCTGCTGCTGCCCACCACTGATCCACAGTATGGTGACATATAACCATGAGATACATTTTCTATTGTCTACTTTATTTTTAATCAGTAGAATTGATGTTGCTCTGGACCCTGTTGAAAAATATGTTTTTATTTCACATGAATGCAATGACTTGTTCATGTGAATGGGAAGCAGAATCATATCGCTCATTCACTGTACATATATTCTGTATTAACTATCTGATATGTGTTGTTTCATTTTACAGACATTAAAACATTTTTACTATATAATAAAGTCAACAGGCTCTGTCTTCAGGCATCTGTTGCACAGTCAGTTAGAACTGCCACTTGCAATCCAGACAATGAATCACAAAAATTCAGGTGGATCACAGATCATCAACTTATGAGTGTGAAACTGAAACTATGCCTGGGGGTGCCATTGAAGAAGGATCAGGCCATGGTCACCCTGCATCCCTGTAATCAAAAAAGTGAACTCCAGTGGTGGGAATGCAGAAATGAAAGCCTCCTTGCAATCCGAGGAGAAGATTTATTTTTCAGTCCTGGCAATGAAGAGCACGATAACGTTTTCTTAAAGAAGGAGCTGAGTGCAAAGAATAAATGGAACATCTACGGGGCCATGGAGGTTTTATGTTCCCAGGGATATGAAGGTACAGAAAATTGATTCTTTCATCCTTTGCATTAATTCCTTTGTCAGTGGTAGAGTGTTTAGGATCTTTGGCTCTGACTATTCTGACTCCTTCAGTGACCACCAGAGTTTTAGAATATCCACACACTGAGGTACTTAACCTTGAATTTAATGTTATATTTATGTCCAAGCATGTATTATACATGCACAGTTTTTTAGTGTCGGTATTATACTACATTAGTATTTCAAGTACTGTATTACATGTACTCTCAATATATTTTATAAATACATATATTAGTATTACATATTAGTGAATATGTATATACATACTTACTGTCATACTATGTAAAAGTATTCCCTAAAGTCACTATTGCTCACCATACTGTGTCATTGCATTATTAACAGAGCACATAAGCACTGATAAGTTTCTTATACAGTCACAGGGATATGAAATTTACATCCCCATGAATAAAGCACAATATGGGTGAGCTGAGAAAGGCCTGAAATTCCTAATTTAGGCAGAGGAAGCATGGCTTTTTTGACTCAGCAGATGAGGATGCTCATGGAATAATTATAGTCACCAGTGCAATTACCTTTTTTGATTAGCTGAAGTCTGATTGTTCTGAATGGCTTTCCCACATCCAGAAGGAATGCTCTAAAAGCCTCCTCACAGGATATTTGAACACTGAACTCTTAGCTTTGCATGTGGAAACTGCTTCACTGTATGAGATACTTTAATGGTCACTGGAATAAAACCAGAGACAGATAGTCTAATATATGTTTACTTTTTTCCAGGAATCAACATTTATAAATATTAGTTCCTGCTCTTGCACAATTTACATAAACCTTAACATTGTTGGAAATAGAAGTATCTTAAGGTAGAGCTCTGGAGCCTTATTAAGATTATAAAAGCATCTTGGTCAGAACTTTAATTATAGACCTCATCTATGATATATTACTTTACATCAGAATAGCAATGCTCTAAAACATGTATCAGCAGCTGAAGTCTGAAAAAGTGCTGAAACAATTTTTTTATGATTATGGGACAGGAACCGTGGAAAGCACTATGAGATCCAATTCTGCCACAGACCTTACTTTTCCCCTAGTTTACCTTCATTTGTTACTCTTCATATTCACATTATAATTTTGTCTTCTCAGAGACATTCACGCTGCTGGGGAATGCGTTTGGGGCGCCGTGTGTTTTCCCGTTCCTGTTCGAGGGGCGGTGGCGGGCGGAGTGCACGGCGGCGGGCCGCGCCGCCGGCCGCCTCTGGTGCGCCACCACCGCCGACTACGACACGGACCAGCGCTACGGCTTCTGCCCCTCCAGAGGTGAGGTGCCTGCTCCCCCCCGGCTTCCCTCGGTGTGCCACTGGCAGACCAGCACCAGCAGAATAGGATCATCCTTGTGATAACAACTCCTGCCTTGCAAGAATTAGTATTTAGAATCAGTCAGTCAGTGTATGATGCACTGCCACATGTGCAGCTCTCTATGCAAGAAAATAGCGTGTTGGACAAAGATGTGAAGAGAGTGATTGAAGAGTAAAACAACATTCAGTTCCCAATAACTGTGGGGGTGTTACTGAGCAGCACAATAATTCTGAGTTCCTTACTGCTTCCCAGCCAGGGTGTGTGCTGTCACTGTTCTACAACCCTTCTCTGAGGCCTCCTGTTGTGATGGATGTGGGCACAAAAATGAGCACTGTAGGAAGATTGATGTTGAAGTTAATGTTTTAATCTGCATGATTCTCATGAGAATATATTTTATTGCTAAAGTGGAATGTGTCCTTTTATCCATGCTTTTAAGCCCTGTTCATATTGTCCAGAAAGCAGCCTTTCCACCCCTTTGACATCTGCCTGACATTTCTCTGCAATTTCAACCACTTTCTTTTCTTTCTATTTCTGTGGTCACTTCTCCCTCTATCTCCCTTTATGGCCTGGAGAGCTTTGCATTCATGATGTTGAAGTCTCCACCTGAGACATCTCATCTTTCCTCTATATTTCTCCCCATGGCTCCTGTTCAGCATTTTTTTTTACTAGAATGCCCTTTACTCCACTTGATTTAAAGTGGCCTTTCAGTGTGTCACACATCCCTAGCCAACTATGCTTTCCAGGTTCCTGCAAAGATACCTCACACACTGAGCCCTGAATGTGTGTGACATAGGGTCATTGAATAATTTTCAGAGCTTTTGAAAACTAGTCCCAGCATTCAGTGCTTTTTTTAAAAATTCCTCTTTATACCGACTTTTGGAAACGATCAAATACATGATGCAATTTTGTGTTGTGCTTGATTGAGCATGTAGAGATCTTCAACAAATCAAAGATGCAAAGATAATCGGAGGAGGAGCATGGTGCTGCTCAGCACCATTGCTGTGTGACAGGCACATTCAGAGGCCCTTTGAAAGGGGATGAGATTTATCTAAGAACTTTTTTGATGCTAAATTCAGGTCTAGAGCTGGTTTTTACAGCTCTCAATGGGAGCTGCTGTCCAGAGAGAGAAGGAGATGTTGCACATCTTTTCAAAATTTTCACCTGGGACTTCTGCCACACACTCCATGCAATATATTTTCCTATGCAATCACTTTCCTTGTGGTAATTCCTGATTTGTCTCTTTTTATGGAACAGGAGGCAGTACAGGCCAGCTTTACCTGTCAGCTTACTGGCCTTAATTTTGTCCTTCCCCATCTGCTCGTAATATTTTCAGTGGTCTTGAAAGAGCAGCCCAGGTGAAATTTAAGGAGAGGAATGAGAACCTCCCAGACAGAACAAGAACCTGCAACTCAGTTTTCTGTTGGCAAGTTACTGTGACCTCTGTTGTTATTAACCTTTCCACAGATATCCTTTTCCACAGCACATGGACTACAGATCTCTCAACAGATGTTCGTTACCAAATAAATGCTGACTCAGCTCTCACATGGCACCAAGCCAGGCAGAGCTGTCAGCAGCAAAACGCAGAATTACTGAGTATCACAGACATTCATGAACAAACATACCTTAAAGGTAAGGCAGTAAAGCAAACCCTGGCTTACATTCAGGATCTGTTGAGGCCATCATAATAGCTAAGGATTATTTAGTATGATTTTGGCCATTGCCTTTGGACCTAAATATGTGTGGGCAAGAAAACAAAACCTTCTAGAATTTGCAAGTTCATATCAAAATTGCTGACAAATTTACATAGAATTCAAAGTATTCCAGCATCCTGCAAGTGTAACAGTTTGACTTCATATTTACAAATCTTATTTTACATTTAAACATCTTTTTTTTTGGATGGAGTAAAAAATCCTGAAAAGTAAGTTGAAGTCTTACTTTTGGTTGAAAAGAAGCTTCAAAAAAATTGAAAAGAAAGGAAAAAATTTATCTTTATGCCATAAGAAGCATGTTTTATCTTTCTTTATGCCATAAGAAGGATGTTTTGGTTCAACTGCGGTTTTGACAGCTTTTTTTTCATTCGTCTGCCAAACTGAAAAATACCAGTTATTTATAAATATTTATAAATTGCAGCTTTACTTATCCACATATGGATGAAGGAATGGTATGGAAAAATTTTTTTTGTTGGTTTTAAGGATTAAGTTAACTTCTAACAGATTTATTTTTATTGTTTATATTTTTACTCTACCAATGATTCTACTTAAATGTACAGAATGTAGCCTATTCTGCAGATACAGTTTTGTTTTGGTTATATTCTGTGGATATAATCTGTGTTCATTTTGCATTTATTGATAGAATAAAGCAGGGAGTTTCTGGTTTTTTGCTGTTTTACAGTATTCAAACTTCGGCATATTTCGATTTATTAGGTACCATAGTATCTACAGATATTTGCACTTAGATATTTAGGAATTCCAAGTCTTCCTAGAGACATTGTTAGTGATCATTGCTAATACAAAAGAGATTTATAAAATAATTTATATTATTTTTGTAATTTAGAATTAACAGAAGGTACATATTCTGCACTGTGGATTGGACTCAACAGACTGGACTTGAGTAGTGGATGGGAGTGGATTGGAGGCAGCCCTCTCCAGTACTTAAACTGGGCTCCAGGTAGATGTGACTTTGTTTGATTTTGTATTTCCAAAGACAAAATATACATACCTCAGATACTGCTATTATCAGGTAGATATGCCATAAGTATTTTAGTTTTTCTTGCTTTAGCTTTAAAAAATCTCTTTTTCTATAGCAATATAAGACAGAAACCTTTAGTGTGTTGCAAAAATATTTTAGCTGTGAAAGCAGCACTGCCTGTCCCAAAAATATTCAGTCTTCCATTTCTTGACTAGCAACGAAAGTATGAGTTTTCAGGTTTGTATCCATTTACTTAACTTACACGCTACATTTTATGCAGGCATTTCCACTACTGGAGACATACCTTAGCTCATGCCAAAGGTGGGAAAGACATGACCTCCGTCACTTCATCCAGGAGTGTATTTTAGACCTTAGAGCTCCGTTTTTCTTTCAGAAAAGTTCATTTTTTTTTCTCTCTGTACTTTTCCCAAAGGAAGCCCCTCTCCAGAATCTGAAAAGCTCTGCGTGGTTTTGAATTCTGAAATAAAAGCTAAATGGCAAAATTGGGAGTGTGATCAGAAACTTGGTTATATTTGTAAGAAAAGGAACTTTACTTTTGTTCCTTCAGGTATGTTGATATATATTAATAATTAAATTAGAAGCTGTTATCTGAATTGCTCAACATATTGACAAAGATGAACAGAAGAATTTATTAGAAATAGAACTAATTCTTGTTTCTCTGGTTTCCTTTTTACAATGATTGCAACCTTTCTAGTCTGACCTCCAGTTCCACAACACACAGATTGAAACAGATAAAAGCGAAGAATGTCCAACTAGTCCCTCCTGTCTGTGTTTCAGTGGCCAGGTCTCCCCTTTAAGTACACACAATGCTGACCATCAAAACGGACAACAACCCAACAATTATTTTTCAGAAGAGGGACATTAGTAAATATAAGTCCAAGAAGGAAAGATGCATAACTTATTGTGGTTCTAAGTCATTCTCCATGACTTGTGGTCAGCCAGCATCCAGATAAGCAAGTTCAGAGTTCACTGCAGAAGTGGTGGAAGATCAAGACAATGGTAGATTGACACATTGAAGTGAGAAAAGGTATTTTAAGTGTATGAAGGTTTCCCTGTTGGTGTGATCCTATGTATTCATCTAGCTATAAATTTGTGTTGATGGCTTTTACTCTGTCAATATACTTAATCCTTTAAAAATTCATAAACCTTCTATATTAGCTGCAGATAATGTCTGATTTCTCCTATCTGAAAAATAAGTACTAGATGATACAGAAGCTGATAAAATTAATAAATTAAAAAACTAACACATTTGATCAATACATTACAAAATTATTATATTTGTTGCAGATATTTGACTAAACTTAGAATTTGTATTAGATATTATTTGTATTAAAAATCTTTCCTTTTCCAAGCTAAAATATGCCTCATTTACAGAATCACATTTATGTCTACTACATTTTGTTCATAATTTCCTTATGATGAGAATTTCAAAAGAAAATTCTTAGTTTAGAGCTTTTGCACATATGAAGTGGAAATATTTTCAGTGTCATGTCCCTTGCATGGCAATTGAACTCCACTAAACCTTGGCATGTGTTCCTAGGTGACCTTGGAGATGTTACTTGCCCAGATGGATGGGTGTCCTATGTAGATCACTGCTATAGGATCTTCAGGGACAGCAAAGGATGGGAAGGAGCTTTGACCTCTTGTCAGAAGGAAGGGAGTCACTTGGCCAGCATCCAAAACCTTGAGGAGCACAATTTTATGGTGTCTCAACTGGGGTACAGTGAGTACTTCCAGGGGGTCTCTTGTCTTTGCCTGTATGGAAAACAAGACAGCTGAATTGATAGTTCCTGCGGAATTATGGATGTTGTCAAAACTGATTTTATTTGTTGCCAAAGAAATTAATGTAGCTCTGGAGGGCTGGGCATAGGGGCTTTCTTTATATTTTTCATGTTTTTGAAAGAAGCTTAAAGCATTCACACTCCAAGTTACATAAAACTTGCATTTTAAAATGTGACCAGTGCAACAGAGCTGAAAAGTGACTATTCAGAATTCTGTCATATCATTGTGATGTATCAGCGTTAGGCTTGTAATTTACACCCACTGTTATGAGGAAGATAAGCAAAATTTTTTCATCCAGTGCAAGGATTTCCTTACAGCCTAATTTTCCAAAGCATACAGTCTTTATTTTAATATGTATATGACCATATTAATTTATAAAGTTATCATAAAACATATAAATATTTTTATGCTTCATAAATTTGTGAAAGGAATTCTATGTCCAAAGCTTAATGGTTGGTGCTGTGAAAAGGGTGCCAAAAGGGGTCTTATCTCTGTTTCCATCCCTAGAGCCAACAGACAAGCTGTGGATTGGGCTGAATGACCGTAATGTTCAAATGTATTTTGAGTGGAGTGATGGTACCCCGGTGACATACACCAAATGGCACCTGGGAGAGCCATCCACTACGAACAACAGGCCAGAAGACTGTGTCCTGATCAAGGGCCAGGTGACATTATTCAATACATATTGTACTTCCATATTAAAACTAGTTAATAAAAGAATAACATGCTCTGTTATTTCAGCAAATGGCTAAGGCCAGAAAAAGAGATGTAGAGATTGAATTGAATGAAATTGAAAATGAGATTGACTGTGACCCTTAAAAACAAAAAAGCATTACTGCATCACTGGCAAAATTTTCTCTTTAAGTACACGTGAAAGTCACAAATGAAATTATTAGGGCTAAGAAACAGGTCTCTGAAGGTGTTTTGAGTACATTCTCTCCTTTTTCCTCTGTGGTAATGATGGTGTATGGGGACCTCTGATTCCTGCTGGCTCCTCTTGGCCTGTTCATTTGCCATCCCATAGCACAACAGCCTGTGCAGGACCCAGCACAAGAGGTCAGGCAGCAGCTTTGTGCACCCTCCTCTCTTCTTATCATTCCCAGCTGTGGCTATCCTGCTATAGCCCAGTCTAATATTTCACTGAATGTGAGCGGATTTGGTTTTGATATCATGTAGGAAAATTGGATAAGGAAAAAAATTCCATTAAAAAAAAAAAAGAGAAAGAAGACAAATAATTTTCATTATAAAGAAAGACATTATTTTTCTTCTTTAGAGTTTTCATCTTCATCTTCTTTTTATTTCAAACTTTTTCCTGACACAGAATGGATATTGGGCAGACCATGTCTGTGAGAAGAAGGCTGGTTACATTTGTAAAAGAAAAGGTATACCAAAAATAGCTGGAGAGAAAGAAATTACTGCTGCAAGTTGCAAGAAAGTAAGTATGTGAAAATAGAATGTCAGTTTCTCAGATGAAATAGGTACATTGTCAGAGAATCAATTAGAATTACTTGAATTATTTGTATTATTTAAATAAGGATTAAGGAAAGGTTTTTCGGTTTTATTTATTATAAGGTTTCTCCCTTTCTCTTAGTTATTCCAAACTTTAGAAAACCATTCACAGAAACTGCTTAGGAGGAATCTGTAATTTCACTGTAAAGAGTTTCTAATTCATAATATTCATGATCATTGTGCTTCATTAATTTTTAAATGGCATATTTCACTTAATACATGATATCACAATTATTTAAAGTTTGTATGGAAATCCTAAAACCATGTTACAGGGCTGGAGAAGATATGGGACCTACTGCTATTTTATTGGACATGTTCCAGCAACATTTTCAGAAGCAAACACCACTTGTGAAGGAGAAGAAGGTTACTTAGCCACCATTGAAAGTAGGTATGATAATGACTTTTTCTTCGCTTTTAAATAGGTGAAGATTATATCTTGTGGAATATTCCTAGGAAAGCTAACACAACGCCAAGCAACAAAATGGTTAAGTAACAGATGAGGTGTCTAGTTGAATAACAAAAAAGTCTTGGTTTTTTTGTTGTTTATATAGAATCTGAATCCTATGTAGGGTCTTCTCCCCCAGTCTGGAGCAAGGAATAGGAGAAAAAGTTCCATCATCACCTTAGACTAGTAGGATTTGGGTAAGCAACTTTGGTTTCACTTGTGCCTTTATGATGTCTTTTACAGGTATGAACAAGCCTATCTGACTAGCCTTGTTGGGCTGAGGCCTGAGAAATACTTCTGGCTTGGCCTCTCTGATGTGCAGGACCAAGGCATTTTCAGCTGGGCCAACGGTGAAGCTGTCTCCTTCACGCACTGGGGTGCAGGAATGCCTGGTAGGTGTTGTGCTGAGGGCTGGTGGGTGCTCTCTGAGATTGTGGTCCCTATTTAGGTTATGTTTGAAATTCTTTGGTGTATTTTACAAGTACTTGCAGTTTTCAAATTCCATATTCTAATTTCAAAGGGAAAATTTTAAACTGCAGTTTTATATTCATTTTATATTAGTTCTATATTAGTTTTATATTATCTGATATATTTACCCATAAGATTAACCTTTGGCCCATCTCCATGGGGAGATAAAAGGAGTTACAAATGGGTCCTGACACTATTCCACACTTGTCCGTCTTGTGAGAAAGTTAGCCTGGGAGAAGAGTTGGAAACAGAGCAACTGTAATATGGATTTTAATTTAGAATTCCAAACCCAAGGTATCACAAATCCCTGTGCCTTTTTTTTTTTTCTGTGTGTGTGATACTAAGTAAACAGCATTCAAGGGTTCATACTGTGCAGAAGCACAGAAAACAAGATTTCATTCTGCCATGAGGAAACCTGCTCTCTGTGGGATATACCATGTTCCTCTTAGTGATCATTTGTCTGAAGACTTTCTTGAAAACCTCCAGTGAAGTTATAAAATATAAAATGAAAACAATTAGAAATTATGAAAGACAAAGACCTATAAAACCTTAGCAAATGTCATAAGAAGTAAACTTGCCAGAGGTGTGTGGTGTCAGAAGATGATCAGAGTATGAAGAGAGCACTCGGAGGTCATGTTAAGGAATCTTCCCTCTCTGACCATCCAAGTGCCACTCTGGAGTCACACCACACCACCTGAGCTGGGACCAAGGTCCCTCCCCAGCTACACCTCCCACACTCACACAGACAAGGTTTCCTTAACTGCTTAAATCCAGGTTTCCCCAGATTTTTTGATCCCTAAAAATAATTCAGTCATGGTGTAATAATAAAGTAACAGCTTGAGCTGGGTGCCTCCAAGGCAGGGGGTCCTTGAACAAAGGAGGCCCTGGACTTTTTTACCCTTACAGTTTAAATGCAGTGATGTCTGGGCTCCTTGGCCCCTTCTGAGTCTTTGGGTGTCCTGTCACCTGACTGGACCCCTGGTGCCTGTGTCCTTTGCTATGCAAAGGGTCAGCACCAGTTCACAGCCCCTTGCCTTGGGTCCCACCACCCAGAGCTCAATCTCCAGCTGGCACTGCAGCTTGCAAACCAAACTACCCTCAGCAAATGCATTCCTCAACAATCAGGCTGGAACAATAAAAGATAATCTGTTTCCTTGCATCCGTGTTCACTGAGAAGAAAATGGACTTTCTGTCCTGGAAAGTTGCTTCCTGAGGGTATCTTTGGAGACTCTATTTCAAGCTGAAACATCAAGAAAATAGATCATTGAGGAAATTGATGGCATGAAGTCAGGACTAAGTGTGGCTGCAAAAGTCTGTTAAGATTACATGAAACAAACCCTTCTCTTTAGTATGTAACTTCCTGCTAAAGCTGCCTTTACATCTAAGCTTTGCAAAAAGACAAATCTAGTTACAGGAGATGTGGGGAAATTCAGATGAATGAGTCATTAGTAAATTAGCTGAATCTGTAATAAAGAAGATGTAGTGGGAAAGATACATAAAATCACTTCTGGAAAGGGAGGTCATGCTTATAGAAATCCCAGATCTCCACTCAGAAAGTGAAAGCATATGAATGAGGGAAATCTAGTAAGTGTAGTCTATCTTAATTACCAAAAGCCTTTCAGCTAATCTAGCCTAACACAGAAAAGCTCTTACATGAATAAAAATATTGATCAAAAGGCACTGACTTGAAGGTGGATTTTTTTATGGGGTATATTTTTTACTGGGGAAGTGTGTTCACTAACAGAACCCATAATGACCTGTGCCAGAGCCCATGCTGTTCAATGTATTTGCAGACCATCTGGAAAATGTGCACTAGTGAGGTGACACGATTTGCTGATGAGAGTAAATTATTTCTGATAGCAAAGATGTGCCTGTGAGAAAACTCAGGATGGTATCAGGAGAATAAGTGACTGAGCATGATCAGTAAAACAGTAGGCGAACTTTGGTGCAGGTAAAGGATGCCCTTAGGATCAAACATGTTTTGAATTGCCATAAAATGATGGATTTATAGCTGAATTTCATTTCAGCTCCTGGAACCATGGTAGGTCCATGAACAGGTCCATTAAAACATCAGGTCTGTGCACAACAGAAATTAAAAAAAAAACAAACAAACAAAAACCCCCCAAACAAAATGTTAAAAATACTTAGGGAATTAAGAAAGAGCACAAGTAAGCCATTGAATAGGCCCATTTTGTGCATTTGACTGCATCTTGTGTGCTGTAGGCAGCTCTGTTTCCCTCTGAGAGAGCAATCTAAAATTATGGCAAACATTTCGGGATAAGTTTCATCATGAAGCTGTCTGGGTTTGCACATCTGCCCTCTATATGCACCTGTGGGGTCAATGTGAAAACCACCCGTGACCAAGATAATGCTGACTCAGGTAAAACAGGCTTAACATAAGTACAGATGAGATTCTCACTTGAAAACACAAGATTTCACTGTAAAACCTCAAACTTTACTTTCTACTCAAAGAAATAATTATGCAGGACATTCAAAATGAAAAAACAAAAGTAGGATTCTGTATTGATCATGACCTCCTCAAACAGAAAATACTACTCTGCCTGTATGAAAACCACTTAAAATATAAATTTGCTTTTCAAATGTTATTACATGGCAAAAAGTGAATGACTGCTGCTCAAAGATTTTGGCAATCAAATAATTCACACTTTAGAAAATATCTAACATCATTTGTTTTGGGTTTTTTTTGGTTTTTTGTTTTTGTTGTTGTTGGTTTTTGGTTTTTTTTTGTCTCATAAAGGAAATAATCCAGGATGTGTAGCCATGAGAACTGGGACTGCAGCTGGATTATGGGATGTTCTTGACTGTGAGACAAAGCAAAAATATATTTGCAAGCAGTGGGCAAAGGGTGCAACAGTTCCACCTATTCCAACTACTGCTCTGGTCCCCACGTGCCCTGAAGGCTGGGTATCAAACAACCATAGAAGTTCCTGTTTTAAAGTAAGTGCCTAAATAGTTAAATGAAGCAGCTTGATTGGGGAAAAACAATAAACAAGAAGAAAAAAAGGAACATACATCTTAATTTTGCAATATCTGAGATTTGAATAGAGCAAAAAACAAAATCCCCAAAATTCTTCTCAGGAAATCATCCATGAGAGAGGAGAAATTAAGGAAGAAAGATAAGGTTGAAGGGAAGGAAGGGAAGGGAAGGGAGGGGAGAAGCACACAGGAAAGAAAATGAGGAAGTTTGTGCTTCAGGGGTTGAAAGAACTGGAAGGAAATGGAAGAAGAGGAACATAAATATCAACGTCCCCGAAGGACATAAAGAGAAGATATGAAAAAAAAAGAAAGAAAAAAGAGGAAACAACTCCATATTAAAATTATTAAAAGGAAAATGTCAAAATTCTGTATTAAACAGCAGAAGCAGCAAAGCTGGTTCGTTGGTGCTGCTCTTTGTGTCTGTTGTGCAAAGATACGGTATTTTTCTGAGGCGTGAGAGTTCAGGGAACAAACACAGAAACAGTGAAGTGTAGCCTCTAGCAGCACAATGCCTAGGGCTGGACCATGCTAAAATCACCACATTACCCCACAAAAAAGAAAGAGATAAAAAGTCACATGAAAAGTTAATTAAACTAGTGTTTATGAAGGACATTTACTTGAGACTTTCTCATGCAAAGCTACAGATAACTTGTGTTTGAAGTATAGTCAGCTATGTCTCAGCAGGCATAAAAAAGAAGTTTGGACAAAAAATGAGTGTAATGTGAGAACAGTGATTTGTGATCATGCAAAGTTAAAATGTGCTAATTGTAAGATGTTAATATTTTTTATCACTTTATTGAATTAATGAGTCCTTTTCTTTTTTTTTTCTTTTTCTTTTTTTTTTCCTTTTTCTTTTTTTTTTTTTCCCCATTTCTTTCAAATTCATCTGGAATGCTATTTATTTGAGCTTCTTTATCCCCAAATCATATTTTTAACTTTGATCAAGTCTGTGCTTGTTGTCTCTTAAACTAGTTTAACATTATAGTGCAAATATAAAGTGAGAGTGGTAAATTACCATGAGGTCATTCTTCTGCCTGAATCTTCAGACTCCTCCCAGACCATTTTGCCTCTCCATAACAGCTACTCTTCTTTCCCTTCATATGGAAGTTGGCTTGAGCACTCCTCCAGTTAAAACAAATTAAAGGGAGTTGGGGAGTTGTATTCCCTTTCCCCGTCTAGCAATTCCTTTTTTTTTTTTCCCTCCCTTTTAACACTATGTTAAGTAGGTAGACAGCTCTAGTGTAAAAGTCCTAGGAACAGAGTGGGAAATACTGTTTCTCTTATGGACTTATACTCGGCTTGTATGAAGCCTTATTTATGTTTAATCAACACTATAATTCTTTTATTATTGTAACGTGTATATAATATGTGTTGAATTAATTTCTCCATAGCATTTTTGCAGATCAGAAATTAGAAAGAAATCATGGTTTGAAGCTCGAGATTTTTGCAGACAAATAGGAGGGGATCTGGTCACCATTAACAGTAAGGAGGAGATACCATTACTAATCCAAGCAATGAGGTTGGTATTTGATTTGTGGTTATCTTACCAGATTATCTTTTGTATGAACTATTATGAATCATCCTAGATGACTTCTGAAACATATGCATTCCTCAAAACCCAAAAGACCTGTGATACTTATCTATTCAGTACTGTTTTAACCTTTTCATGGAAAAAAAGTGATTTGTTTTAAGAAAAATTTTATAAATCCTGCACCAGTATCATGACTACTAGATGTATTTTAGAAACACATGCAATTAGTGGTATTTCTACAAGGGTAGAAAATATGATCAATGTATCTGCTGTTGAAGTAGATATGTATTTACCTTGCAGCAGTCAGTGCTGAAACCACTTTTAGAATCTGTGAAGGTTTCTCCTAAGTAAATAGTACATTAGGGAAATACATGACCAATACTACTAATAAGTCTGATAACCAAGCTATTGACACTGAACCACAGAAATATTACACATTTCTATGAAGAACACGTGTATGCACTTCACCAAAGGTAATAGGGAAATCTGCAACTTCACTGTTTTTGTAATGTGCTCTAGAAAGTTCAACAATGCATTTCTGGATTTTTTTTGTGCTGATGTTTACACACTGCTCTGTCCTGTAATTTCTTTCAGGGCCAATCGTTGTATGTTTAAAACAGTTTGGCTTGGTATATTTTCCTTGAATCCAGATGAAGGATTTGCCTGGAGTGATGGCTCTCCAGTGAGTATTTTAATTATTCATCATATTTGTTTGCTTAAGATATTTTGGGATTTGTATATATATATATAGGCTTTTTGCTGTTATCCTCATTAAAGTAAACACCAACCTACAAACATTCATGTAGCTGCTAATCTGTATTGTCATGACTAATATCAACAAGTTAACATTTGAAGAGATGGAAATTATCTGTATCTCAACAGAATCAGTAGGTTTCTGTGTATTACTCCAATTTATTTTCTTTTCCAAGAACTTAATACTTACACCTAAGGGCAAAACATAAAAAATCATGTGTCATGTATCCTGTCTCTGGTAGTAGCCATAAATGTCTACTATTTCTGATAAACATGTTTCCCAGTATACTCCTGAATCCCCCAGTAAGTGATGGCTCAAGACCTTTTAGAACTGGAGCTTATATCTGTAATTTTTGTTTACTTATTCCTGGGAATTTATCCAGTCATCTCTTGAGCCCAATATCTGCAGCTGTTAAAAACATTCCTGCAGGATTCTACTCTTTATTACCCTCCATTTACCACTACTCCCTATTCTTTGGATGTTTTTTAATACAAGCAAGACCTTTTATCTTATCCTGATCACATTACTTTCCACAAAAGTTCCAGAAAGGGACGTTATCAAGAATTCTTGGCAATAATAAGTAGCTTGTATCCCATGGGTCCCCCTTCCCATTTGGATGTCAGTTTTTTTCAGAGGCACCTCCTCTAGATTTGTAGGACATGACTTCCCTCCCAAAAGTCACACTCCCATCCTCATTAACCACAGGAAAGAGAAAAAGCAATGCTGGATTGATGCACAACATGGTCACTGCCACCAGACAGATGTTGGACAATGTAATTTTGAACCAGGTCAGATGTGGAGTAAAAAGTACCCTGTCTACACATGATTAGCATGAGTGATACGTGGGTGAAGTTCACAGCTAGGCAAAGTTTATTAGAAACAGTTCCTGTGCCTGTTTCTCTTCTGTCTGTGTCTGTGACTCAAGGCACAAACAAAAAAAGCCCTCTATGGTAAGACAGCCATGTCTGAACACTGACATCATTGGCCAACTCCAAAATCCTTATACCTATAGCTTTCCCTGCATTTCCAGCTCTTTTTAGCTAAAACCAGAATCTTCGAGACAAAAGCAATTAGTTCCCATTTTCCAGTGGAAAGTACAGCTACTGAAACAGATGAAAAGTGTAACAAAGTTGATTTCTTCTACAGGTTAGGTACACAGATTGGGATGATAGTTCAAGGAATTCAGGACTACGCAAGTTTTGTGGTTCATTCCGTTACGTTTCTGAACGATGGTCTCTTTTGGTCTGCCAAGAACAGCATAACTGGGTTTGCCAAATAAAACAAGGTAGATTTCTTCTTCTCTTTTGGCAAAAAGATTAAAAAACTTTAATAAGTAGTTTCTTTCTACATTAAGCTACTGGAGAAAGAGACAAAATTTTGAAGAACTACTTTTTCCAAATGGAGGTCAAGAGCATTAAGTAATATATTATGGGCTGGGATTTTTAAATTATGGATGATAAGAAGGAATTAATTTTTTTTCATAAATCAGGGTGCATAAATAATCCATATATGAGCAAGATTACAAAATTTTTTAATATTAAGAATCTTTAGATTGTGTTTTTGTAAGTTGGAGGTAAGGGGTTGTAAGGGCTTGTATTGTATTCCTTACAATACTGGTTTTTAACAAAGGTGAAGCTAAAAATCAAGTAAGACATCTTTGCCAGATTTGTTGGTACTTCAGGTTCTCCTGTAGAATTATTCACTATTTAACTGCTTTCGGAAAAGCAATGGTTCATAGCAGTGCTATTTCTTTTTCTATCCCAACCAGAAATAACTCACAGTCCGTATATGTATGTATATATCTATATCTGTATCTATTTATAGATACAGATATAGATATAGATATACATGTAAAGTATAAAGTACACAAAATCATATTTCCTTTTGCTTATGAATATTAATAGAGAGTGTTTTTGATAGAGCTAAAATAAATCTAGTGAAAATTTTTTCTCTCTTGATGAAAATACCCCCAGGTGAGTTGTGCAATATCTACTTACGGATCAGTAAAGGAGCTGTATGCCACAGTTTAAAGTGTTTCACATAAATCTACTGTGACTTACAGGCTGGGAGAGCAATTTTCCCATGCCTTGCTCTGTGCAGGAATGTGATTCAGCCAAAGCTATGGCTTTGCTGATGTGAAGGACCAGTTATGATACAAAGTTAAAGTTGACTACCTTGCATATTGAGCAATGTGAAGCTGAACTGTGTGGCTAAATCTGCTTGCTAGTCAATGGGAAAGGGGTGGAGAATCCTGCTCTGTTCCTCACTCTTCTTGCAGTCAGTCACAACCTACATCATAACATACCCTATAAAGATGCATTATGCCTTCTATTTTCTTCTTTTTGCAGGAGTGTCATTAAAACCTGAACCAATTGACACATATGGTAAGTCTTTGTAAATATTTTTATTATTCTTTTTTTTTTCTAAAATTGTTATTCTAAAAAATGCTTTTTTGTTCTAGAATAGAATTTAACCTTATTTATCTTCCAGAATATAAAACCACTGCAGATGGATGGGTCATATATGAAGATAAGCTCTACTATATCAGCAAAGAACAGGTCTCCATGGAAGAAGCCCGAGAGTTTTGCAGGAAGAATTCTGCAGACCTAGCTGTTGTTAATAGTAACAGTGAGAGAAGGTTCCTAAAGAGAGCACTAAAAGAAAATGTAAGAGTCATTATAAACAGGCAGACTAAAGCAGAAACACTTTTGACAATATGCTTGTAAAACCTGAGTTGTCTCAGAGCAGAGCCATCAGCATTTTCACTGCTGAAACATCCCCATATGCACCATTTGATTCCTTAGGATTTGGCCTCTCCTGCTCCTCACCAGCTGCGTTGATGCAGTTGACAGGAAGAGTGATGTAGGAAGGTACCAATTCTCTTGGGAAGTAGCTGGTCTTTGAGGGAGATTGAAAAAAGTACCAGTTCCTGACTCAAAATCTGCTTCTTTTCTACTCCATCCTAAGGGCCTTCAGTGTTGCAGGTCTTGGCTCTGACGTCCCAGATGAAAACCTGACTTCTATTCCTGGGCATATAAACACATTGCTGTGGTGCAAGCAGGTGCTTTACTGCTGTGGACTTCAGTGGCTGCTCTGTTGACCTAATCAATGGTGTATCAATTTCTGCTTGTTTTGCTTCAAAGTTTTCTTTTTTAAATTGAAAGTGTGTCTTTCTGATTTAGGAGAGCTACAGGACACAGCGAGTAGGATACTTCATTGGTCTAAGAGTGAGCCTTGATAAAAAGTTCAGGTAAGTTATGATGATCAGTGCAGCTTCTAACATGTAGAAACAAATAGAATATTTTATGAAGCTAAAGGTACTGAATATGTTCTCTTGAAGGTCTGAAGGCTGTCCCACATACTGTGTACAAAGCAAAATGGAATAGTCCTAGAATATTCTGAAGTCCAATAGTTTCCCCTCAAAAACAAATAGTAAAAGAATCTTTTTGACTTGGGTAAGCACTTAGACAAAGAAAATCCTGGCAGATCTACTCTCCATACACACTTTCTCAATTCTTCCAGAGATTTGCCCCATAAATTGGAGTGATACTTTGCTATGCTGAATTTTATACCTATAAACAGACACACATAGACTTAAAGCATGCCCTATATCATAGGGTTTGGCTTTCTTATGCTTTTTATCTATATATCAGAGGGGTTCTCCAGAGTTAGGAAGACACAGGCAATGAATGCAAAAGGCAGTCTCTGCAAACTCCTATTCCAGGAGAAAAGTCAGCAGAAATTTACAGTACAGAAACACTAGCAAGTATTCTGAAAAGACCAATACACAAATCAACTCAAAACTAAACCAAGAGATGCCGAAGAGCATGATACTGCTTACCTTCCTACCTGCTAGTTAGGATGTGTCTAGGAGGTGAAAAAAATCTACTTCTGATCTTGACCTGGTTAGAGGAGATTTGACTTTAACCTTTCTATTTTAATGTCACTGTTGAATATATGTAAATCACTTACCTTGAGAAGGGCAGAGGAGGAGTGGGGAGAGAAGTTGATAGTGACTGAGTCAGCAGATGGTTTTAACCTCCTGATTTAGGAGTCAAATTAGGGACAGAGAGCATCCCATGGATCCAGTGAGAATCTCCTTTATTTAAATCAATTGTATCAGCAGCAGCAAGACATAGATAAGACAACTGATTTTCTTTCCCTCTTCAGGCTTACTGATCTAAATTCTGAAATACTGATTAAAATGTGGTGGCAACCTCTTCTTCTGTCAGTAGCAATATATTCAAGTAAAAAGCAGATAAACATTGAGGAAAAAGTTTGAACTTTGGTCCTTTAGAAAGGATGGTTTTATAGCTGACAGAATGTTCTTTACAGAAAAGTAGATCACCACCCCCCCTCCCCCCAGTAGAGCAGGGTAAAATCCAGAGAAAAGTATTTTCATTCCTATTTTCACCTACCAAGACACCAGGAATGCTCAGACTGAGAAGCATTATATTAACTAGGAATAAAATAGTTATTGTAATAACTTAAGCTTTAATTTTAATATTCTTCTTGTTATTATATATTATGACTAACTGATTTTGATTTCTCTTATTAAATGTTGTCAAAACAATTGTGGCCATTAACAGAAAATATGCTTGGTGTATTCTTTTTCTATTTTGCAACTAGAAATATTTTACAGAAATTTCTTCAAATTAGAATAATTAAGAAATGGAAATATCTAACAGCCTCTCCCATTGTAGCCAGTTTCCATGAATTCTCACAGGCATTCTTAATCACGTTCATTAAGACTACCATGTCACAACTGAAAGTATTAATTAATAACTACTTGTATATCTTTTCTTTAAGCTGGATGGATGGAACTCCAGTAACCTATGTGGCCTGGGCTCCTAATGAACCCAACTTTGGAAATAATGAAGAAAATTGTGTGGTAATGCTGTCAGAGCATGGTAAGTGACAATACAAAACTCTTAGATTTTATTTCTCTCTGCTTTGATTATAACTGATGCTATCAAACATCTGCTGTCAATTGTCACACAATCTTTGGTAGCTGTTTTCTGCAATTTCTTTCCTGTGACATACCAACACAATGCAGTAACTCTTCCCAGTCATTGGACCACCAGCCATGGAAGAGTCTCTGTCCTTAAAATAGGGAGATTTCAGTACCATGAGTAATTTAAAGCACATGTTTCTTTCTGGGTTTGTAAGATGGATATTGCACATTTTTACAGGGATTTTCACTACTTCTTTTATTTAAAAAAATTGAGTAGCTTATCTTCTCTACCGTGAACTTAATAAAACATTTATAGCAGCTACAGAAAACAGGAGTTGAAGGTGCACGTCAATGAGGAAAGAAACAAATACATCTACTGCCCTAAGATATGTTTACAAGTACATTGAAATGCAAATTTCTTGCAAATCCTAGAGCTCTATTTCTTCTTGGGTCAATTTCTGTAACTTAACTGAGGCTGATGGGAATTTAGTATATACCTATTGATCTCTCAATTTATGTTTTACAAAGAATTCATGCAGCATGTTGGAACACTGTATTGTGCCATTAGATTGATCTGGTATTTCCTATCTCATCCATTTCTGATCCATTTTGTTTTCAAATTTGTTTACTGGTGTATTTCCCCTGCTGTCTGCAATGTGATGATGCCAGAGCTCAAAAAAACCCCATAAACAGGTGTAGACACTGTGGAGAGAGCGCTGAACAAGGAGTAGATGACTCAGGGAGCTCAAATTAACTACAAGGGGCTACAGTGCTGTTATTATTAGAGCTTATTTGAAGGTGCTGTGGTTAGTTTGCCTTCAGATCAAGCTGTAGTCTGAAATACAAAATTGTGTTTTTTTAAAAAAAGTGATAAATTATTACTACCAAATATTAAATACTATAACATCCTGAATTTTGTATTCTTTGGGGTTTTTTTTAGGCTTGTGGAATGACATTAGCTGTAGTTCAGCCAATAATTTTATATGTGAAAAACATAACAATTCTATTAATTCAACATTACCTTCTCCATTGCCTCCTGGAGGATGTCCAGAAAGTTGGATTTTTTTTAACAACAAGGTATGTCAACAAATATCTTCAGTAAATTGTGTAAAGCAGTAGAACTGAAAAGAAAATCCTGAAAACCTCAATTTTTTTAATGAATATGTGAGTAATATATAAGTAAGTAATTACTTAGTCAAAATGTGCAGACTGTATGTCTGGGCTTTTTTTTTAGGTGACTATAGACATTTAACTTTGCAGAGAAATACAGTAAAAGTAGATGTATGCTGAATATATTTCAGAAAGCATAGTTTGTGCAGGCTTAAAATGCACTGTTACTGCCTGAGAAAACCTCTCCTCCTCTTTCCATGTACATTATTTCGTTTAGAAAAGCAAGTTTGTAATGGTCAGTCTTGTAAAAAACGTGGAAAGGTTTAGAAAGAATGTATTTGAGCAATCCCTTAGGCCTGTAGGGGTTCACAAAGCCTGGATTCAGAAAGATGATACCAAACTACAATTCTTTTATGTACAGTTTTGCATTCAGACATGGTCTCATTGCTGTAAGAGAAGAGTTTGTACCAATCTGAGGTGAAGTTCCATCTACCTAAGGCTATTTTGTCTACTTTATGTACAGTGCACTGTTGTTGCATCCTCAGAATGTTAGGTCAATGTGACAAAGGATATTTCATTCCCTTTGGCAGGATGAACAGTTGTAACCACAGTCATCAGAAGTACAAAGCACAGCAGAGATTATTCCCTGCAGCTGTGTCACCCAAAGCCACATTTTCTTGGTTTCCAATGATGCTTCTATTACTGCAGGAAGAAGGCAGATGAAAATGTGAAACATGATTATGTACTTGACCTCATTACAATCAGTTCATTTGATACCAGAGTCCCAGATTACACCTTGTGCAATGAGTGGGGATAAGTGTATGCCTGGGTAGACATCCAGACTCTCTACTCTTGAGCTCTGTCACTCATTCCAGCCCTGATTTCTCTTTCTGCAGAAAAGTACACCTTAGAGCTGAATTGCTAATTGAAAGTGAATTGATAATATTCACATACAATAGTTCCAGTCTTTGCTAGTTTGAAAAAAGTGCTTGATTTTTTCCCAGTGTTTCAAAGTATTTGCTTCCAATATAACAAGAAATCTCACGTGGCATGCTGCACGAGATGTTTGTTTCAATTTGGGAGGAAATCTGGCTGCTATACAAAATGAACAAGTGCAAGGTATGTATATGGGCTCTACTGGAAGAAAAAGAAATCTCAATCTTTCACTAAAGAAACTGCTATACTCACCAGTATAGAACATGGGATTACCTGATGAAAGTTGCTTGTTAGCTAGATGAGTCCATGGTTTAACTTCAACCTGCAAAGCAAAAGCTAAAATTATTACATATAAGAAATAAAGTTTGTTTCTAGTTCTTTCAGCTGCTTTGTTTTCATGAAACTTCCAGTGTGTTCTGAGGGTGGTTGCACAGGTGTCTTATACTGAAAGAAATCTGTGTTTCCTGTCTCTCTCACTGGCAGTAGGATTTTCTGAAACCCTATGTGTGCATACACAGTGGGGAAAGGATTCTCATCTAAATGTTTAATTAACAGCAAATGGGCTGTGTAGTGGAAAATGTTATCCTTTTATTATGTCCCCCACTCTGGGCTTTTGCATGTTTTTCCCTCTTTTGGGGAAGAGCTTTCCTTAATGTGAAATCTTTGCTTCTCTCCAGCTTTCCTTTTCTATCATTTGAAGTATGCCACAACTAATGTTTGGATTGGTATGAATGATATCAACAGAGAGTCCACATTTCTCTGGACGGATGGAAGCACTGTTTCCTACACCAACTGGGCTACTGGTGCACCAGAAACGCAACAAAGCTACTTTGACTTTTATGACTTTGAAACAGTGACAGATGATGCTCTGGAGGTACATGAAATTTAAGTAACCTGTATACCTTAGGCAGCTAGTTGATTTTCCTAGAAGAAAAGTTACAGCAGCAATAATAGGATGCTGAAACAAGTCCTTTTGTTAGCAAATCATCTGATAATGATTCCAAATACATTCAAAAGTTTGGCACAGGTTCTGTAGAAGAGGGATTTTAAGCCTTCCATCTGAACTACTGCAAAAAAACAGCTCTGTAAAAGAAACTTGGAGAAACTTATATCAGTTCCACCCCAAACTGCATTAATGCAAATGCTAAAGCTAGAACACCTAACACAGAGAAGGTATGATAAACCAAAATTAAGATTTTTGATGCAACAATAATTTGGCTGTGTATATGTCCCACTCCTGGCTAATATGCTCCCACACTTCTTTACTCATTTCTGATGGTACAAATTGGTATCTTCAGGAAGATTACTATTTTTTTTTGCTGAAATTCAGCCTTTTTTCCGAAGATGGTAATTTCTGAGGAAATGATTGGCCATTAGTCACCCAAGATTTTTAACATCTACCATCAGTCAACTTGCTGATGACTAAAACTTAATTAATTCAGCATAAGGGAGAAACTTGGACCACATGCCAAAAGACTTCCATGGCCAGTCTTGAAATCAGGGGAGTCATGAAGGAAATACTGAGCAATTAAGCATAAGGAAGTAAAGAGAAAATATTTTGTTGCATCTGATAATGGTAACTTGATAATGACTATAAAAAAAACAGCAAAGAGCATCTGCTTTCTGCAAGAGAGTCAGCTTCAGTTAGACTAGTGTAGATTAGAGCGTTTAATAGTAGTTCTTATATTGTTTTTGTCATTGATAAAAATGTTTTGAAGCAGATCTACATAACAGTAAGTCAGAAGATTTATTATAGATACCTTAGTCATTTATACAGTCATGATAGGGTTCTTAATAAAACTGGTAAAATGGGTTTTAATTGACTTCTTTCAGACTTTAATTGGCACCAGTGGAAGCCTGGTTCAAATTTAAGGGGTCACTAATAAATACCAGGTCAAGCTGCTTGGCAGAAACCTAGCCAAAAATTGAACTAATTACACAGGTGTTCAATGAGCTCCTCTCTGCCATCAGGCCTGCACTAGCAGTACAAGAGCTTCAGATCACCCCTCCTCATTGCTTTTTGTGATGGCTGTGCCTCTTCCCCTCCCCTTCAGACAGATTGTGTCTTCATCATGAAGTCAGATGGGAAGTGGAGAGATGATAGCTGTGACAACAAAAGAGGCTATGTGTGCCAGATGGATTCACGTGAGTTCTGTTCAACCCAGTCTCCTAAAGAGAAAGGATGCCTTGGTTAGATAAAATTAACTTCATGTGAGTTTTTTCCAACTTGGAGTCTCATTCTGAATCTCAGGCTTTTAGAGCTCTATCAGTATTAAGCCTGTGCTATGTTTCAAGTACAATTTATTTCACAGAAATTGCTGAAGAGGAACCACTATCTTAATTGGGGTTTTGTACCTAATCATGAATAATACTAGAGAATAATAAATGATTTTTTTTTTCTCAGTGAAGTATAAAAGATTTAGGCCTCCTGCCTAACTGCAGTATAAATCACATTCTTACAGTCATCTTCCCATTCCCTTGGACGAATCTGAGCAGAGCATTTAATCCTTTCTCACTATTTCTACTGAGTGCCATATGATGTCAATCAAAATGTACAGCTTCTTGGACTTGTCTTTATTGTAGAAGAATATAGCTATTTTTTTTTTACACCAAAACATGTAATGAATGTTGACTCTTCTCCTGAAGAATTTTAATAATACAAATCCCAGCTGCCTAAGCATATAATAGGAATAAAGAAGGTAAGGCACAGATAACAAAACAATTTTACCTCAGTTTTATTGAAGTAGTAACTATTCCCTCATCCTTCACTGCAGTCAGTTCCTGCAGCCTGTTCACTCTCAGCACGGCTAACATGCCTGTAAGAAGACCCCCTCCCTGGACAGAAAATATATAGTTTTATGGGGTCATTTTTAATTTTCTTCATCCCAGTTCCAGTTCTTCTGAATACATTTTCAATCACAAGGGTGGAAATAAATCCTGCCTGACTCAAACATGCAGGCAATGTTCTGGCAGCCCTTACAGACAGGCCAACAACTTGGAGTTAACACTGAGTGGTGTTAATTAACATCAGGCCTCAAAGTCTTATGCTGAGACTACAGATTGCAACAGTTAATGCCTTAAATGCCTTGTCCTAAGTCCTATCCACCAGCTATCAGAAATAAATGTATACTCAGATATTCAGATTTAGTCAAATAACTTAAAACACAGAATCTGAAGTATACAGCTTAGGAGTCTTAGTCTGGACCAGTCAAGTTTATAGCAAGTATACTCTACTTCAGAGCATCCAGATTTCACTCGTCTTATTACATTAACAAATTTGCTCCATGTCTTGAAAGTTGTTTTGGACACTTTTTTTGGGTTTGGGAAGGTTTTATTTGGTTGGTTTGTTTGTTTTAATTTCGGTTTTTGTTGTTTTTTTGTTTTGTTCATGAGCTTAAAAAAAAGATTTTGACT
This sequence comes from Illadopsis cleaveri, assembly GCA_013399915.1. NCBI lineage: Eukaryota > Metazoa > Chordata > Aves > Passeriformes > Timaliidae > Illadopsis > Illadopsis cleaveri. The sequence continues at coordinate 693,733 of VXBB01012340.1, forward strand.
TATTGACTAGGACCTTTTGACCAATTTTTTGTGGCTTGCATGCTACAGAAGAGTAATATGTTATAAATTCATCCATTCAGTTTTTCCTCCATAGTTCCCTCACAGCCTCAAGTACCAACAACAAATCCAGCCTCTGGCTTTACTCGTTATGGTGACAGTAGCTATTCAGTCATTTCATCTGAAATGCAATGGGAAGAGGCCAGAAGAAATTGTCAAGACAAATCTGGGGAACTTGCCAGCATTTCAGATGCCTATGTCCATTCATTCTTGTGGATCCAGATGCTGAAATGTGGAAAACCCCTATGGATTGGTCTTAACAGCAATATGGTAAGTCCTGGATAGATGGGAGGGGCAGGTGCTCAGGGAACTTTCCGGCTCTAATAGTCCTCTGGATGACCAGTTTAGAACAGTGCAATAATTGTATTCTCCATGGCTTCACTGTGTAAATGCACAAAAATCTTGGGGTACTGTAAGAATTAGTCAAGGATTTTCATCCACTAAAAGGAGTGAAGAATCACAAGAAGCAAAAGATGAAAGTAGAAAGTTCTAGAAACAGTAAAAGAAGTCAATCTGGAGGCTGGGAGTCGGAAAGCACAGCTGTCATGAAGCGACTGTCTTGAAAGTCAAATGCCCTGCTATACAGGGTGATTCTTAGAGCTATTATTATATTAATAGAGGTTACTGTGAGTATTAGGGAGACATTTTAAGATTTAAGCTGACTGTTTAATGTTTAATGTCAAGTAATCTTTATGCAAAAATAGCTCCCAATTTTAATTTAAATAAAGCAGAGTAGAGAGGACAAATTCTTTGTAATTGCATCTCTTGATGTAGGATTTACTAAATTACCTAAGATGGCCTCATCTGACTTTCTTGCCATATTGTAGAAGTTTGTTACTTCAGGAAAACCCTCCCAAATGCAGCACAGTGTTGAACACTGTTCATATGTAGTTCTTGTGTAACTCAAATTGCCTGATGACATGCCTTAGAACAGTGAATGGGGTTTAAAAAAATGGTGCTTTTTTCCAAAAAAATCAAATAGACATATGATTATATTTATACTATATTTATGTGTAGGAACTTTTTATGTAAAAAAAAATCTGTTACCAGAATTTCTTTGTTTTCAGACTGGTGGCTATCACAAATGGACCAATAACTGGAAAACCATGTACACAAAATGGGCAGCAGGGGAACCAAAGGAGAATAATGCTTGTGTTTACCTCGATCTTGATGGTACTTGGAAAACAGCATCTTGCAATGAAAGCTACTTTTCAGTTTGTATGATATCAGATGGTAAGCAAAGGCATGTAACAATTTTAAAGACACATTCCTAATTCCATGAGCCTGCCTAATCCTGGAGATTTTGCTCTAGCTTGGGCTACCCCTGCTCCAGGGTAGCACCTACCTCCCAGCAGAATGTGGATGTTTGCTATTGGATGTTGTATGAATTTAGGCACAGGAAAGGCTCTTGTGCAAATCCATATGGCTGCACTGCTGTCATGATAAAACTGTTTCCATAAGAGGAAGCTCTATCTTCAAGGTATATCTTGCTCTTTACAAGACATGACCATAAATCACATGAGTCTGTGTGTCATATAGGTAGGTGCTGGGTTTGTGCACTGGCTGTATGAACTTCAGCTGAGGAAGCTCACACAGGAGTGTCACTGAGCCAAAACACAGGCAAGAGTTTCACTTCCATTCACTATTGCTAGAGCTAAAACTGTAAGAGCCTTGGCAATGTGAATGGTACTTTAACTCTCTGCAGATATATGCAGAGGCATGTTTGCATCTAGATTTTGTAGAATCATGCTGTTTTCCCTCTATGTTTTAAGGCTGCATACATTTGGTCTGCTTATGCAGTGCAAGAGCTACAGATCCATCAGAGTGAATTGGAGTTGCACCCATGATCAGAAACTGAGTCTGATTTGGCAGAGGCATGCTCCACTGATGGCTTTTTTCTGTAAAGTGAAAACATGAAGAGACCAAGCAGCCAGACAACATGGGACCGTGGCATTAATGATTCATTAGCCTACAACAGCTTTCTGTGTTGTGATAATGCAAATTTGAGATTTGTATCATCCCTCAGGGTTTGCTTTTCTCACAGTACTGCTAAGGCAGTTAATTAGATGTTGCAGGATGCAATTTGATGTTCTGAGAAATGTGATTTGAGAAGTAAGATGTTTCACAGTTTTACTACTTAGCTCTCCCTGTTGTCTGGATTGGAGGAATTTAGGAATAGTCATGAGTAGATGTCCAGACAGATAAAGCTGGGTGAGAAAAATCCCACACTATTTACACACATATCATAGAATCATAGATGACTCACAACGTGATACCAATTTCATACCATATGGCTTTTTTAGAGATAGCTCCTACTGACCCTGCTGAGCTGCCTGGAGACTGTCCTGAAACAGATGAACTTCAAGCTTGGATCCCTTACCATGATCACTGCTACTACCTTGAAGCATCAGCTGGGAAAACCTGGGCACTGGCCTCCCTTGAGTGTGCTCACTTGGGTGAGAGCCTTCATTATCAACTAAAAAGATTTGTACCAATGTTTATACAAAACTAACATAAAAATGTAAAGATATTGATTAAAAAAAAAAAAAGCAATATTTTTTACCTACTAAGCTGTTCTAAGGCTGGCACAATGAAAATAAGCTGACACGAGTGACTCTGTGCAGCCTTCTGTCCTCTCAAATTTACAGCTGTGTATGAGCTGTGTATGAGTTCCCCATCAGCTTGTAGGATGCCATCCTGGGGCAGGATTGACCTCCAGGTCATTGTCTTCTGCAAGAAGCAGTGGAGAGACCAACCAAGCAGCATTAACACTGCCAGAAGCTATTGTTTGTAGAGACTAAAAAGAGGAGGTCATTACAGTGATTGCTCAAGTAGGTTAATGTTATTTGCTATTAATGTTATTATTTCAGGAGCTACCTTGGTTTCAGTAGAAAACATGGATGAATCTCACTTTCTGACTCATAAAATTCAACCACTTGGAAATAAAGTAGGAGGCTTTTGGATTGGACTTTACAAGAATGTGGAAGGTATGTCTAAATTTCAACTTTTAATGGAAAAATGCATTGCTAATATGAGAAAATTTAGGATTACTGAACTTTTACAAAAAAAATGGGTTTCTGCTGAAGAGTGGTTTACTATAGATATTTAAAGTAGATTGCTGAGCTAAGGAGTTAAAACATTAATGAAATAGATACATTTTAATATTTTTTTTACTCTATGAGTTGCTCTGTAGGCCAGTGGTTGTGGCTAGATAATGCTGTCCTGGACTTTGTTAACTGGGAGGAGAAAGAGTTTGGTGAGGAGCATCAGTGTGTGGAAATAACTGCACCATCTGGCTATTGGGACAAAAGCGATTGCTCTGCTGAAAAAGGATTTATCTGCAAAAAACCCAAAGGTAAGTCCACAGTGTGTCAGCCCTTAGTGACAGGAGACATCTGTTAACTAGTAACTGTTACAGCCCTTCACCACAGGTCTGGAAGTAATTCCTGGCAGTTTTGCTTGGCATATCCCACTTCTCTAACCATTTGTAGTTGCCTGTTTTTGCAGACTGTAAGCTCTCCACATCATTGTCTACAGTCACATGGAAATAGGGTAACCTCCTGCACAGCCTAGGTTGAGAATGAAACTTTCAGAAACTTTTGAGTACCTAACACAGGCATTGATACGACACCTGTTAAACACCTGCACAAGGGTATGACTATTCCAAGAACTGATTATTGTAACAGTTATTATACCCTTGCAAGGAGGAATCAACGTGAATTATCAATCTTCCTCTTCTAGCTTGCTATTCTCAGAAAATATATTACATCCCAACATACCAAACTGGTTTCATATTGGCCCTGATACACTAATGCCTAAGAGAGTCTAAAAGGTCACCTGTTTGTACTGCAGTAATGATATGAGGAACACTTCCCTTCTAAATGAAAACTTCATTAGAGAAGTTGTCTTATCAGAATTTCTGGAAAATTTTACACAATACTGTATATATCAGACTAATGTTTCAGAGATAAAACACTATATGAATTATTCCCTGGTGGAGATACAAAGGAAATTGTCTGCAAGAAAGCAGTATCATTTTATTCTTCTAACTTAGATGTTAAAAGTCAATCTATCTAACAAAAAAAAAAATTGTTAAACTTTTGCACTTTCTTTTGTAGTAGCTATGAGATCAGGTTTAATTTTCCAGTTTTGCATTGCGCATTGTTCCCAGTAAATCATGGGTAGCATCTCTGCCCTATATTGAAAACCTCAAAAAAAAAAGTAAAGGCTGGCTGTAAAGCCAGTTTTAAGATTCTGTTATTCAGATGAAGAGTTGAAAAAAATTGATTTCAATGCTAAAGACATCTCAAGACATGGTAGGTGGTGAAAAAATAACTGAAAATTTAGGGTTAGCATTTACTCATTTTCCAAGTAGTCTTTAATTAGAAAAAAATGCTGAATTTTAACCAAGATATAGTCGTCTCTCATGCACAGTTAATTTTTGTGCTTAAATCAGCACATGCCCATGGCAGTAAATCAGTAAATCTCTATTTAGACTTACTAAAAACATCCAAATTACATTCCATCCTACATAGTAGTAATAAGGAATCTCTAAAGTTCATCTGTTGAATCATACAGTGCTCCCATATGTACTATTTCCTGCCTTAGTAGGGATTACTGTTGTTTTGTATCTATTCATTTTGCATTCTGCTTTGCTTTCCCTTTACATTTTGCCTTTATATATTCTCCGCTGGGTATCAAGGGTATTTGCAAACTGTAATGTAGAAGAGCCATAAGGAGAAATATTTCTATGATAATTTAGAAATCTTTAATTCTATGTGTATAATTTTTCATTTCCTTGTGTTGAACTGGGTTTTTTTGCACTTCTTTGACGGCACCAAAACAATGTTATAAAGATCTTTCATTTTTCTCTGTCTCTGTCTTACACAGAAGCAAATAGGAAGGTTACTCATGTGATTCAGTGGGCGTTTTCTTTGGAAGATGTTTAGGAATCAAAAATTCCTAAACATGCAGATCTTCTCAAAATATGCCATGTAAAACTAATCTCCAGAGTGTATGTCATGTTCTTAGCACCTTTAACTTAATATTTCATGAAAAATGTGGGAAGGTATTTTGAATGAACATAGAAAAGAGTCAGTATTTTAATGATGGTAATATAAAAACAATAGTCTTTATACTAAGTTTATTAATACTTTATTAATTCAATAAAGTTTCAAAAGTGGATGAAGTAATATTAAGTAGGAAGATGAAAGCTTAGCAATGTATTTTTTGATTCAATTTGTTGCCTTTTATAGCAGACATGTATGTTATGAACACAATGGTAGAACTTCAGGGGTTTCTGTTCCTGTACTATTTTTGCAAACAGTCAAACGTATGGATTCTAATAAAGTGTCATATGATTTCTCTCTGATATTCATTGAAGTTGAGCCAAATGGGAGTCCTAGAAAACCAAAAGGTAAGAGCTTTCATATGAAAATAAAGAAAAATCTAAATAGAGGAAAAACTTCCAATGAGTTTTCCCAAATCACTCTCTTTTAGAGAGCAAGTCCAACTGACGGTTGCACAGTTATCAATCACTCAGGGTAACCCCACGATGCTTTCACACACACAAGGACACTCACCTGTCCTTGGCCAACAGGACTGCTGCAAGGCTAACCCTGAGCTGGCAAGTGCAGCAGTGACCAGACTTGAGAAGAACTTTGAGAACAGCTACAGAGTGCTTTAACTAGACTGTTCGAAACTATGTAGATGTATATGAAACTTTCTTCCAAAGATATTATTGTAGATCATGTAGCAAAAATATTGTAAAACTGATTTCCAGTAATTAGCATCCCATATCCAACTAAGGTATACATTCTCATTAAATTCTTACAAGCATCCGCTGTATGAATTGTACATCAGTGTACTCCAGATCCACTAAAACCATATTAGGTGTAGGAACAGAGACCTGGCTACTGATTAGCAACAATTCAGGGCTCAGATTTACAGCCTTCAAGTTCGGGCAGGGGAGGGCATCTCCTTCATGTTTTTCATGTTGTATGTGGAAATAGAAACTACTATGGTTTCTCACCATTATATGGATTCATTTCAGGCAAGGAAAAGAATGAAGACACTCGCCCACCTGTTCATGTCTCTATTTGGCCACTCATTTTCCTGGCTGTTTTAACTGTTTTTGGAGCTGGCATAGCAGCCTATTTCTACAAAAGAAAAAGACAAAACCAGCTCTCAACAGATTCTGGCAATGAAACACTATTAAAATGATGTCTTGATGACTGAAGAATTGGTGAGAATTGTGCCATGTTACTTGGAGCAGAAAGTTACGTGGTGAAATTAAAGGATGTAGCTGTTAAAAGTCTCCAGTGAGATCTTAAGTGAGATCTAGTGTAATCTTAAATCACTTTCCTCTTTTTGCACTGATTTTTTTTTATCATGCATATTTTACGAAATCGGAATTAGTTTGATGTTATAATTTTGTAATGGTCAAGATGTTCTGAAGTGCCTTAGCAAGGATGGTTGTGCAAAAAAACTTGTCATAAACAATTACATGTACCGAAAAAGGACTATGAAAGTCAACTAGTGAGAATAAATGAATTTATTTATTTAAATAAATAAATTCCAATAAAATGTGAATGCCATTTAAAATTGCCTTGATGTGATATTGTGGACACTAAAAAAATCTCAAAAATTAGAACTTGTCTAACTCTTTTACAAACTTGAACTCATTTAACTCCACAAACTTCACTGCATCAGACCAGTACTTTTATTGCTCCTTATGGCTAAATCCTATTACACTTCTAAAACTGCTTTATATTCCTTTCTCAGAAAACTTTGGGATAGAAAACTTTGTCATGTTCATTTTCTGCTATGGAAAACACAGTTCATTTCAGTAAAGAACATTAGGACCAGATATAAGTTGTAATTTTTCAATTCAATAATGTGATTTTTAACTATTATATTCACTCACATGAATTAAAATATCCTTACCCTGACATTCTTGCTTCTTTTTGTTAATGTTTTGAAATAAATAAATAAATAAATAAGTTTTCTATTAGTATAATTTTCAGCTTTAGCATTCCCTGTGAATCAAGTGAGGGGAAAGGGGAAGGGAGGTGCTCCTGTCAGCACAATTACTCTTTTTTCAATAACAAGGAGGGCTTCTCTCCTCACCACTTTGAATTCAGCTTCACTAAGCACCAACTTCCCATTTTGATATGCAGGAAAAAGGAACTGAAAACTAAGGAATGCAGCAGATGGTTCTGTACTAGAAATCTGCAAGAGACTAAACTTTAGATGTCAGAAAAACAGTAGAAAGCACTACAAGATAGCTTTTAAGTGAGTTGTAAATACAATTAAGAAACTAAACACTTCATGAGAAAGAGTGCTTGGTAGATATCCTCAGGGAACAACCTGCCTTCCCCAGGTTGCACAGAGTCTACTGAGCAAGCTGGAAAGTTGGGAAAAGAAAAAAAAAAAAATGAAAAAAACCCCAACTAATGAAGTTGCTTTCCTAAGCACTGAACTCCAGTTTTCATGGTGTAAATACAAGCAAGAGTGTAGGACACTGTTGAGAACAGGTTATTGCATGAAATGTTATGCAGCACACAAGATATAGACCCAAAAAAGTTTGCAACTGGCATGACGCTGGTTGGTCATGCTAAAGGGTGACCTCTGAAGTACTCAATTCCTCTTTTAGCCTAGCCCAGTGTCTGCATTAATCTTGCCCCACCACTGTAGCCCTGGACAAATCCTCATGAGTATCCATTTACGCAAGAGGCAGAAGAAAGCCAGTTTGAACTAGATCCAGGCTGGCACTTAGTGAGACAAATGAGAGAACTGGGCAGGAATTGTGTCCTCCAGGGATTTTCCCTTGAGATTTCCTTTGTCAGAGCAATTTCATTTTGCTATTTTAGAGTCTCTGAAATATGATTTCACTTAGGAAACTCAGCTTCTTTTTGTGCCCCACCACATTGGTGCTTTGGCACCATTCAGTTCTACGACTTAGAGCTGCTCTTGCAAGCCTTGCTCACACTAAGCCCTCCCTTAATGTGACCTGCAAATAAAATAGTTATTATTAAACAATTCATTCAATTCCTAATTTTGTTGTAATTCAGAATTTTTTTTCAGAAAATATTATTATCTCTTACTACTTTCTACAGCCATCAACAAGTTTGTCTTATTCTTGCAATAATTTTTCCCCAAAAGTCTTTAAAAAAAAAAAAAAAAAAAAAAGCAATAATAGTTGCTCTTCCTATGACATCTACTGTTCAGCTTCTATATATATCTCACTACTGGCTATTTCGCTCCTTGATTTTTTCAATTTCATTATCACAACCGCTTTTAATTTCACTGATGTAAATAAACAGAAGGAATAGCAGGACTTGTGAATATTTGCAGTAGAGCTTTGCAGCATATTTGTAAAAAACTTGCCAATACGAGTCTTCAGATGAGCACTTTGCTCACAGGTTAAAAGGAGCTTATCCAATTTAGCTTGCCTTTGGCTTTGTCCTGAAACAGCCTCATTAGGAATTTCTCAGATAGATAAACACATCCTTTTACTTGGTAAGGTATTAAAGTATTTCAAGGAAAAGTTTCCTTTCTGTTACAGGGAAGATTACTCACTAGACTACAGTGTTGAACATCTTCACTTTTTTCAGGTTTTTAACAAGCAATTATGAACAGCCCAGCCCCAAACTGGGATCAAATAAACCAGCGTAATGATGCTAAATTTGCCTCAAAGTGAGCAAGAACTCATAATGCACTGAAAACTGCATTTTTGTTAAAGTTTGCTCTCTTTCTTTTACATATACGGTCCTGTGACATTATTACAATATAGTGAACCACTGGGATTTTGTCTCCATTTGTTTCTGAGATGTAAAGGTTAAAACTGAGGGTTTTGATTAATGATATTTCACTGCAGGTTTCTTGTCCTCAATTCTCAAGTTGCTTTTTCAGGTCTGTCCTCTGTAGCACCCCAACAACTTAGCTGTGTTAATATTAGCAATGTCACAGAAGATGACAAGTGTCTCCACCTCTAGTTACAAGGATGGAGACTTCAGTTTTGGAAGGGACTTGCTCTTCAAAGAGAGTAGTGCTTACAGTGTGCACTCCAGTTATTTCAAAATACCATGTGACAGGACATTTCCTTATTTAGAGTGCAGAGCTTTATCCATCAACCCGTTGACACAGAGAAGAACCCATTGCTATCTACAGAAAGAAGGATTTTTATATGTTGCCAATCTTCTAATCCAACTTTTGGTAGAAGAATGAGAAGAAAGTTACATTTGCAATGAGTTTCTTCAGGTTTCTACTTTTCTTTTCCCTCATGCAATGTTCTCTGCAGTCATCAGGTAAGTTTCCTGTTAGTTTTGTATTAAACTAAATATGAAAATTCTTTACCTTGGTCAGCTTTATAGTTTTAATGCATAGATTAATTATTTTGTATGTTTTATCAGATTTGATACATGATCTAAAGAGTATGTTAGGTATCCTGGCATTTCTTGATTCGCAGAATAAAAGGGGGGGTGTGTAAGGATGATGGAAAAATTGAAGTAAAAAGAGAAGGATCTTTAAATTGGAATTTCTGTCTGTGGAAATATTAAATCAGATGGTATTGTGTGGGAGGGAAATGAAAGATGAGGGAGCATGGACCTCTTTCCATTTACCTTCCTCCTCACACCCATGGTGCAGTGATCAATTGAGGGATTTACATATTTACATGGTAGCTGTGCGAGCTTCTCTTTCTGCCCCATGACATGAGGTATGAGAAGGAAGAACTGGCTCCTCCCCTCCAGCCTCACCAAATTAGAAGAACAGTTCTACTCTGAAGATGTTTATCAGTTGTTGTGTATAGTCATAGAGAGAAATGGTAAAGCAGTAATGTGTGGAGAACTGAGTGGAGGAACAAGTTTGCACGAATCTGAGACTGAGAGTCTATTACAGAAATTTCGCGATAACAGAACATTCCCATTATACTGTAATAGTTTAAAAATATGAAGCATTGTTAACCTTAAAGAATCTGAGTTCCAGATAAATATGCAAGACTTCTCCAAGTGGAAAAATGTGCAACTGAAATTTAAAATTTTCACTGTGTAAATATGCTCATGACAATCTGGTCTGTATTTTCTCTTTTGTCAGAAAAGCCACCCTTTTTCTTTAAACAGTTAAGGAATAGATGGGGTGAAAGTGTGGTTATGGACAGAGTAATCAAGCAAATAAAGCAAACTTACTGTGCTGTGCAGAAAACAAAATTGCAGTGAACTCACTGTTGTTTCAGTTCTTGTAGTTTTTCTCTCTTCAGGAACCACAATGTATCACCAACTTTTCATCACAGAATTTGACTTGCCTACAGTGTATATATATCAAATTCTAACCACAGTATTTAAACTTCTCATTTTACTAAAACATTTTATTTAAAATCTTAGCTACACTAGGGAGAAAATTATAATAATTTTTTTTTTAAATTGCATAAGTTCTCAATTTAGATAGCCAAATATGTAATAGATAGATCCATAACTAGAAAGTTAGATATATGATTTTGTTATTATTTTCATGTCCTCTTAATACTTTTTTTCTCCCTAGTTACTTTTACATTACGAGGAAATGCTAATGGACAGCCTTGTGTATTCCCTTTCAAATACAAAGACAAGCAGTACAATGAGTGCACAGATGCTGGCAGGTCAGATGGGCTGCTCTGGTGTGCAACAACTGCAGATTTTGATGCTGATGAACTGTATGGATTTTGCCCACTAATAAGTAAGTCTTGCATTTTATTTATTAACTTGTCATGAAATGTTGTTGAGAAAACCATCTCTGGAGCTACCAGATTTTTTATGAACTATCAACTGCACACCAGCCTGACTGACCTTGTTAGAGCAGGCCAAATGGAAATCACCTGACTGGGCACTTGTCCCAATGGCTGAGAGCTCTCTCTGTAGTGGGTGCAGAGGAAGAGGTGCCACCAAATAGTGGTTCAGCCCAGAAATCTTCTGACTCAAATGCTGGAGGTGACTGTTTCTCTTTGTGAACCAGAGGGGTGGAGAGAGTATTTTATAGGACATAATGTATGGCATGAACAACATGAATTTGGAGATCGATCTTATTATTTAGACATTCATCTTCCTTTTATAAAATTCCTATTTCTCTTCATTCCTCAGGCATTCCCTATAGGTCAATTCTCACTTCAACTGCTATTTTCTAGTTTTTCACCTTTAATTTTCTACCTTGTTCTGTTTTCCTATTGCCAGCCTGTACAAAAATGCTGCTATGAGAATTATCCTCATCTCCCAGCTTTGTTCTGTCTCCTGCACTGAACTTATGTTTGGATCCTTCGAGTTCAGGACACAAACATTGGTCTCACCAGTGGCCTTCCCAATAACACAGAAATTTCACCAAGTTTTGTGAGTTGCTTTAAAAAGACAGCAGCTGAGCTGGACACTGATGCTACAAAGATTTCTTTTATTATTTTTTAAGCTGTCAAAGGCCACATTCTGTCATTTTTGGAAAAAACTGCATCTCTTGATGGTGAGCTAAGGTGGACTTCCTGCCCATCAGGCATGAGGAGCTTCTAGGGTCATAGTTCACCTACACACTTGCTTTTCTCCTCTAACTTCACTGTGGAATCTCTTGATTTCAATCAATAGGTATGTCTGGTTTACGTAGAATTACATTTGCAATATGAGAAAATTTAAAAGCAAATATTGGGAAGCAATTCAGTCCTTTCTAAAAATATAGAAATTTAAAATAATATTTTTAATTAAAAATAAGTATTAAACTTTTTTTTTCTAATTTGATGCCTAGACTTTTAGATTTTTCTGATGAATAGTGTGCATCTTTAGAGATTTTGCATTATTGCACACTCTATTTTCTTTTAGTTGGTATATGTGAGTCCACTAGAACACTCATCTATGCTACTTCTTCCAGATGACACGGAAAGGTTTTGGACAGAAGATGTTTCAACTGGCATTCACTATCAAATAAACTCAGAATCAGCTCTAACATGGCACCAAGCAAGGAAAAGCTGTCAGCAGCAAAATGCAGAACTACTAAGCATTACAGAGACTCAGGAGCAAGCCCATATAGGAGGTAAAAGGACAGAGAACAAGACCTTAAAATATGTTGTGATGAAGTTGCTGCGTTGTTGCCTGCCTCAGAGAAGGAAGAGGGCAGGGTGTCAGGGGTGGTTTGGCAGCCACAAAAAGGGGGATGGTCTGAACTGCCCTTCCACTCCCTGGGAGTTTTTATGAAGCATTGGTTACAAACCTATTTGGGAGTGAAATGTCCCCATGACAGCATTGTGCCTCGGTTGGGAATTCCTACAACTGCTGCAGTCTGTCCCAGGGGAAGGGTTTCCTCTGCTCACCTTTGTGCAAGGGCACTCATTCCTGACCAGGGCTATGGGCTGGTCCTCTAATCTATCTTTTTTCCACTGTGTTTCAAGGATAATTAATATTTTCAGGAGAACATATGATGATGGTTAGATTGGTCCTAATATGGGTAAATTTGCACACATGAAATCAAAATATCTCCAGTGGATTTCAGATACAGGCATCAGGGCATCTGTTTGGTTACAAACAGTGTAAAGGAGACTTTGAAACTACTCCCATAGAAAAAAAAAAGCTGGAAAAAAACTTCCTGACACATTGACATTTTCTTTTACTCAATGAAATCTGTTACAGAAGACTTTTAGCAGAATTCCCTTATGAGAATCAGGGCTTTTATACATAACTTATGTTCCAATGAAAGCAAGTGAGAAAAATAAAGTCTTATTTAAATAATGGAATAAGATGTCAATTTGCCCTACTAGGATCTCTGGTAAATCAATATAGATTCATTTACGAATTCTACTTTTTGTAATCAGTGCATCTCAATAATGCAGAAAGTACCGGTTTGGGGCTTAAACTAAGAAATATGAATTTCTTACTTTACACTTAATTTCTGTTAGATGATCTTACCATGAATAAAAATAGAGAGATACAATGGAGGGACTTTTTTTCCTCATTTAGAGCTAACTAAAGAATTTGGGTTTGGCTTCTGGATTGGACTGAATGCTTTGGATTTCAACAGTGGATGGCAATGGGCTGGGGGCAGCCCTTTCAGATATTTAAACTGGGCTCCAGGTAAGAGATGTATCTATTTTGTAATCTTTGAATTAATTCTGATAAGACACTAACTAATAAAAAGTGTGGTAGCTAACTTTATTTATGGAAAGTCCATTCTGATTTACAATACCTCAAGATCTAGATCCCTATTTTAAGACTAACGCTTCCAAATTACAAAGTTCACAGTGGATATCAGTTGTAGCATATTATTCTATTGTCTTATCTAAACAGAGGGCTTGTTTATGAAAGCAGAGTGTCATTTGGAGTGATATATAACCCTACACATCAAAGATCAGAATTTTCTATAACATGCTGTCCACAAGTGTGAATATAAGTCAAATCTTGCAAAGGTAGCAAAATATTTAGCAAATAATGGCACTATGCTGTTTGGAGAAATTCTAAACACTATTGAGAAGCTTAGGGAGACAGCTTATAATTCCTCAACAGTTTATGCAAAATTGCACTGGTCCACTCTAGGAAGGGAAATGAGCTGGGTTTGTGGTTCCTCTTACAGGATGAGTTCTTCTCTTTGCTTCTTGGGTTTTTTTGGTTCTGCTTTGCTTTGTGCCGTGACTATTCCAAGCTGTCTCCTGATTTGGAAAAGTTACAAAGATGTCAAAGGAAAAATTAAACTCTTCTGTAAGTTTTCAAAAGCTGTCACAAGAAACTTCCCTTGCTGCTAACAGAAGTTTGTACGCACAGAAAAGAAAAAAAAAGCTATTCAATGGGAAAGCAGAACTGTGAAACACTTGAAATACTGAAAGGATAATATAACTTAAAACTCAATATTCTAAAGTTTGGAAGTTTTTGACACAAGATAAAGGTCCAGTTTCAGCAGTTCTTCCTGTAAGAACCAGAGTGTCAGGAAAAGAATTAGACATTTCGCAATACTGTCCTGATAATAAAGTCAATGGAGAGTCATTGTTTAACTCTCAGTGTATCGACGAAAGGTAGCATTCTGTAAACTTCAAGGCATTTATTCTGTAGGGAATGGCATCTTCCTATTAGTGATTCAAGGAATCACAAAAAGCAGATGTTTCCACTGGTAATATGATGTTTCTGTTAATATTTTTTATTCATGTCTTGCTGTGAGATTCCATTTTCTCTCTTACTTAAAGGAAGTCCTTTCCAGCTCCCTGGGAAAATTTGTGGACTGTTGAATCCCAAAAAGAATGCTAAATGGGAAAACCAAGCATGCAACCAGAGACTAGGCTACATTTGTAAAAAGGGATCCTTCAGTTCAAAGCCTGACATTATGTCCAAAGGTAGGTTAGTCAAATAAAAAGAAAGGTTTTTATGACTTCTAGGAAGAGGAACTTGTATGCAACCTTATTTTTCAATGAAGATGTTGGAAACCTTCAAAAAACACAGCTATACACTACACGCAGCCTTTTACATGCTGCATTTTTTCTCCCTTTGTGTATTAAGCATTCATAGGAGAATATTATTATTTTGTTCCACCACTCTATCATTCATTCTTGCAAGACAGATTGTAGATGCTCTGTCATGGTAACCCAGCACCGAAAGGCAAAATTGCCTAGAATATGGTAGAAGTATTATTCTTATTTGCTCCAAATGAATAACTGCAGTTAATCATATATTCATGAAAAAAGTCCTCCTCTGTCTGATGTGTTCAGTTTGCACTGCTTTGGTTTCATATGAGCAGAGCAGGAGCAGCACCAACACTGACACAGAACTTGTTGCGTCCGTAGGCCACCCCAACGCACCAGCACGGCTGTGAACATGCCCCATGCAAAAGGATCCACTGGGAATGTTGTAATATCTACTTTTAAAGAATGAGTTATACTAGAGAAAGCAGAGAAATAAGTTCAGAGCATCTTTGTTCCAGTATTAATCTTAAAAAAGAAACACAGGAAGAAAAAGAAACATTTTTATGAATTTAAGTTTTAAAAAAGCCATTAAGAGAATACACAAAGTCCCCACTAATTTACAGTTTACTGACCTGCAGTTGTCAAAGAACTGCTTCATGTTTTTCCATATCTGAAAAATATATTTGTTTGTGAGAAGCCATAGACCAGCAGGCAGAGCCAATGCAAGTCACCACAGTCAGCACAAGACCAAGTGGCTCTGGAGGACAAACAGAGGATAGGCTGATGTCTGCTTTGTCCTTTCTTTTCTCACAGATCATTATTTCAAATTGCATTTCTGAAACAATGTGGGCATTTTTCAGTGGTTCTCTGTTTAAGGAGAATACATTCTATTTGCATATTTAGCATCCTGTGCCTCAATGATATTTGCTTTTAATTTGAATATATTTTGCATTGTCATCTACAGTTTTATGTTTATTCATATAGTCCCATTTTTGTAAAAAGTACTCAAGAGACCTCATTCTAGTGTCCTTTATTTTCCTCTTGTTCTGAAAAATTGTGTTCTGATTTTAGGGGAATTGAGGCCTGTTCAGTGCACAGATGGGTGGTGGCCATATGCAGGTCACTGCTACAGCATTCACCGGGACCCCAAAGCATGGGAAGATGCTCTGTCTTCATGTAAAAAGCAAGATGGAGATTTGGCAAGCATCCACAACATTGCTGAATACAGCTTTCTAGTGTCACAGCTTGGTTACAGTGAGTATATGTGTAGGCCTGTATTTCATTTGCTCCATCTGTGACATAAAAGCTGAATTTCACATTAAATATTAGTGTTTTCTCTGAAATATCACAAGTGAAAGACTGAATCCAACCTACCATGCTCTTTTATGTTGTTGCTGTTGCATAAGTACAGAACCATATCTATGTTTATCAAGAAATAATCCACGTAGTAAAACATTATAAAAGAGGAGAAGAAAACAAAACAACAAAAAAGAATTCTTTCCAGAGACACATACAGATGTCTAATGATTGCACTTTTTAGCACCTATATTCTATGTACAAGGCTCTAGAACTGAGCTACAAACCTAAAAGATAAGCTTCTTGCTGAGGTTCAAAACTCTTGCTGGCACTAACTTCTTGCTATATATCCTTCTAATAAAACAATATCTTTTAACTTCTGATACTCCTTGGATCTGTAGTAACCAGTCCTGAAACTGCAGATGCTGACCTTAGTGAACACACCTGGTGGGCTAACACAAGTCCTCTAATGCACTGGCAGGTGTTTCCATGGCTTGGACTCAGTATGATCTGAGAGTGGGACACTCACAGCCCTTCAAAGCCTTCATGCTCAGGACCATTTTGTTGTTCTGAATCACACAGAGTTTGCAAAAATCTCCTGCCTGCTATAAAGAGCCTTATGTTCATTAAAATCAGCATTTCTGAATGGAATCTGATGATTTTTCCACAACATATCTCTTATAGAGATCTGAGAGGAAACAGCATTTTTATAAAAGCACAAAGACTACCTCTTGCATACCACATGCCAAATATATCAGGCCCTGCTGGTTCTGCGTGTGGAAATACTCACTGCACACTGGAGAGTAACCAAACCTATTTCTTGTCACGCTTCAGAGCCAACCGAAGAGCTGTGGCTGGGTCTGAATGACCTCAAGGCTCACTCCTACTTCGAGTGGAGTGACGGGACTCCGGTGACGTTCACCAAATGGCAGCGCAGGCATCCCACCCACACCAACGGCCTGGAGGACTGCGTTGCTGTGAAGGGACAGGTGTGACACACACTCATTTTACAGCCATGCAAATTACTGACTGCACTAACCCCAAATCACTTACTTATGTGTTCTTTCCCGTATCATTCTTTATATTATCTTGAAATAGTTTTCCTCCAAAATTTGGTATCAACCAGAAGACAAGTTCAGAGATCAGGAGACATCAGAAGGAAAGGAAGCATTTTCTTAGTACCCCCTTCTGAAATTCCTTGTCTGGTGAAAATTCTGATCCAGAAATTTTACATTAAATTCTTTCCCTTGGTTTCAGCAAAGAAAAAGTATAAGCTCTGGGAGAGGAATAGGGATGAAGTAGTTAATACCCTATGTGAGTACCATAGGTGGTATTTGCATACCTCATATTCCAATCAGATAGACAATTTTGTCCCTCAGTATCACATCACTGAGACATGGCTTCGATGCACAGAGACCTGGCACTAGGGCATGTTTCTTCAGCTATCATCTAGCTGCCAGAAAACTGATGTAAAATTCTGTAATATTTCTGACTGCTTGACTCAAAAACTTTATTTTCTTGCAAGACGTGATTGTTTGATACACTTACCTGTGTGTGCATGCACATGTATGCACACACAAAAAGTGTCATGAATTTTGAAAGAAAAAAAATTGAAAATGCTGGTATGAAATGCATGCTGTTATTGAGAGAACTTTTATGTCATAGAATAATGTTAATGTTTGCCAGTTTTAGGCACCAAAAGAATTGATCCTAAACCAGGTTTGGGTTTTTTTGGGGGGGGGGCGGTGAGGGCAAAGATCTTCTTAAATAGGCTATATTTTTTTAAAGTAGTCATTCACATTCTTTGATGGATAAAAATAGTTAGATTTACTGCAACCCAATCAGATGTGCATTAGTTTGGTTTAATTCATTTTTTCTAGCATTGTAGTGAAATAATCCTTCTCCAAAAGCAGATCCCATCAGCCTCAGATGAGATGGATCTTTGCAAACCCTTTCATTTAAAAGTTATGATAAGAAGTAATGTTGAGACTTCAAAATGCTAATTTCCTTCTTTCACATCAAAACAGCATTAAATGAATCTTAAACTACAGACGTGTCTAATTTTTTTAATAAATCCCCAGCTGGCCTTGTAAAGAAAGAGATAAAACACTAGTTGTGCTTATGTGTGCCCTTTTTTGACATTTGTTCTTTCTCCCTGCTATTCTAGGATGGATACTGGGCAAATGATGTTTGTAATAAGCAACTTGGTTACATCTGTAAAAAGAAGCCCTCATCACAATCCTCTGAAAAAGAGACAACTGAGGACCCAGGCTGTCAGAAAGTAAATGCTCTCTCATAAATTATAATCTTTGAAGAAATGTACAGGAATTAAATTACTAGTTCTTGCTTCTTTTGGATACTGTCTTTGTATATTTTAGAAAATCTACTGTTGGTCTCTTCCTGCTAGCAGTTTACTAATATATGAGAACTTTTCATTTTTGTTCTGAAAATTTTCAAGAAAGTTGAGATTCATTTACGTGTATGTGAATACTGCCTTGCCTCCATTCCCAGATGAGCCACCCTGTGATTCACAAAACCATTTTGTCTATGTTGGTCAGCAGAGATCTCTGTAAAAGCAGGAAGAAGTGGGATTGTTTTACTGATATTCCTCCTTTCCACTCACCCTGCAAACAAGCAGTGTCTGGATTCCTCTTGGCCCAGAAAATCTCCTCACTCCTTGTGCTTGGGAGTGACAGGGGAAGCTTTGGGGGGCTGTGCTTGTATGTGAATTCCTTTCTGTACTGCAATATTTTAGTATTTCCTTATGTCTGATTGTTCAGCTCTGGAAAGCTGGAGCTGCAGGTCCCCCTGAATGAATCACAGGCTCTTATAGAGTCACTTTGCACAATCTCAACCTTACAGAGCACTGGAAAGCCACAGCAAATAGCACAGCCATAATTCTCTTTGAAAAGTCATGTACGCATAAAAGGGATGAAAACTAAGATCTTAATATCATCCCTTAAACAAAAAGGCCTCCTGTAGGAATGAACAGAAAAAAAAAAATAGATTTTATTTATTAACAGATCAGCTGCGTCTCATCCTAGTTTTAAATCCAGCTGCAACAAATTAAGCATTGAATATTTATACACACAAGAGCAGAGAAATTTCTACATTGAAGTCTCTTTCCATTGCACACTAAAAATCTTATGTTTGTCACAGGGTTGGAAAAGATATGGTTTTCACTGTTACTTGGTGGGTTCGGCCCTTTTGACATTCTCAGAAGCAAATAAGACATGTGAACAAAACAAAGCTTATCTAGCTACGGTGGAAAGCAGGTGGGAAAATAACTTTAAAAAATCAGTGCTTTTAATAGAGAAAATTGCAAAACTTTTCCATTTTTTGAACCCATCAAAGTGTTTTATCAGCAGTTTTCAAAAAATTTTATTGTAGCAAGACATGCAAAGATTATCCATGCAGGAAAAATGAACCCTAAACAAACACCTCAATGTTGTGGGGCAATCTACTTAATCCATTATAGCAATTTTCAAATCTGGGTGCTTCTTGAGTTAAACAATTTCCTCTTCTCTTTCAATTCATAATTAAAGCAGCTTCTGGCTTTGGTGGGATTTTTGGGGGTTTTTTTGTTGTTTCCTTTGATTTTTTTGAGGGTTTTTGGTTTGCTGGGATTTTTTTCTGTTGGAAAGTAGGTACTACAATTTTCATCTACTTAATGACTACCTTCTAAGCCAAATTCTGAACAAATATAGGAAATTTTCCTCAGAACCTGCCCTCTACCACAGCCAGAATGTATCATCTCTAATCTACCTACATCCCTGTCAGGCTTCAGAGGCTTCATGGCCCCTGTGAAATATGATTGCCTTCAGAGGTGATGGGTAGCAAAGCTGACAGCTTGGTCCTGTCTGGGTGGTCTCTTTGAGATACCTCAAAGATTTGGAAAGACAATGAAAAGAGTAGAATACCACCAGAAGCCCAATTTGTGACATTTCAGATACCTTCAGCTGTAAGGAGAAAGTTGTCCCACATTAAATTCTTTTGACTTCAGTTTAAAGAGTACCAGTGTTTTGCTTGAAGCTCACTGAGGAGCTGTTGTTTTGGGGTCACGTTAACACTCCTCTGTTTGTAGCACTTAGATTAATATTGCACACTAACAGCTGGGAATGAGCACTGTTTCCCATTGCAGAAACGAGCAAACCTTTCTGATTAGTCTGACGGGGCTGAGGTCTGAAAAACATTTCTGGATTGGTCTCTCTAACACAGAAGAACAAGGAAGTTTCAGGTGGACCCATGGAGAAACTCCTCAGTTCACACACTGGAACACAGCAATGCCAGGTAAGCTCTGCATGGGCTCAACCGCTGCCTCAGGAGTGCAGCTGCAACTCACACGGGTTTGTGCTTTCATTCCCCTGGTTAGGAATTAGAGTGGGCACTAGGTTTTGTGCCTGTAGCTGTAGGTGGCCAACATCATCAGACCTCTGCTTGACCCCAGTGCAACCAGCACTGTCACAGCTGAGCCACAGGTGTTGGTGTAAGTCAACCTCCTGCCAAGGTGTGCAGATTTTGATAGGTTAGACTGAAGGCAATACCATGCAGGAGTTAACAAGATCCATGGTATCATACCTTTTTACCATTTTTAACACCAGTTAACAACAACTCATCAGCTTTAGAAAAATTATTCTGGACATTTTTTTGACCCACAGTGTGCATATGTGAGAAACGGGTCGTGAACACACAGAAGTTTGGCATTTCAGCAATACCGCTTGGCAGCTGCCTGTGAGCTCTTGCCTTCCCACAGCTAGTTATGCCCTAAAACAAACCTGTTGTACTTGACATCACCCTTCTTGAAATTGAGTTACCAGGATGTTGAGAACTCCAAAGTACTTGTCAGGTCATCTATTACATATGTAAATATAATCAAGAGACATTTTCCCTGTGATTTCCCTGGGGTGGCAAGATAAGGAAGATTTGTTTTCTGGAGCTACAAATCTCTGGTTTTGGTAAAGCTGTGTCTGTGGGACTCATTGGCCCATATCTGGCCTCAGACAGGTGGTAAAAAATGGTTTTATATCCAGGATATTTTTTAATCTGCATAATCTGCATCTTTCTTTTAGTAATTTTCAATGAATAAAAGCAAAAGTCTCATTTCTTAGACAGCAATTAAGGCTTTGGTTTTACTCATTTCTTTTCCACATCACAAAGGGAAAGAGCAAGGCTGTGTTGTCATGGGACCTGGAATTGCAGCTGGATTATGGGATGTTGTTAGCTGTGAGAAGACATCGAGTTACCTTTGCAAACAGCGGGCAGCAGGAGTGCCACCTCCAGCTCCCCCAGAACAGGTCCCTGCAGCCACTTGCGCTGAAGGCTGGGACAGAGGCCCCCAGGCAGACTCCTGCCTCAAAGTAAGTGTGTGGACACCTCCACTGGGTGCCTCAGCGTGGGGCACACCAGGGGACAGTGCCAGGCCACCATGATGCTGGGGCATTATTTGGGAATTATCTTCTCTTTGGTATTCAAGGCAAGAAAACATGGGGGAAAAAATCCATCAAATGTAACAAAAGTCAACAAAGGAAAATTATGAACACAGAGTGCTAGAAATATGCTTTCTTTTATCTAAATGCCAGGTGAGAACCTCACCTAATTTACTTGTTTCCAGGAGTTTGGAACTTTAGACAAAACATAGTATTACATCTCAAGAGTCTTATTTGCATACGACAGTGTTTCTGAGAGAAAAGGTGCCCCTCTGACAACATTTTCTCACATAGCATGTGATACTCATAGCAATACTTTTGGATCTGGGTTTAGTTGGTGACTCTTCAGCATTTTAAGCATTCTCTTGATTTAGCTAAAAATACCTTAAACAGTTCTCATTTTTGCAACGGAGAAAATGAAACAAAAGGCAATATATATCAGGTAAATAAATATGTAGCATTGTTCTTCCATGTCTTTATATAAGTCTGCTCTCTCTTTCCTGAGACTCTCTGCCTGTTGGGAGACCAGAGCTGATTTTATTCCTGTATTTACAAGGGTCTGTGCTTCTATGTCACATGTAATTATCATTATTTGGTTCTGCCATTTACCAAATTGTTAATTATCATTTCCATAAAATGTCAAGCATTTATTCCTTTTAAACATATCCTTAGTCCAAGAATGTATGTTCTTCATGGCAGAAAGTGTATTCTGTATTTGTATGCTTGCACCTCAAAATAAAAACCTCTTCCTCAGCTGGGGTCCACACTTGGCCAAACAGCTTTCTGCATCCATTCTATCTTTCCTAGTCCAAGTCACTGACTTCCCCTTCCCCTTCTTTTTCTCAAAAATCTCCTGCTTTATACTGCGAAACACCATGGTTGAGTTTTCCCATCTTTTTTTGAACCTTTCAGTGGGCAAAGTTCCAATTAAATTCCAGATGAGTTTTTTCTCTGCACATTCTCATACCTTTTTTCCTCCTCAGATGCTTATTTTAAAATAGATGAGGCTAAGAAAAAAATATTTACACTTCACATTTTTAATGTTTAATATTAGAAGCATGGACAGGTGTCATGTTGTTTCACTCAAGAGTAAAGAGATGCTAAAATGATGCTGATTTTTAATTACATACATTTTATAAGCTTTACAAATTTACTAATTTTTTTTTACTTTTTGTTCTCAACAGTTTTTTGTAAGAGAGGGAAATCAAAAGAAGTCTTGGTTTGAAGCTGAAGAATTCTGTAGAGAAATAGGTGGAAATCTGGTCACAATCAATACAAGAGAAGATCAAATTTTATTATGGCAATTAGCTTCGTGAGTACTTGCATAACAACTCTTTTTCATGTTCCTGCTATGTTAAATAAAAATTACTTAAAACATGTCTGGGGCTGGACAAGTGAGTGAATAAAACCAGCCAAATTTAAATTACATTGATACAAGATTTTCTTCCGGAAATACCATCCTGTAACATTGCTTTAAAAAAACCAAACTTGAGTATTTCAAGGAGGCTTAATATTTTGGTAATTTTCATCATAGGTATTAGCAAGGTTGCTTTCCAGATCCTATAAATTTCTTATATGTTAGTCCCTCTCCCTAAAAGGAGAAAATAAAAAATTCATCTTTAACTGGTATTTTGTAACTGTCTGCAATTCTTCTTTAACCAACTCATTCAAAAAATCCCTTGAATTACTGTGTAATGTAAACCAAAATTCTAGGACTTAACGTGATTTTTTTCTGACTATAAACTGAAGAATCCTGAAATCAAAGAGTAATTCATTTTAATTAACTTTTGGTAACATTGTAGATGCTATGTCTTGCTCATGATGTATAAACTGTGACATTATTTTCCCTTCAAATTAGACCAATATTCTGATTGTATTTCGTAATGTCAAGACATGTCAATGACATATAATATACAGCTCTTTAACCAAAGCTGTTTCACATAGTGGAGAATTGATGTTTACTTTCTGAAACAGGTTTAAAACTTTCCTATTTAGAAGTTTTTGTGATCTCACTCTTCTTAATTTTAAATATATTTTAGTATTGTGATCACCTGAATGTGGTTTTATTTGTCTGTTGAGTCTCTTTTCTTTAGACTATAAAATATTTGTGGAAGGAAATCTTTGTATTATGCAGTGACTGAAATAGTAATTTTATTTAGTCCATAGGCATGACAAGATAAATAGCATGAAATATTAACTAAACTACTTAGGAAGTGCTAAGAAGCAAATGAAAACTGTTGAAAATCAATTCTCACTATTTTCATTAGTTAAATAAACATCTATTTATGCATTACTTTTGCTAAAGCCTCTGTCTTTAGAGTCATACTACAACCATGAGTTGTGCTGTATACACATGGATGGGAGCCTAAGCTGGCTCTGGGCCACATCATTTTAACTTATTTTTACATATGAGAAGTCTTAGCCCTACAAAGAGCACTATCAACTCTGACAGAGTGCAGGGAGTGAGCTTGACTTTGAGCCACAGCTCCCAATTCAGGCGTGACAGAAAGCAGGGTGTTTCTGTGCTTTTCAGGTTTTATATCCCAGCCTCTCTTTCTATGCTTATATATCTATATTGTATGAATTATTTCAGGGATAAAGGACTGAACACTCAGGCTTTCTGGATTGGGTTGTTTTTCTTAAATCCTGATGAAGGATTTGCATGGATTGATGGCTCCCCTGTGAGTATTTATTTGCTGGATATTAATGGACTTTCTGTCTTTTAGAAAACATATACTTTAGAATATATACTGAATAGCTGCAGTGCACTGTCCTAATACAATGTTTCATCCCTGGTAGCATGTTATGTCCCACCTTCAACAGTCTGTGCCCCTAGACCTTCACAGCCTCCCAAAATGGGCACTGCTGTATGCCAGTACAGGGAAGTCCAGTTGCCAACTTTCATGAAACGAGACAAATGTGACTCCCTCTGCCCATCAGTTTTTCTTTTATCCAACACATGGTTTTCTATACCATGTAGTCTTTGCACCTTCTTCAGAGTGGGGAAAGTAACCTGACCAGCATGACCTTCACAGCCCTCTTAGGTCTGTTTGAACTCCTATTGATCCTATAAGAAAGAGATGATGAGATACTGAAATTGTGTCACCGTGGCAATCTCAATTACTGCTATTCAGCTGGAATCACACAGTAATTGATATGTATTTCCAACACAGGTAACTTATGAGAACTGGGAGGAAGATGAACCCAACAACTACAAAGAACTTGAACATTGTGTTATGTTTAATAGATCACCCCAAATGCGCTGGAATGACTTGCGCTGTGATCATTTACTTAATTGGATTTGTGAAACAAAAAAAGGTATTATTACTTCCCCATTTAATTGAAGCAATAAACCCAAGCTTAAAAAGCAAATTTTATGGATTTAAACAAATTGAAAGGAAGAAAGACACTGGGAATTGTTCATTTTAAAACTAGTTGCAGTGAAGGCAACACATAAAGCATGCAGAATGAATTGAAATATTTCTCTTGTCCTTGGATGCAGGAAGTTGGAGTGTCTCTATTACTTTATCTCTAGTTTTATCTCTTTCTGCCATGGGTAGAATAAATTTGTGAAGCAAAGGTACTTATCCTCTCTCCTTTTATCTATTCTATTTCTATCTGCTTCAGGCTTGCCCAGGATAGTTGTAGGTGCAAGATGCTAGAGTTCTCTCTACCAAAGTGAAAAAACCTTTGCTTCCCACTGTGAAACAACCAATGAGAACCAAGAGGGGGATCAGTTGCTATAGGAACCAGCAACTCTGAAAACCCAATCTGATCAAAAGTGGAGGCTGTTGTAACCTTGATGGGCTCCTGCATCCATCAGCTTTGCCTGGAAAGCAGGGCCCCAGTGCCAAAACTCCCACACCTGGTGCCAGGCTCCCAAATTGGACCTGACAGATATTGGACTGCCCACCAACAGAAGATGAACATGGGGTCTCTTGGGGCTGAGGAGCTCAGGTGACAGCTGATAATGAAAGAACTTGTTTTGCTTTTTTAGTCTTAGTTCTACATCCCTGCTTCCTGGTTGTACACTGAGTCTTTGTATGCATCTCCATGGAGAAGGAGATTTTTAAAACCTTCCTGAAATGAAAAGAAAGTTGGATGCACACAGGGAATTTCTAGGGCTCACAATAGGAAGGGGAAGGGATAAGCAGTTATATAAAAACACTGAGTGTATCTAATATTTGATGACTCTGCCAGCAAAACTCTTGAAGGGTGAATAAGGCACCATGGTAACACTGAAAAATTGCTTCACCAAAAAGGAAGAATCACTGTTCCCTCTCGGTAAATTTGTCACACAAATGCACCATCCAAGCCCTGATTTCTGCATACCAGCTCAAAGTAGTTCATCCTGTGCACCCCTTTCTGGCACAGTAAGCATGTTGCTTTGTATGGATGTGTCTCTCTGCTCTTGGTGAGATTACTCAGGAGGAGCTCAGAAACCATGACCCTGATCAGTTTATCTTGATCCTAGATGACCTTTCAAAAGCAAGAAAAATCAAGAAATTGGTCTTTTAATTGTGAATCTAGATAATGTGATGATATATTAAATAAAAGAATATTAAAAGAAAAAAGAAAAGAAAATAAAGACTATTTTTAAAAAAGAAAATAAAAGAATTTTCAAAGTAATGTTTGTTTAATATACCACAAATTTACTATGAATCTTGGATTTTTTTGACACAGTGCTTTTGGATATATATTACTGTAAAGTACATATTTTTCACTAGCTAAATGTTTCTTAATTATACACTTAATTTAATATGGCATTATGTGCTCTAAATTCTTGAAAATGCATTAGCTAATTCATAGTTTGCTTGGTGGGTTTGGGTTTTTCCCCTCTATTTTACAAAGCATTTGAAACTATATAAAGCAAATCCTTCTGATTTTTTTTTTTTTAAATTTGAGAAGTTGCTTATGACAATCTTCTATTTTACAGGTACATTGATAAAGCCTGAACCAAACTACAAACTTGGTAGGTTTTTTTTCCCTCTTTAATAAACATTACTGTATAGTTTTCAGACTTTGTACAGACAAGTTAGGAAAGCATTCTATATCATTCTTTTTCTTTCAGAGTATCAACTCACCAATGATGGTTGGATTATATACGAAAATAAGCAGTACTATTTCAGCAAAGAACATGTCCATATGGAAGAAGCACGGAGGATTTGTCAGAAAAACTTTGCAGATCTTGTTGTCATTGAGAAAGAAAGCAAAAGACGATTTCTGTGGCAATATGTAAGCAGAAAGCCTATTAATTATAGCTGAATTTTGAAGCAGAACAGGTGAAAAATTACAGGGAACATACTAAATATTTAGCAAGGCTGGAGTCCTGAGCTTGTCCTACGTTACTTATTTATAGTGCAATAGATTTGTTCAGGACCTGTAAAAATTACTATTGTTTTTAAGAGGTAGAGGAAAATGGCATGCAAATATTAAAGGTGCAGAAAAGGATAGTTCAGGCCCAGGTTCAGCACAGTGATAATTGCTTTCCTGTCCAGTGGGTTCCTCACTCCAGGATATTCCACATATCTCTGTTGCCTGCTTGAAACCTGAGTCTGAACCTAAAATATTCTTGTATGAGATTCAAATTCCAAATGAAAAGGAAACAAAAATATCACAGGCATGGTTAATCGGATTTCAGATTTTTGCTTGACATTGAGGAACAGTTTAGTGCTTAACTATTACTTACTTTTATTTTAGATTTACACAAAACACAGAGGACAATCATATTTCATTGGCTTAGTTGTCAGCTTTGATCAGAGATTCAGGTGAGTAAAGGAAAACTTGTAATGGACAACAAATTGTGGTAATTTCATCTCACCCCCAGAGAGCATTTCTCTATGCTTTAATTTTACAAGTGAAAACTATTGTGCAACTGACTTCTGGATAGTTTTCAGGAGATGTCTCAGATCCAAAGTGTTACATTCTTCTATATTTAAGCAGAGAAATGCATTTTCCTTCCAAATTTGGGAGAGCAAACCCAGTAAAAATTCAAAAATTCATGGCTAAGATGCAGCTCACTTAATGTCTCAATGCAACTGCAACCCTGCATAAGTAGTGAGGAGAAGCAGCTAATTTTAAGATGTTATTTACCTGATCCACTTTTGACATCAACCTAAGGGTGAGATTTACCCTGACCAGATCTCTAATGTCTACAGAGAAAGCCCAAGAGGTTTTGATAAAATATATATTAAGGGTTAAATCAAACTAACCCCAAGTGGTTCAAGTTATGTAAGCTGGAAGCAAGAAGCATAAGCAGCATCTACTCCAACAACTTTCTGAAATTTCTGGCAGCAAACTTGTTTTAACACTCCATTTGTAGAAGACTTTCAGCAGGACACCTTTGCGGGCTGGGAAGGATGTCCATACACTGCCTTGAATGTGGTAGTACCAAACAGATGAGAGCAGCAGCAGTGCTGTGGCTACGTCCTCTCCAGGATATGTAGAGCCTTTGCCCTCTGGTCACTGCTAACACCTTGCTAAGCCCTCTGCCCAAACAGACCTTGTGACTAACTGATTGCAGAGATGTCTGTCTGGCAGCCACTGTCCCCGTGTTTCTTCCAGATGGCTGGATGACACCCCAGTGAATTATGTTGCCTGGGCTCCAAACGAACCTAATTTTGCAAATAATGATGAAAACTGTGTGATAATATCAGCAGATTTTGGTGAGTAAAATAGCAACAAGAAATATTTGGGTAAAATTTAACATCAAAATCCAAAATGTTTGGTACATACTTAAATTTGAGGCTACCCCACAAAGAGGTAGCTCAACAATATTGATGTTTTTTCGTAACACGCTCAAGTTTGAAACTGTGTTATCACTCTCAGGAAAGAAACATATTGCAGAGGAAGGTGGAGTGTATTTGGGTAAATGTGTTTCATTTGTGCTTTATGAATGCTGTCTGAGCTTGCCTGCTGTAGTGGTTGTACAAGAATTTTTCTGTATTCTGTAATCTTTACAATGATTATCTGTATTCTATTTCTTTACAGGCTTTTGGAGAGACATAAATTGTGCTGTGAAAAATGCCTTTATCTGTGAAAGGCACAATTCAACTTACTCAGGATTTGCTCCTACTGTTCTTCCACCTCTAGGAGGATGTCCTGAAAGTTGGCTTTTGTTTAACAATAAGGTAGAGTAAGAAATCTCAGCCATATTTAGCAGATCTTCTCTAGGTGAAGAACAAAACTATTCCTTTTATCTCATTAAATCAATTTTCTCTCTTTAAACACCAATTTACTAAGAAGTATGCTAGTTAGCAGTGGAGTGAATTTTCAGGTTGGCAAATTTGTAATTAATTTTTTAAAAAAGATGATTTGGACGAGTGAAATTATAATTTTTGTAAATGTCAGTGTGCCTTTAGCCATAGTTACTTTTCTAGTTTCTAGATATTTCTGCTTATTTTAGGCATACTTACTGCATGAAAGTCCTGATCCAGTATCCTTATCTGTAAATGTAACCCTGCTTTTCTGAGTAACAAGGATGAAAAAATGAAGGGTCACACTTTTCATAAGTAATTGGCCATCACAGCAACTCATCTTAAGCTGAGTAACACAAACAGCAATAAATGTCAAATCAAATATAAAGGAAAAGCAAGCATTGATTTCTGCTAAGTTAAGCAAAAACCTTGGACATATGAACTTTTATAAAACCCCAACCAACAAACAAACAACAGAGGAAAACCACAGATCAATTCCACAATGCAACAAATAGGAAAAGTTTTTATGCATTCAAAGAGCATGAAGAGGGAGGAGCCATATCTTCTGTCCCTCAGAAGATACACAAAAAATATTTTACACTGGTATTCAGGGAAAACACTCATTCAGAAAGGCACTTCTTCCTGAAAGCGTTCCACTCATGTGAGTACTCATATGAGTTGAGGTTTTCGTGCTCCATATGTGGTGTATAATTGAAAAAAACTTAACCTGAGAGATTATTACCTGCTCCAAATTATGTTCACAATCAGAAAATAGTTCCAGTCCCTCAAAAATTCTACTTTTCTGTAATTTCATTCCTCAAAAGCTTTCCCAGAAGTGACCCCACACGATTTTAAGTATTGTGTACATATCATTGGGATTGGCTAGGTCTCCTTGCCAGCTGACAGAATTTGTGTTTCAGGAGATCCCCCATCTGCAGCTCTTTGCGTGCAGGGACTAGCACAGAATTAATCCAAATCAATGGTTTTAATATTCTTTGTCACCTGAAACTCTGTCTAATCCTCTACTCTCTCCACAGTGTTATAAAATATTTGGATCCAGAGAAGAAGACAAACTAACTTGGCACTCAGCAAGAAGTGTTTGTAGAGAATTAGGGGGAAATTTGGCCTCTATACACAATCATCAAGTGCAAGGTATGACATGTGAGCCTTACAGCACTTTTATGAAGCCACATATTTCACCATCTAATGATGAGGCTGAACCTATCTCCAGACCTAAATAGCATAAAATATGAAGGAAGACCTGGAGGTGTTTGATCCAGAGGGAAGACTGGAGTGAGATATTATGACACTTCCCAAGTTTTGGCAAACGTCTTAAATGGAAGGAATAGAATAATCTGTTCCCCATGGTCTTGGAAGATGGGATAGATTGTAATAGTTTATAGTCATGAAATACTCACAGATATTCAAGTTAAACATTAAACAGACATCCATCAGAAATCATGTATCTGCAGTTGATGCTACCTTGGGAAAGACAATCCTTTTGAAATCACTTCTGGCCCTGATTTCTATAATATTTCCAAGAAGCCTAAATAATTTTTATCATAAAATATTTTCCTCTTTTTCCCCTCTTTTTTTCCCCCCTGAAATCAAACTGCTTCAGTTCGATTACCCATTGTAATTTTTTTCTTTTACCATTAGCTCATAACCTAACAATACTGAGGTTGGTATTTCCAATATATTTAGAAGATGATTGTTTGTTGTTTTATTTGTAATTTGGTTTGCATGGAATTTGAAGAAAGGAAACTCCTCAGGTTCTTTTTATTTTATTTTTTTCATCTATTTCCTATCAGCTTTCCTCACCTTCCACCTAAAGGATATTTCCAGTGAAACATGGATTGGGCTGAATGATATTAACAGTGAGGGTACATATCTTTGGACAGATGGAAGTGTTTTTGACTATTCAAGGTGGGCCCGAAGTTTCCCACACAGAGATGAATTCACAGTGGTTGACTGGAAGTACATTACAATACAGGTAAATAGAAAAAAATCAGAAAATGCATAACATAAATGACATGCTCAATGTTTGAGTAACCAGCCTGATTTCTGTCTCAGCTAAGATCTGATCTTTAATAGCTTAAAGCAGAAGGGAACTTAAATTTCAAAGATCAAATTTTTAAATCTGTAGTCAGAAATTAATAGGCCTGTCTAGAATCTACGCTTACTCTCATTCCTCTGGCAAAGTCTAGAAATGCAGAAAAGGAATCTTTACTGCTAGAATTAATTACACTTTTTATAATTATATTTTACTGAAAATATTCAGTGTTAGTAGTTGTGATTTTTATCCTGGTTTATTGTTTATCCTTGTATGATGTGAATCTAAATGAAACCTCAACAAATTCAGTACAATTACCATCAACTCCATAGTAAAAATAACTTCAATAAATTCCAATAAATTTTAATAAACTGACAAAAGTTCTTGTAGCAATCTGCCAATGGAAGTACATTTGCTTAAGATATATAATAGAATGCATTTTATTTCCAACAAGCAATACATGAAAAGAGCCAGAAAATTAGAAAAGGATGCTGTTACCTTTTTCTCCTCACACCTATTTCTATTATTTTGATGGAAATTTTGAACTTTATCAGCAACAATTCTATTTTTTTTTCCCTAGACTGATTGTATTATAATGACAAAAAGATCTGTAGATAAGGCAGGATTATGGGAAAATACTGGCTGCGAGCACAATAAAAGCTATATTTGCCAGATGGACAGTGGTAAGTTTTATTTTTCAGGGTTTTTTTCTTTTTTTCCCGTTTTTGTTTGTTTGTTTGTTTTGTTTGTTTTTTCTTTTTTTTTCATTGTTGCAAATCATTTACTGAACAATCCAACCATTATGACTCAGAGAAGCCCACCTCACCCACCCTGCAGACATCCACACCTAAATCAGGTGCCTGACATGTAGACACTGAAGACAGAGTTCACCTTCTTAATCATAAGAAAAATGCCCAAAACAGGTTCCTAGAAGGTCTATGCCTTCAAAATGCCTATTTTTTCTATTAACAGAAAAGTGTAGTCATCTGTGCTTTACCCAGCTACCACAGATACAGGTGCCTGAATGCAGTTATTTGGCAAATACCATACAAAAAGACAAATCCCTCCGTGACCTCCAGCTGGGGGTTAACCGAGGCAAATTAAACTGATTAGTTTGCCCATCAGTCTCTAGCAAGGCCTTCATATCACAAGAATAGCAATGGTTATAAGGGCAAAAGTTGCAGGTTTTTTTGTGAGGCCTTAGGGTGGGAGACACTTCCGGAGCACAGCTACATTGCAGAGTCCGCAAGAACAAAAACAGGGAACTGCTGAGCAGCAAGTTAAAATAGAGGAAGAAGCCACAGCTGGGTCAGATGATTCACAGCCTGTCCCCTGCAAGTGCAGAAAGCTGCATGAGAATGGCACTAGCAAAAACAATTGCCAGGGTGTCCTCAACAATGACTGAACACAAAGTTTATGTATTTTCTTCTGTCCACATCACTAGCTCTAGGCCCTTGCCTTCTACTTCTGCATATGTAATTATAGGTACAAACACAGTTTCCTTTTCATTTCATCCTATGAGGGAAAGATGTAGCAGCACAGTCATAAAATTTGCTTAGAAAGAAATTATTTTGGGACTGAAGTGGTGTGGAGATCCTGTCCTGTGCTCATGCCTGGGAAAAACTTCACCTGCACTGAGGTGGGGGCACATGGAGAGCTCTGAGGGGAGGATCATGGTGTGTAATGATGCACTGCTACAATGGTGGAACCAGTAGTTGTGTAATTTCATCTGGTCAGTCTGTATCTATAGATACACAGAGCTCATGCTCTGCCTCTCTCTAATTCCTGAATGTGTTTTTACACCACAGTTTAAAATAATTCCAAATCACCATTAAAATAAATCTCTTTGGTTTTATGTAAGGAATGCTGTCACTTGATGCTTGTGCTGCCATGCTGTATTCATCTGTTACTCAAAAGCAATACTGCTATCCAGCAGCTAGTAATTTTTCACTATTTTTCTCCTCTTCCTTTCAAATTTGTACCTCTTTCCTACAGTGCCTGAACTATTTCACCCCACAAGTGCTCCAGATTCCGATTTTGTCCATTATGATAACAGCAGCTATTTAATCATTCCTTCTAAAATGAATTGGGAAGAAGCAAGAAAAGCATGCAAGGAAAAATCTTCAGAGCTTGCCAGCATTTTTGATTATTACAGTAATATATTCTTGCAGCTGCAGGCAGTGCAGTATGGAGAGACCTTGTGGATTGGGCTCAAAAGCAATGTGGTAAGATTAATAAATTCATAGTTGGTAAAGTTAAATGTTGTTACTATTAGAAGGAGATTTGTAGCATGCACAGATGAAGAAACCTAGGTGGACAGTGTCACATCTTTTGACTTCATCCATCTTAAATAATTAAACTCCATTTTAGGCAATGGAGGAAGAATGACAACCTTTGGCAGTGCTGAACTCTTTTTACTAGTTCTGTGTGAATCTTGGAAACTTAGGTAAAAATACCTGGTAAACTTTCAGATGGCCATTTTAGGACAGGTGGCCCCTACTCAAAGGGTCCAAGATGGTCAGTAGGGCTGGTGCCTCATGATCATTGGCAGCTGTAGCTTTTACATCACATTTTGGTTCAGAGGAGTTCATAGGCCAAACCTTTGAACACACACTCTTTGTTATACCTGCTAGGTCCCAAAGGTTAAAATCAGTAAAATCTATATTGTACCAGAAGTAGTGAACACTGTGATCCAGGTCCACCACTTTGAGTGGTAGTCTTATTGGCTCTGTGACTGAGTGACAAATTGAGCTTCAGCTTCCCTACTGAATATACAGTTGCTAAATGCATTTAACTATCATGTTTCTATTGCATTGTTCTTTGATATGACTAAACCACCTTAATATTAAAAATGAACTTTTTCATCAGTAATAATCATCTTAACTATTCATTTTTTTTACTAGTTGTGGTTCCACACTGATATATAATATAGCAAAACATGTCTGAAATTGAGTATCCCTAGGGATACTTGTAATAAATATTGTGTAAAAATAGCATTTCCAATTATATGATGCAGCAACACTCTGAGAAAGCCCCTCAGAAGGCTACATTGTCTGAAAAAATGAACTTGCTGAACAATACATATTTCCCCTATTCTAACAATGTCGTCCCCACCACCAGAAAAAAATGCTCACATAAGTGATGGGTAGTTACCAACCTTGAAATAAATCCTTCCACTTGCACAAGTCCACAAGGCATCTCTACTCAAACCAAAATAACAGTGTTTAAGTCCACTTGATATCCAAATTGGTTGGTTTTAGTTATAGCAATATGATTTAGAAAACAGAAAGAATTCCACTTCGATCAACCTTGAATGACCAGGCATTCCCCTGATACTTATAAACAAGCCATCCTTGATCTTGCAGAGTCAAGCTTTGTGGTTCCTTCTGTTCCCCAGGCAGTGAGTGACCTTGCCCTGATGATGCCAAGCTCAGTATGACCTTGTTTACCTGGCATCTCTCTTGATACAGCTAGACACTGGAGTGAGATCCCATCTCCCTCTTCTTAGTGGCAGCAATATATTGTCTGTGTCTTTTTGCTTTTCCTTGTAACTCTTCTGATTCTTCCTGGAAAAGAAAAAAGGGGAGGAGGAACGACTAAACAAAGACTCAGGAAATCCTGCTCAATGTATTTCTTTTTTGCTTCTTAAAAAGAAATAATTTTCTCAGATTCCTCATAGTGATAGCTGCAGTTTACTCCCAAATGTTTCTCCTCAAAACTGCTGGAGCTTGGGGTCCTTGTTTTATAGCCAACTCTGAGACCCATTTCCACCACAGCTTTCCACAGTTTTCATGTTCTTATGGTCTTGCTGCTTTTAATGGAGATCTGACTCTTCTGGGATGATGATTCCACCTTACAACGTTGTCCAACAAGCAACTGAGTCCCCAGGGTGCATTATTTAGCCTTCAAAACACTTTCATGGGCTGTTCCAGCCTGGGAGCTATACTGCTGTGTCTGGTTTTTATGTTGCTGAGTCCTGATTCAACCAGTATTTTAACAGTTCTAGCACAGATATACAAACTAAGCCACCTGTACCACTTTGAAAATGTGCTTCTGTATAACTGCATTCAGCTGAAACAGCAGATGAGAGTTTAGAACAGTTATACCAAATGTGTGTTTCAATTTTAGAATTATGGATATTATAGATGGACCAATAAAAGGAAAGTAAGTTTTTCTCATTGGGACTATGGAGAACCAAAATTGAAAATAGCCTGTGTCTATCTAGCACTCTCTGGGGCCTGGAAAACAGCACATTGTAATGAGAAACATCTTCCTGTCTGCAAAAAATCGGAGGGTAAGCAATGACAATGACTTTTGGTTTTATGGCAGAAACCTTGCTTTATCTGCTCTGACTGAATTACAAATTTCTAAGTATATAACAAAGAATAATAATGCTGATTATATCAATACCTTTTTTTTTTTGCATGAAAATATTTTATTTTGATGAAGTTGGCATTCACCAGCCAAGATCTTTTACTGGACTGGAGTGATAGCTGCCATGGGAACAGGCGGACAGATCATAGAGATTGTGGGAACATTTCACATTGAGTCTAGAATGTAAAATGTTTTGCTGACAGAGATTTTGTGGGAAGGTCTGTAATCAATGAAGTCTACTGAGTATAAATTTCATTTCTTCAACATATACATATCATTCCTACACTGGTTGTTACTTCATTGCTATTAGATTCAAAAAACTGGATTCAAGAGAAAGAGTTGTATCTGTTAAAAAAAGGTCTGTTATTGTCCCCCAAAAAAGGTCATACTTCGTAGAGTTTCTATGGGTAGCACTGAGGAATACTACACAGCAAAACTACAGGCAAACTTCAGGATGGGACCAGGCTTTTCTGCTTTCTCATTTGTGTTAGAGTAACATCTGTTGGCTCTAGTGACACACACTTAATGGAAATTCAGAGTTTATTTGGGGATTTTGGGGTTGTTTTTGTTTTGTTTTTGCTTTATGTTGGGTTGGGGATTGTGTGGGATTTTTTTTTTTTTTAATTGGTTTGTTGTTTTTTAATTTCTTTTTTAGGCCATGCTCTGACCTTCACAGCTGTTAATTTGCAACTTTTGTTTTAAAAACCCAAGTACTAAGTGACAATGTTGCTGTCTCTTTCCATAATGTCATTGCTTGTAGGAAAATGACGGGTTACTACATAAATATTCAATGAGCCTCAGATTATTCCATGCTTTGTCAGATATAAAGATGTTCAGAAATTTTACTTAAGGATTGTTATCTTGAGAAAAATATTAAATGAGAAATTTCTATTATATGATATTTCATTTAAAATAAAACTTATTTGAACTTCTTGAGATTTTGGGAGTTTTCTAGAAGTGGGGGTTTTTTTCTGCTTTTTAATGCTTCTTTTATTTATACAAATTTGTTGGTTATAGGGAAAAAACCTAAAACCAAAATCATTGAAAGCTCAAATATCCTTGAGGCAGTCCACGTTTGATTTAGTTGGTAACACAGAAGAGCACAGGTTCACACTGAGTCATCCTCCCACAGCTGACCAGTCCTGATCCTCATTGTCACTCTTGACTAGACACTGATAATTCTAGCACTGTGTGCCAAAGAATTCTTTAAATTCTTTGAAGAAAAGGTGGTTTAATATTTGATTTCATATATGAAGAACTGTAATCCTTAGAGAATTAAAGCATTTATAATATCTCATTTCTTCTAGATGTAGTTCCTTCTGATCCCCCCCAGGATATTGGACAATGTCCTGAATCTGATCACATATCCTGGATTCCTTTCCGAGGCCACTGCTATAACTTCAATGCCAATGAAATGAGCTGGGCTCAGTCTGTGACACAGTGCATTCAATCAGGTAATTACTATTCTTATCCAAATATAGAACTTCAATCTTGACATTAAAAAGAAATCTTGAAAAAAATCTTGAAAAATAATAATGCAAAATCTGCAAATATTAAAAATAAGCAATAAATGTCTCATTTATTTTTTATTGTTACGTGCTTTTCAGCTCAACTCCCTGTTGAATAATAGGTGATTTCCTTGTTTTTATATTTCCAACTGTGCTTGTTTCTTGTTATATTTCTTCATTCACAAAATTTCTCCTTTTAGTAAGATCTTAAATTTTATGTGATTTGAAAAAACCCATTTGTTTCTGGCCTTATCCTTTCTTTTCCATATCTTTCCTTAGACAGTAGGCAAAGTATCATAATAACAAGCACTCATTTTTAACACAGACTGTGTGATCCAAAAGGGGTTGATGCAAAAGGGGTTGCATGTGCTGCCTGGTAGCCCTTGCTCTGTCAGCAAGGCTCCCTGGCAGACTGCAGAGCCCAGGGAGGGAAAATGCTTCCCCCCTCCTTTTCCTTGGAGTCATCTGTTCCTGGCCAAGACCAGGAGCAGTACCTTGGCACTTTTTCACCTTTGCTGCTGAGTCATCAGCTCTCTCATCCATGTCTCAGGAGGCCAGGAAAGAGAAAATAAATGGATCCTTTGTTTCATACCTTTTTAGATCCTCTTAGCTCTCTTACTCTGTCACCACTGCCACAAAAACTAATACATGAGTTTGAATTGCAGATTTGTTTGTTGCACAGTATTTCATACTACATATTTTTCTGCCAAACCATGAAGAACAAATAAATAATCGCTCATAATTCCTATGAACAATATCATCTAATCACTTGAAAATATTGTGCACTTTGCCTGGTGTTTAAAAGTCATCACCTTCACTGTGCTTTTGTGTCTTTCCCTTCAGATGACACCTCTCACTGTCTGTGCTGTTCCCCTACAGCTGGACACTACCTTGTGGTCTCTATTTAAATTCTTTACTCCCTATCAGCAGGAGAGGTATTTTATTAACCCTGACCTGTCTCAAAAGCTGTAACTATATTGGGGATATCTCCAATCATCTTCTGTTGGTTATTTTACAGGTGGTATGTTGACTTCTGTAGAAGATCTGGATGAATCAAACTTTTTAATAGAACATGCAGATTTATATGCAAGCAAGACAAGTGGCTTTTGGATAGGAATATACAGAAATGTAAATGGTAACTATTTAAAGTTCTGTAAATAATCATGAACAGACTTTATTAAATGGACAAAAATATTAATAAAATAAATAGATTTTAAGCAACCAATTGAAGTAGAGTAGGAGTTCAGACCTGAGTCCTCTCTGAGGTTGTCTCCTATTCCTGGTCTCTGAGAAAGCTTTTCCTGTTGGGGAAAAAGTCCTGACTGGCTCTCATCTTCTCTTGGCTGGGGAAGACTCATGTGGAACCTATGGGAGTCCAGCCAGAGCCCACAGCATCAAGCTCCCCTGTGATTCTGTATTGAGAAAATTAGGCTGCTTTCTAAAGCATATAGTAGAAAACATGCATCTGGAAGAAAACACTGTTATCAGACTACAAGCAGTCAGAAAGGGTTTTATTTTAGATTATTTTCAGTCCATTGAAACACCAAAACTTCTATTTAGAGTTTATGAAAAAGAAAGTTTTTATTTTAAATAAACATGTTTAAGCATTACAGTAAAAACTTCTTGATTCTCATTGAGTGTTGCTGAAATAATAATTTAGAATTTTTTCCTAAAAAGTCTGAATTTAGCTTTTTTTCACTTTGAAACTTTAATATCCTATGCAAACATATGGAAAAATGGAAATGAAAACAAAGTTATGACCGATAAATCTGCAAATCGTAATTTGGGAAAGCAGTTATATTGTTTTTGAGACAAGAATCAAATGAGATAAAATGTATATTAAAAAAAAAACAACCACAGATGGAATTTCTGAAGACAGTAGCATTGCTTTATTAGGCTGAGTAAAGTAATATTATGTCAATATTCACTAAGGTGAAGACCTTTCCTGTATATCTATTAGTATTGATACTAACGTGTGGCACATCAGGGCAGCTGCTTTGGCAAGACAACAGTGCCTTGGACTTTGTGAACTGGGGTGACGGGCAGCCCTCGGGTGACGAGCTGGATTTCTGTGTGGAGCTGTCTGCGGCCACTGGCTACTGGAGTGTCCTGCCTTGCTCTTCCCAAAAGGGCTTTATTTGTAAGAAACCAAAGAGTAAGTGACCACTTTAATATTCACTTCTTCTATTTATGGTTTTATTTCAATAGTAATAGCACCATATGAGCATTACAAAAGGCTGACAGAAATGTTTCAATGTTCAGACAAAAATAATAACACTAATTTTTTTGTTGTTATTTGCCCTATTTATGATTTCTTGCTTCATAACTTCAGATTTTCTTACATTCTATGAGGACTATCCAATTAATACCTGAAAATCATAAATATTTCCTGAAAAAAAAAAAATCAAACTTCTTTATTGTTTTGTTCCCCTCCAACATAAACACTTCTCTTTTTTCTACTGAAATTCTTATTTTCTTTCTGTGGAACATTCTTCCTCTTGCTGCACTATGATACATTCTGTTCCAGTAAGAGATGGATGAAGCAATTCTATTTAAATAGGAGCAGAAGTGCAATCCAGAGAGCATATAGTGACCTTTGAAGAGTAGAAGTGTTTTGGTTAGCTTTTTTTTTTTTTTTTAATATTTTGTTTCTGTATAACTGAGCACCATCTGCTTTAGTCAGGAAGTAAAAATATCAGAATACTGTGAGCCAAGCAACCATGTGGTATTTCAGAGTTTAACTGTTAATTCTGTAAAAACGCCCAATTTCCTGCCCTGTTTCACATCCCTAAGGTTCAGGATGTTTCTGAGGGTTCAGTCCTCTCCCCCACCAAAGTAAACCTGCAGCTGGTGGGGGAAGCAGCAGTCACAGCATTGTTCGGGGCACGTTCTCGAAAGGAAAATTCTGTTTTTAGGACAACGCCTGGTTTTCTTTGCAGGCAACAGACACTACCCAACGATAGACTCACTATCACCACCTGTTTTATTTGGGTTTGACTGTGAGAGGCTCTGATGCACGGTGCCAAAGCAAAGAGAGTATTCCCTGACACCGGGCTCTCCAGCAGAGCGGCGTTTCAGCACAACCAGACATTTATTCCATTACCGCCAGCTCTGCGCCCTTTCAAATTTAACAGCTGCTTTTCCTTCGTGCCCGCAAACACGCCAGAGCCCAACGCAGTGCCCTGGTTCAGGTCCCACGGGGACATCGCCCTGCAGCTCCCGCAGCTCCCACCCCGCCGGCCGGGAAAAGCCTTGCCGACGGCGCCCTCTGCGCACAGCCGGGAAAAGATGCACCAGAAAGCTTGGGTTCAAACGTGTAATTATAGACGCAAATAAATTGTGGTAAATTAAGACCTGCCGGGTCTCGAAAGAATTATGTGTGATACAGGAAAGCTCAGCTGTCCTCAGCAGTCGATCAGGTTTTCCCAGTGTCCGCAAAAAACAGACCCGGTGAAAAGGGCAAGCTTAATTAATCGGGGAGACAAGAGAGTCCTCTCAGAACAGTCAGAAACTACTACTACTTAGCTTGGACACATTCTGGTTATTACAAAAGAAGTAAGAAGGGGGATTTAGTATGCAAAACACTGCAGTTTTATTGAAGGGAATATGGGTTTAAAAAATCTTTCACGCCTTTTCAGCTCTCCTGATTTAGCAGATGTGTTTCCAGAAGTGATGATGATGTGCAGGTTACCAGACTATTTGCTAACATAAAACTGTCAGGAAGAAAATGTGACTTTTTTAGATTTTGACTAAACATTTGTCTTTATCTTTGACAGCTATTCTTAAAGCAGCTGGAAATGTGGAAGGTAGGATTTTTCCCTTCCAGATAATTTCAAAGATACATGCTTAAATTTAATAATATTTATTTAGTGTGTATGTATATATATATATATATATATACGAGCTTAATTTACTTAATTGCCATTGAATTCTTTCCCAGCCTAATTTATCAGTACCTGCAAGACCCTTCGGGAACCCCAGAATAATCAAATACTTTGGTAAATTGATCACCCCCTCGCTGATCCTCCTTTTACAGATGAATGAAAAAGACTGACACAGAGACATTATAATAGACTTTCCAGCTGATAATTAAGGGAGAAATTTTAATTTTCATTAGACTTATATTTATTTGTGGCTATAGTTAATTCATTTCTATTTACTTTTTATTTATTTACAGATGCCAGAAAGGACAAAGCCAGTGGTCATCTGAATATGTGGATATTACTTACTCTAGTCCTCATAATTTTATTGGGGGTGGGCTTCATGATTTATTTCTTGTTCAAGATCAAAACTGGAACTGGAAGAGAGGTGAGGTGGGGCAGCAGGCAGCTGCAATACAGCCCTGCCATAACTGCAGGGGACAATGGAAGTGATGCTACCAACAACAAAGAAAAAAATGAACATAGCGTTGTCTGATGGGATAACACAGCTAAGCTAAATGGTTAAGCTGAAAAAAATATAGCTGAACTAAAGGAAACCTTAGTCTCTTTTAGGTGCATGTAACTTTTACTATGAAGTAAAATTAGCAGTCATTCCTTTGGTAAAGATTAGGAACTATCGCTGTACGCTCCTCAATAAATATTCTCAGGTATTTATTGACTTAGTACTGTACTAAATGGCTAATTAAGCAAGTATCGAAAGTAAAAGAACTAGTGAGAATTTAGATTTAAAAGATATGGGTTACTTATTTAGGCATTTGTGACAGCATCACATGCAGTCAAGACTAACACTGAGCACTTTTTGCAGAGCACTCAGCCCTAATGCCTGCACTTTGAGAGTATCTCACCATACTATTCTGAAGCATGCACACTGTTACTGAAGTGGTGTTTGGAATAAACAGAGATTTACATGAATTGTTTGTCTCCATCGCTGCCTTTGTCTTATATCTGTGTAAAGCACAAATATCTTCCTTGTGATTGTATTATAAGTGAAATGCAAAAACTTCTCCTTTGTTCATGGCTTCAACTTGCATTTTGCAAAAGAAATAAATCTTGTGTATAAAGTCCTATTCTATGACTTTGAATGTGTTTTATCAATTATGAACATGAGACTATATCAATAAATGATCTATATATTACACAATAACATTTCAGTGTTTAATTAGCATGTGGAGATGATATATGATTTGTTGATCTAATGAGTTTTCTTTCTTAAAAATGAGGCTGACAGGAGGAGACATAGAAACATGAACAATGGAGGCATATGACTAAAAAAAGCCATAAATAAACTGTAAAATAAAGTAGTTGCCAAATAAATTTTGGAAGAATGCATTCCTGGTTTTATTCCACTTGATCACTCATTTTAGGATAGCTTTGCATACTATCCTCTACCTCCCTGATAAATGGACTGATAACTGGGCACTGTGTCTATGATTCAGGCCAGTAAAAGAGTAGGGCACAAAACAGTGCCTTGATAGTGAAATGTTTTAGATGTTTACTAAGATGTTTAAGTTTTCTAGGAATTCTCTGTTGTCCATGACATTCTGAAGAAAAAAAAAAGAAAAAAGATNTATATTGATATAAATTGATATTGGTAACACAACTCCAAAGAGACAGTATTGTGCGAATTAGTTTCTTCCATCTTATTAAGTGATGCTTTGCTCTTGCAGAAAATACCATAAGATTTGTCTTCATAATAAAGCCAAGAAAAATGAGAGAAAAATTGAAGGGCAATTTCAGTTGAATTTCCTTTCTCCCTTTTTTAAAAAATTACTAAGGGATTGTGCATCATAGCTGTAGTTCATTTCCACTTAATAAATTACTGAAGCTCACTTGTAAAATTTGAAACTATTCCTCTATCCTTGTCTTATTTATTCTTGGTACAAAACAAGAATAAAGTACTAAAGTTCATTTGTACTTTATGGATGAAATAATTATGAAATGCAGGGGGTTTTGCCAAAATCACAGGAAGATTTGTAAAGATTTGGCTAATTTGTGTTGGTTCTTCTAAGATAAATTCACACGAAATAACAGCACACTGGTTCTAGCCACTGATATACTGGGTAGATAAAAGGCAGGTGTATGCATAGTACCAGTTTGTCAAGTCACCGAGCAAAATGAAATTGTCCTGTGTGGGTTAATTTTTCATACTGAAATAGTCAAAACTGCTCACTGCAGTAAATTAAATCAATATATCTTTTGCAGCAGTGAAGACCTATCTGGCTAAGAAATTTGTTTATATTTTTCTCTTGAGTTTCTCAGGCATATATATGACATTTAAGGTACATCCATTTAAAGTGCACTCCCTGCTTCTTTGTCATTGAGGGTCAGAATGTTACAATTCCAGCACAGAACCAAGAAAGTTAAAAATAATCAGTGGAGTGATCTCAAACTGTTCAAACTTTGCTGCTTGCATTTGAATGGATGGAAACTTCACTTTCAGATGCAAAGTTTGAATTTTGTAATTTTTTATAGATTTCAAAATACCACATGTGACAGGATATTTCCTTATTTAGAGCCCAGAGCTTTCTCTTTCAACTAAAAATCTCCAAAACTGAGAAGGAACCAGCACCAACTGATTCTTCAAGGACCTCTACTGCAGCAATTAATTTCATCTCATCTCTTTGAGAATAAGAAGACAGAATGAAAAACTTGACCTTTCCTACAGTTTTAGTTTTCCTCTCATTTGTTCATACTGCTTTTCAGACACTTGGTGAGTCTATTTTTTCCTATCCCCTGCAAAAGTGGATGTGAAAGTAGGCATCTTTGTTGTCTTACTGGTTTCTCAAGATCTTTAAGATTTTCACATAGCTTTACTACACTGCATTTCATATTTTCCTAATGGGAGTGGTCCACAGAGGTTTCCACAAGACAGATACAGAGATGTTGATTTACTTTTAAAGAGAGGGGAATATTGAAAATGGGGTAATGCTGGGAATCAGAAGTCAGGACTGTGTCACAAACGTGAATAACGATTGACTTTGGGGTACAACTTATTTATTGGTTATGTTTGCTACTGTAAAGTAGATGGACTTCACAGTGTGCTCCATGGTCTTTGTCTATATATGTGGCTGACTCACAAAAAAACCAGGAAAGGATAAAGGAATTAGAATGTTGGATGTGTATCTCCTAGCCTTAGCATGAGATTGTGTGGGATGAGATGGAACTTGTGGGATGATGTAAGATGTAGCAATGTGGCTGAGAAGAAGCCAGTGAAAAAAAATACTGGAAATATATGAGAGTCAAGAACAGCTATGGAATAACCACTACAGCAGTAAGTGTAAAGATGCAAGGGATACTTAAGGTTCTGAAGTTGGCCAAAGACAGATCACAGTTCCCTTTTTAAGTATAATGATAATATTCAAAGATGTGTTTTCTTTATCCTCCAGTTCATTAGATTTGTGGAGTGGGGTACATATCACAGCTTCCAAATGCAGACACTGCTCCATGTGAGCTGTGACAGCACCACCCAGTGCAGAAAGGGGGTCTCCTACCTGCTCTGTGAGCTGGGAACCCAACGCAAAGCAGAAACCTCAGAGTTTCCAGCAAGAGCTCTTATTATTTGACCAAAAAATTCTATGAGAGACAAAAGCTATAATTCTATGAGGGGACTACTCTAAACACTTATTTGCTGAACAGTAAGAAATAAAAAACTTTATAATACTTAAAATTTTTTGCCTAAATGGACAAGGAAAGAAGAAACTAAGTGT
Organism: Illadopsis cleaveri; assembly: GCA_013399915.1. Taxonomy (NCBI): domain Eukaryota; kingdom Metazoa; phylum Chordata; class Aves; order Passeriformes; family Timaliidae; genus Illadopsis; species Illadopsis cleaveri. The sequence goes on from VXBB01012340.1 coordinate 737,680, forward strand.
TAGCTTCAAATTTAGATTTGAAAAAGTGAAACTCATATATTACTGTGCTGGTCAAAGTAATACAGGGACCTTCTGAAGGGCTCAAGAACTATTCTCTCTGTTATACCCTCCCAGAATTTCCCAGAGACTTTCTCCTCTGTACACTACCCAACATGGGTTTGCCCTAACATTTGTCCTAAAAATTTACTTTAGTGTGTGGAGGGGTATCTCACTGCCTCTTGTGAGTTATTCTCTCAGATGGATATGGCAGTGATGCTGCATCTCTCTTTCCAGCTGTGAATTTGAGGCACAGAGGGCTGAAGGGCAAAACCTTGCCCTCCTGTTCTATAGGTTCTAGAATATTCCTTGTAGTCCAAATTTCAATCCCTCATGACCCAGAGCCAGTGAGAGCTGCATGCTACCTGACATTTTTAAGAGCATGCAGTTGTTTGCCCAGGAAGACTTGCTTTGTGTGTCACAGCACAGCTGCAGTTCTGGACAGCCCCTCCCAGCAGGGCTGACTTATCCCAATGATTACTACATCAGGCTGCCTATAACCCTTTGGGAGTGTTAACTATCTTGTGTGGCACTCACAGTGCACAGGCACGCAGGCCCACACCTATAGTATCTATAGGCTCTTCAGTGTTTGTTCTTGTGACAATGTTTGTGATTTATTGTGAGAACTAGGTTAACTTCTCATGACAGATGTGCTAAGGAATGGCAAGGTAACAAGTCACCATTACAGGGTTTTTAATCCCCAAAAAATCCCCAAACCATATCAGAACATGTAAATTCCAGAAGGACAAAGAGTCACAGAAGGCTCACTCATTAACTGTACCAAGCACAACTGTGACCACATGGAGATATATGTTACATGCATCTATAATGCATGAAAATTATGGCCAACTTCCAAATTTTCAGTGAAGATCTCTTTTGGAAATCTTGAATGAAATGTGCATTTCAGAAGAAGATAAAATTCCATTATTATGATCACATTTTTAAAGCTGTCTTAATGTAGTTTGTGTTCTTATTCCTCTGTATTGTGTTCTCATTTATTTACTGAGCTGTACTTACTTTTCCTTCCCAGAATGAAATATGTCTTGAAAATACCATTTGATCCTTGTAAAAATTTGCAGCCTCCTGACATGAGTCAGATGAGCATAGAATAAACAGCACATATTTCTCCTCACAAGCTCCCTTTACCATGTGCTCACCCAAACCACTTATTCTGAATGTTTTGTTTTACAGACAAGGAAATATTCTTAATATTCAATGAGGATACTAAGTTCTGTTTAATTGCTCAGAGTTCTGAGGCAGTCACAACAGCCACTTGCAAGGAAAACAGTGACTTACAAAAATTCAGGTGGGTCCCTGATCATCAATTAATGAGCGTGGCATTTGCACAATGCTTGGGAGTGCCCTACAAGAGAAACCAGGCTAAAATTTCTCTGTACCCATGCAACAAGGAAAGTGAATTCCAGAAATGGGAATGCAGCAATGCAGCCTTGGCAATCCAAGGGGAAGATTTATTTCTCAGTGCGGGCAAAGAAAAAGAAAATATTGCACTGAAAACAGAGGCAATGAATAAATGGAAGATCTATGGAACCATGGATGACTTGTGTTCTGAAAGCCATGAAGGTAAAGTTTAAATGTTATTTTTGGATGTTTATTGAATCCACTTGCTTGCCATCAGAGATAGGGTCTTTTGATTTCTGTCACCCTTAGCCTGATACAGCTGTTCCCCTTGAGGCAATGGTGGACTAGAGAATGATTAGTTCACATTTTCAGGCCTTTATCCCTCCATCCTGGACAAAAACAGCTACTTAGGTTCAGACATATGCAAAAAATGTGCATATTTTTTATTCTTTACTTTTAAAGCAAATGTGGATGTAGGTTATTTTTAATTGTTAGTGTCAATCACTCTTCTCATTGGTGCCTAACAATAACACAACGGGCAGAAACCAAAGCAGGAAGTTCTGCTTGAATAAGAGGAAGAACTTCTTTTACCAAGCACTGGAACAGATTGTCCAGAGATGTTGTGGAGTTTCCCTCACTGGAGATATTCAATAACCGTCTGCACACAGTCCTGTGCCATGTGCTCTGGGATGGCCATGCTTCAGCAGGGAGGTTGGAACAGATGACCCACTGTGATCCCTTCCAACCTGAACCATTCTGTGATTCTGTGACTTTGAAATCAAAGCACTTTATTTAACTCCATACTATTACTACGGAGATTGTGTTAGTATTATTGGACGAAAGGGAAAAAAATCTGTAAGTTTAATATATTAATATTAAATGTAAAGAAATAATTCCATGCATAATACCTTCAGTTATTCTATGAGATTTCAGATGCCAAAAAATCCCACAACATTAAGCCACATATGAAGTGGAAGTTAAAGCCATATGATAAAAAGATAGCACTATTTTTAGAAAATTATATTTAAATTTATGACATAAAAATTACTCCAGCTCTTTCATAGTTGTCTTACAGCATGAAACTGCCCAATTTCTAGCTGGTACAGCTGATGATGTAACCCCAGAAGCAAAGCATAAATTGTGAGACCTACCAAGAACTTCCATGAAAGACATTGCTGGTGACAGCTGTTCCCCACCTACGCTGGTGTAACACTTGTAATGCTTTCTCCATGTAGTCTTATGGAGAGTACAGGCACAGATATTCACATAGCTATATTAAAACTTCTCTTTTGCCCCCTCAGATCTGTTTACACTGTTAGGAAATTCCAATGGAGCTCCATGTGTCTTTCCCTTCCTGTTGAG
>VXBB01012340.1:744103-760701 GCA_013399915.1 Illadopsis cleaveri
CCTGATACAGCTGTTCCCCTTGAGGCAATGGTGGACTAGAGAATGATTAGTTCACATTTTCAGGCCTTTATCCCTCCATCCTGGACAAAAACAGCTACTTAGGTTCAGACATATGCAAAAAATGTGCATATTTTTTATTCTTTACTTTTAAAGCAAATGTGGATGTAGGTTATTTTTAATTGTTAGTGTCAATCACTCTTCTCATTGGTGCCTAACAATAACACAACGGGCAGAAACCAAAGCAGGAAGTTCTGCTTGAATAAGAGGAAGAACTTCTTTTACCAAGCACTGGAACAGATTGTCCAGAGATGTTGTGGAGTTTCCCTCACTGGAGATATTCAATAACCGTCTGCACACAGTCCTGTGCCATGTGCTCTGGGATGGCCATGCTTCAGCAGGGAGGTTGGAACAGATGACCCACTGTGATCCCTTCCAACCTGAACCATTCTGTGATTCTGTGACTTTGAAATCAAAGCACTTTATTTAACTCCATACTATTACTACAGAGATTGTGTTAGTATTATTGGACGAAAGGGAAAAAAATCTGTAAGTTTAATATATTAATATTAAGTCTGCACACAGTCCTGTGCCATGTGCTCTGGGATGGCCATGCTTCAGCAGGGAGGTTGGAACAGATGACCCACTGTGATCCCTTCCAACCTGAACCATTCTGTGATTCTGTGACTTTGAAATCAAAGCACTTTATTTAACTCCATACTATTACTACAGAGATTGTGTTAGTATTATTGGACGAAAGGGAAAAAAATCTGTAAGTTTAATATATTAATATTAAATGTAAAGAAATAATTCCATGCATAATACCTTCAGTTATTCTATGAGATTTCAGATGCCAAAAAATCCCACAACATTAAGCCACATATGAAGTGGAAGTTAAAGCCATATGATAAAAAGATAGCACTATTTTTAGAAAATTATATTTAAATTTATGACATAAAAATTACTCCAGCTCTTTCATAGTTGTCTTACAGCATGAAACTGCCCAATTTCTAGCTGGTACAGCTGATGATGTAACCCCAGAAGCAAAGCATAAATTGTGAGACCTACCAAGAACTTCCATGAAAGACATTGCTGGTGACAGCTGTTCCCCACCTACGCTGGTGTAACACTTGTAATACTTTCTCCATGTAGTCTTATGGAGAGTACAGGCACAGATATTCACATAGCTATATTAAAACTTCTCTTTTGCCCCCTCAGATCTGTTTACACTGTTAGGAAATTCCAATGGAGCTCCATGTGTCTTTCCCTTCCTGTTGAGCGGAAGATGGTATGCTGATTGCACAGCTGCTGGCAGGTCAGATGGCTTGTTCTGGTGTGCAACAACGCCCGACTTCGACAAGGACCATTTGTATGGGTTCTGTCCAGCTGACAGTAAGTCCCACACACTGACATAGGCCCTATAATACAACATTGCCATGTAAATATATCAATATTGAGATGCTGTTAATAATTCAGAAGGGGAAAGCCTTGATGTGACCTAAATTCTACTCAGAAACGTCTCTTTCTTGCAATAACATCTCCTCTACCAAACCATTCAATAAATTTAATGTCTTTTTCTCAACAAAAGAGAAATTTAGGGCAAGTTTTAATCACAGCTTATTTTAATACTTGCCCAGGGAACAATTTTGCTAACAGCGAGCTCTCAGAAGACAATTTCAACATTCCAGTAACCTAAAACACATGCTGACCATGAGTACAACCTCAGTTCCCCCAGCTGCTCCTGACAGGGTCCTTCACCAGCTCTCTTGCTCTCCTCTGGTTGTGCTCCAGCACCTCAAGGTCTTTATTGTAGTCAGGCTCAAGGCTGAACTGAGTATTTGAGGTGTGGCCTCACCAGTGCAGAGGGACAATCACTGCCCTGGTCCTGCTGCCACACTATTGCTGGGACAGGACAGGCCTTCTTGGCCACCTGGGCACTTGCTGGCTCATGTTTGGCTGGTTATCAACCAGCACCTCCAAGTCTGTTTCCACTGGACAGATTTCCAGCTGCTCTTCCTCAAGCCTATAGCATCATAAATGTGACTGATGATGGCATAATTTCACAACAAAGGTCCTATTACTGCAAACGTTTTTATTTCAGTTGTGTTCCAGCCAACAATAAACTTGGGCATAGCCTATGAGCTTCTGAACAGGTTTGCAGGGTAGACAATAACCAAGATACAGGTTTGATTTACTGGCCTCTTCACCATATTTTTTTCCTCCTGGAGATTATAAAATTTGAAGGGGAAAGTGCAAATAATGAATGAAAGGCTCATCACTGATAATGTCAATGACACAATCTATTTTCTTAACAAAGATCAAGATAACTTGTGGGTCTGAGCCTTAACTGCTCCAAAATGTTATTACACAAATAAGCTTGCAGTTAAATTTTACCATAGCACTTTGTGTAAAATGTTTATTACAAACTCAGGTACTAAATCTCCTTTCTCTCACACAGACATTGACAGATTCTGGAGTACAGATCCTTTGACAGGAACCTACTACCAGATAAACCACCAGTCAGCTCTCACATGGCACCAAGCAAGGAAGAGCTGTCAGCAACAGAATGCAGAATTATTAAGTGTCACAGAGATACATGAACAAATATATCTAAGAGGTGAACTAACAAGCAAGACTCAGTAAAAATTCTTTCAAAAGGTTTTTTTGACTGATTGCAAATGTTTCAATGCTTTAATCACATTACAGTGAATAGCTGATGTAAGAAAATGGTATCTACACTAAGAAAGAACAAAACTAAAATAAATTAAGCTTTTTATATGTAGAACTTTAGTAAGTTGTGGAATTGCCATTTGAAATTATTTATATTATTATTATTATTTTATCAAAAAACTCTAAGGATTTCTAGCTAATTAAGTTAGCTCAAGCTACATACAGTTAGCTCAAGCTCAGAAAATACCAGAAAGGACCCGGAAAGGGGACTTAATAGAGGAAACATTTTAGGGGACAGCCATTACGTGAAAATTACCTTATATGACATGTCGTGTGATTATATTTTGTGTTAACAAATCAATATTCTTAATGTATATCTGATGAAATAGTTCTTTTGAAATATGATACAAATTTTATACAAATTTTATAGATTTATGCGCACTGTAAAACAAAGATCCTATATCAATTGCACCACAAGCAAGAAAACTTACAACAATATTATAATAGAAATTCAATCTTGCCATTTTCCAAGCTAATTGTTTACATATAACTGTAGAATTGCAGTAAGTTCAGACAAATTAATTTGTAAAATAATCTTTTTCAATTCTCTACCCTTTATCTACAGAATAAAACCTCTGAGTTTATTACCAGTAAACACGAATTCTATACTGAACTTATAAATCACTAGGCAGACTTTTACTATCTTCTTCTAAACTTTGGAAATGCAGTTTTCTTAGCAAATCTCATTGGAATTCAATTCTTTTGGTTACCTAGATTTGATTGACAGTAGGAGATTCTCTCTCTGGATTGGGCTTAACAGCCTGAATCTCAAGAGCGGCTGGCAGTGGAGTGGTGGCTTTCCCTTCAGATACTTTAACTGGGCACCAGGTAGTAATCTTTTTAAACAATTTTTGGAATTATAATCTGAGAATTATGCTTTTCTTCAGTAGATATAACTAATGGAATTTCAAGCAGAAGACCTAAATAACCTCCCTTCCTATCAGAGGCAGATAAAGCAAAGAGCACTACTTGAGCTGTATCATACTGGGAATGCCTTCAAGTCAGTGAAATCCTCTGAAGCTACAACTGTCACAGGGTTATCACACCCTGCATCCTACAAGGACTCAGCTGCCAGTGAGCATTGCTCTTGCAAAGCCTTCATCTTCACTTCTTATGCTTTTTACTCTTTTCTCATTCAAGAGTTCATGGCATTGACAGTTTATCTTTGAAAGTCAATTATTGCCATGGCAACAGTCAATTGCAGCAAATTCTGAATAAATGCAGGCATAGTCCAACTTTCAGCCTTCCCAAGTCTCAGAAGTACCACCTGCTTTTACCTGGCACAGAAGATGAAGGGAAAGCCCTGAGCTGCTGAGTCTGGTAGAAGATTTTCTACCTTCAGTTGAGCTGGTCAAATTTCTCAGGCTTTGCAGGGCTGAGAGGTTGGCTCTCAGGTCACTCAGCCCACACTCCCAGAGCCCCTGTATCCGCACACAATTGTTATGTTCAGGAGTTAATCTACACACTTCCAGCTCCCTACAAAATTAAGTTGTATCTTTTGTGGGGAGAGGGGAAAAAATGTAAATCATCACACTGTGGGCCTCTCTGAGAAGAAAACACTGACCATTCCCCAAGGATAGTGGCCCTGTGGAGAAACTCTGGGGGTGTTGGTGGAAGAGGCAGGCAGAGGAGAGACAGCAATTGTGAGGGAATGTCAGGAGGTTCTTCTTGCAGCAAGGACCAAATGTGCATTCAAATTCCAAAGGGACATCCAGAAAGCACCACTATTCTGTAATCAAATGTGGCAGAAAGTGCGAATTTTGCAACAAGCATCAAAAGAAATATTTTGATGGGTACTTCTAAATTACATCTCCTTATCTCTGGTAGAAAAATAATTGTAGGAGTGAAATCACAAGCCCATAATTGACACAGGAAAAGGCTATCAGTAATTTGCTCTTTTAGCTGCCGACATAAACCCTGTGCTACATAAAAGTAATTTGTTTTTTATCCCATGAAGGAAGCCCTGAGCCTGAGCATGGAAAACTCTGTGCAGTACTAAACCCCAGAAGAGATGCTAAATGGGAAAACCAGCCGTGTGAGCTGAAATTTGGCTATATCTGTAAAAAGGAAAATTCCACTAAGGATCCTTTATTTCTTCCATCAGGTATGTCAAGCAAATAAAAAACCCTTTTGATAAAGACATAATTTGTGTCACTAAAGTTAAATTTAATGGCTATTTAAAATAAAATAAAATGCAGTCAATGAAATATGTTTTTCCACAATGCTGACTGGTACAGAACAAAGCATATTGTCATTTCTTTAGTGAAATATATTTAAATACTGAAAATGTTCCTGGAGCCCAGTAACCACACAAGCATGTTTTACTTTATGTTATTATTCACTATATCCAGAATCATTGTGTTAAGCCATACAGTTTCATGAAAGTATAATGGTCTGCACGGACATGAAAATACAGTAGGAGATGCTTCACCCTTCCTGCAGTGCATTCTAATGGAAACACTGAGATTTGTCACAGAAGGCTTGGAAAAATGGCATCAGTAGGCTCAGAGCAAATTCTTAATGGGGTTGCCTGTAACCTAGAAAGAGGGCAAAAAGGAGCAACTTCCTTTGGACCACTTTTCTACCATACTTTTCTCTGGTTTATTTAATGTGAGTTGGCATGGAAAGCCATGTGTGCAGAGAATTACTTGAGCTGCAGTAATAATGCCCTTCCTTTATGAAATACAAAATATGTAATTGGGTGGGGTATATTGTGTGGAAATGCTACATATGAAATTCCAAAATATTCATCTGGCTAGTGAATACTTCACACTAATGAAGCCAGTAACAACTGGCTTCATTTTGTTTAAATGAAATTTAAATGCAGTATGCTTGCTGTAAAAGTACCATAAGCAGCAGCATGCAAACTAAAATACATGTGAGGAACGAAGTATTGCTTATTTGTTACCACTTCCTTTTCATTCTAATTCGTTAATTATCTGATTTTAAATGTAATTGCAGTTTTTCTAGACTTCAGTATGCACTATTTAAAAACTTGAAATATCTATTGATTTTGAGGGGATGTAGAGCCTGTTAAATGCCCAGAAGGATGGTTGCCCTATGGAGGTCACTGTTTCATGGTTCATAGAGACCCCAAAGAATGGAGAGAAGCCCTAAGTTCCTGCAACGAGAGCAGTGGCAACCTGGCCAGTATCCACAACCCTGAGGAGCATGGCTTCATACTGTCTCAGCTTGGCTACAGTGAGTGTCTCTACAGGGCAGTGTTTGGTACAAATAGAGAACTGTACTATTAGAAATCTTACAGGATTTAAATAAAATAATTCTTGCTTGTTTTTATGAGTATTTATAGGGAAGGCTGCAGATAACATAGGTTAGAAAAACCCAAAAGCCAAAATCCCACAAGAGGAGTCATTGTGGTCTTTTCATTTTCATTTTAATTATTTTAATTTTGATTTTCACTTGTTTTTCACTGCATGAAATCACTTGAAGTAAATAACAGCTCTAGTCACTGCAGCATTTGAGTGAATTATCTGCATCAGACACCTTGTAGTTGTAGATACAGTAATGTACTTTATTGATAAATCTGACGAATCTCATTTCCTGCTGATATCTCCTTTTTAACTTCTTGAAAGAAGAATGTGAACTACATTTTAAAATAAACTTCTCTGTCTCTTAATACAGATGAATTTGCATTGCAACATTGCAATTTCAACTCATCTCCATAAAATCTTGCTCCTGTGGACTGTTTCAACTTGGGTAATAACACACATGAATTTCTGTCCTTAGGAGCTGCGGATGAGCTGTGGATTGGCCTGAACGACCTCAAAATTCAAATGTACTTTGAGTGGAGTGATGGGACTCCTGTGACATACACCAAGTGGTTGCCTGGAGAACCAACCCATGAAGTCACTGGCCAAGAAGATTGTGTCATTATGGCAGGAAAGGTGAATCATTCCACATGAATCATACAGTGTAGCACTGAGCTATTTGAATTTTGGTTATATTTCTAGGGTGATTTTTAATGCAACTTAACAGAGTTGCTAAGTTGCATAGAATCAAAGAATGTTATTTTATTCAATCAGGTCATTCTAAATTAAATTTACAATGAAATTCCATATAACTAGTAAATGTTCATATCTGATTGTGAGTGTACATTATATGCCAAGCAAACCTTAACAATCTGGCCATGCCACTTAGCTTAAAATAACCTCATCTCCAAATTCAAATATTTGGAATCCATTAAAAAGTACAGATATTCACATTGAAACAGTATTTTGAAAAGAATGATAATATTTCTAAAGTACAAAGGTTCTGTCTGATTGTTTTTCACCTCTTCCCAAACTGCAACTAGGATGGATACTGGGCAGACAGTGCCTGTGACAGGAAGTTAGGCTACATCTGCAGGAGAGACTCATTACAAGGAGTTCCTGGAACAGCAAAGACTGATCCTGCCTGCCTGAATGTAAGAAGAAATCATAACAAAGAATCTGGTTAGCAAAATTTCACAAGCTTCTCTTGACATTGAAATTATCTTTTTTTTTTTTTCTTCCCTAAGAAGTGTTATTCCACAACAAATTCAGGGTGACAATTTTCCCTATATTCCTGTATAAGGAATAAGTCAGGCCTATTACCTCTCAGAACTTTCTGTGAAAGGGGCTAAAGCCAATTCTGTGGTTGTCTGCATATTTCTTATATTGTTCTGCAACCATCTGTGGTTTTTGAACATGTAGTAGGGACTGGTAACAATTTCTGGACTATGTGGTGTGATGCAAGATGATGACAAATCTCACTACTGAAGCCAAATCAAAACAATAAAATCCTTTTTATAAGTGAATTTGTTTTGAGCAAGTTATTGTATCCTACTGCTTTTTTTTTCCCCTTCTATTCCCTCTTTTTACTTTCCTATTTACTACCATTCTGTATTTAGTAACCTTTCCCACAAGGCCATATTGGGAAAAGAGCTGAGACTCATTGTGCTCAATGGAGTTAAGCAGCAGCCAAATATTGAACACAGTTCAGTTACGTTTCTTGGGTACAGCAAAGCAAATCTTGAGATGGCATAAAAGGGAAAAGTGACTTGAAATTCAGTTGTAATTTTGAGGATTTTGCTCTTCAGTGGTTTCTATGTTACCTCTTCAGTCAGACTTTTTAGGTGACCTAATGTGTTAAATCAATTAATTAGTCTGTTTACTGTTCCTTTAGCCTCAAAAACATAGGAAACTTGAGACAGCATCTCTACTATAATACAGATGACTCTTTTTGGTTCTGAGCATGGAATAATTTTATTCATCTGATTCTGAATTCACTCTCCCTTCTGTGTTCCTCTGACTTTTTTACCAGTAAAAATTTATCCATTATTATCAAAAAGTGAGACTCATAGGCATTAAATCTCTACTTTCTGCACTGAATGTTTGCAAAACTGAATTTCTATTAGTAAATTGCAATTCAAATTTATACATAATCATGTTAGGTTATATTAAAAATACATTAGTTTATGTGTATTCATTGAAATTCAAGCACTAGAACATATGTTGTTTTTAATTCCAAGTTTATTTCATGTGTTCTTGGCAGGGTTGGGAAAGATATGGTTTTTACTGCTACCTCATTGGACATACCTCTGTAACATTTTCAGAAGCAAAGAAAACCTGTGAAAGGAGCAGTGGTTATTTAACAAGTATAGGAGACAGGTATGAAAAGAGTTTAAAAATTGTATATCTGATGCAATAATATTGGAATTTTAAAAAATAGTTGAAAACTTTAAAAAAACGCCACCAAAAACCAAGCAGCCAACCAACCAAACTAACCCCAGAATATCCTTTTTCTGAAGAAAAAACAAAATGAATAAAAACAGTATGGCTTTTATTACTAAAAATAATTTACACACCAATGTTTTCTAGTATTTTACTTTTAAAGAACAGACAACAGCAACTTCTGCTCTGTAAGGAATAGTTTTCCAGTATAGCACAGCTTCACCTCCTACTGCATCTGGGACCCAGTTAAACAACATATTCCCCATAAGAGGCAATTTAATGGAGAATCTATTCATTCTAGCTGCGTGGAGTTTGGATGCTGGGGAGTGGAAGACGGAAGGAAAGCTGGGCTTAATCCCATCTGAATCCTGTCATTTCAGATATGAGCAAGCCTACCTGACCAGCCTCATTGGTCTGAGCTCTGAGAAGTATTTTTGGATTGGTCTCTCAGACATGGAAGAGCAAGGGATTTTCAAGTGGGTGACTGGTGAAGGTGTTCTGTACACAAACTGGAATGCAGCAATGCCTGGTACTCCACTGATGGCAAATGATTTTTGCCTTTTTGTATATTCTCTGTATTCTTTACACATACATTTGTAGATCATTATGGAATTAGTAGCTAGTCCCAGTACTCTTCTTTATTTTTTCCCTAGCCAGAAGGACAAAACATTCCAGAGTTCCAAGCCCCAGAGGGTACCAGGCCCCTATCCTATCTTTCTGGGAACCAAGGCCAAGAAATAGCACTTCAAGACACAGTTTCATAAACAAAGTTTAGCTTCCATCTGTGGGGGGGAGGATGTTTATAAATCTATGGGCCCAGGTGGGATTCATCCCAGAGTGATGAGGGAGCTGGCAGATGAGCTTGCAAAGTGTCATCATTTACCAACAGTCCTGGCTCACTGGTGAGGTTCCAGATGATTGGAAGCTGGCCAATGTGACACCCACTCTCAAAAATGGTGGGAAGGAGGATGCTGGTAATTATAGGCCAGTTAGCCTGACCTCAGTATCCAGTAAGGTAATGGAGCAGTTTATACTGAGTGTCATCANNNNTGGCTGGACAGTGCCCAGGAGGAAAGGGACCTGGGGGTTCTGGTGACAGCAGTTGAACATGAGCCAACAGTGTGCCCAAGTGGCCAAGAAGGCCAAGGGCATCAAGGTACATCAGGGAGAGCCTTAGATTGGATACCAGGAAAGGTTTCTTCACAGAGGGGATGCTCAGGCCTTGGAATGGGCTGTCCAGGGAAGTGGTTGAGTCACCATCCCTGCAGGTATTTACAAGATGTGAAGATGTGTAGATGTGGCACTGATGGTTTAGTGGTGGGCCAGGTGGTGCTGTGTTAATGGTTATACTCTACAATCTTACAGATCTTTTCCAACTTAAATTATTCTATAATTTTCTATGATGCCATGTATATATTTATTTCCTGACTCCTCTTTGTCCCTCCTCTGAGTGGCCAGTACACTTAATATTTCAAATAGTCTTTTGTAAATTAATTTCCTGATCAATAAATTGTCAAAAGAGCATCTTTAAAACACATTTCAACTTTCTATTTTATCTCACAAAGGGAAGGAAGCTGGTTGTGTTGCCCTTAGGACTGGAAATGCAGCTGGACTGTGGGATGTTCGGAACTGTGAAGTAAAGGCAAAATTTCTCTGCAAAAAATTAGCTGAAAAAGTCACTGTTCCTGTTGCTTCTGAAAACATTTCTGATTCCAAATGTCCCTTGGGTTGGGATACAAGCAATAGCACTAATTCATGCTTCAGAGTAAGTATTATTTTTTGCCATAATCCTACCTGGGAAACAGGACAGCACCAAACAGATAGATAATCTAAACATCACAGGATGGCACAATGTAGCAAGCTTTTACATAACTATTCAAATATCACTGTAGTATTCACTCTATCAGTGATAAGTAAGGTTATCCAATTACTTTTGAGTCCATATCATAATGGATAATTGTAATGGAAAATTTACTTATTTTTCTTAGGCAAGGTGGCCAGCAGATTTATGTTTAGCACACTGAAAACACAGTGTTCTATCTGCATCTACAGGGTTTTGTGAGAGAAGAAGACCAAAAGAAATCATGGTTTGAAGCCCGAGATTTCTGCAGAGAAATAGGAGGAGACCTGGCTGCCATTAGAAATGAAGAAGAGCAAACAGTGATAGAAAATTTAATAAAGTAAGTAAGCAAGCAAACTGTTTAATAATTGATATTTAGGTGTAACAACACATGATGCAGTAATAAATAATAATATTCTTGTTTTGCTCCTGAGATATTTATTTTAAAATCTTTCTGGGTTTTGCCATAACAATAAGAAAAATAACTGAGAAAATGTCTCACATGAGTAATGTTTTCAAAGAAATTTTTGGAGTTCCTAAAATGTGTCATAACCTGCAAACATTTTAAATTCAGATAAAAACCAACCCAACAACAAAATTTGTTGAATTTTCTCCACAGACCCTATTCTAAGTTTGCTTAGTGAATAATTTTGAAACCAAATTTTGTCTTCCAGTAGCCCTGAACATTTTATTTCTGAGAAAAAACACTATAATCACAACGTCAATGCAGGAAAAGAATGTGATGTGTTTTCAATACAATCATTTGCAAAGTAGGAATTTTTAAGGTGTGAACTTCATGTACTTGCCAATGGGAGTTTGCTGACCAACACTACATTTTATTTTTAAAGTTCCTGCATTTGAAGTGTTCAATAAGTGTCAGAGTTAGTGTTCTATGTAACTTCTAATATTGAGCAGAGCTAACAACATATATCCTCTTCCACTATACATTTTTTTCACACTCTAGAAAGAAATCCCCATCATTTCAGCCTTTCTGGATAGGTTTGCAGTGTTTGGATCCTGATGGTGGGCTTTCCTGGAGTGATGGCTCTCCGGTGAGTGTTTCACCACGTCAGTTTCCTTCTGTTCTCACATTTTTTTCTGTTGGAGAAGTTTCCATGACTGTTGTGTATGAAAGCTATATAAGAATTTCCAAAATGCCTGTTTTGCAACGGGGTAACTCTGAATCATTATTCCTCATACTGGATTGGAATAAAACAAAAGAGGCCAATAAACCCTAGGGTTATACCATCACAAAAGTGATAAGACAAAGGACTACTTTCAGCTACAGAAATGATTATCCAAGTCAAAAATACATGAGAATTGTCTCCTGAATTTTTTAGTCTCTGGTCATAAATTGCCATGTTCCTTTTTTCTATTTTTTATTTATAATCTCATTTGATTCCAGCTTTTGTGGGACTGCTACTCTCTGTTAGATGCTGCATAAACTCAGAGCCTTTCTTTCCTCTAGCAGAATGTTTTTAATTACTTTAATAGCTGACATTGGCTTCATAGACAGAGGAGGGAGAAAAGGAGTGGTTGAAACTTTTGCTCCACTTCTCATTCCTTACAGAGTACAGTTTTCCCCTGTAGACAAAAATAAAAAACAACAGGTGTGTTTTCTCTGTAGGTGAATTATAAAGCAAGAAACTATTTTTATGATACTACATTTCAAGATTGTGGAGCAATCAGAGAAAACCCTTCCCCATCATGGATTAAGGAGCACTGTGAATACAGCCATAACTGGATTTGTGGAATAAAGAAAGGCAGGTTACTTTTTACTCTAAACTCACCTTAGGAAGTAATTCAAGCTGAATCCATTCTATCATAACAGGAAGCTCTACAAGTTATACATTTGTAGAAAGTTTTGTTAATTTCACAGGAATTTTGCACTCAGAAAAGTAGGTCAAGACATATACCTTTGGAGTACAAGATTTCAGCTGTTAACAATAAAATTTTTGTTCATTATAAAAAGTATATTCCATGATAAGCTTTACTAAAAGTACACTTCTTTATTGTGTATATAATTGAATAATGATATAACTATTATATATAATGATTTATAATTGTGTAATAATAGAAAATATGATGAAAGCCATCTCAAGAGCTTACCTTGCAATATTCACTGCTCTGCACAAAAGCAGATTTTTGTCAAAACAGAAGGTCTGACTGAGGGAAGAAGAGAGAACTACAATTCAAAAGAAAAAAAAAGATAAAAAAGAAGAAGAAAAATATTATTCTAAATTTCCATATCCTTTGTGAGGTGAAACTTCACTCCTCTGCTCAGATGTTGTTACACAACAACACAGTAGTCACCTACTCTAAATTAAACAACACTACCAGCATTATAGAATCAGTCTTTTTGTAAGAAGACATGTAAAGACAAGCCTGTAACAACAGGCCTCCTGTAACAAAAAGATGGTAATGAAACCTTCAAAATACTTTATACTTTAAGACAGGTTCACATTTCCTCTCATACTAGTAGAAAAATCTCTACTTCTCTGGTTTTTTTTTCTCAGCTATTGGGAAAAATATTCACTGATATTAGAGAGGAATCAGTTATAGCTATGTGTTGGGCTACCTATTTTACTTTCCATAATAACAGCAATGTTCCTTTGGTGGCTCTCTGGGCTCCTTCACACTAGTTTCAATTGCTACTTTTCTAAAAAAATAATTTCTGTGCTGATGAATTATTCAAAACAATTTTCTAACCAAGGCACATCATCTCAGTGTCTCATAAGAGCTCTATCTCAGAGAGATGTGAAGATATTTTTCCTGGTAAGTTCCTTTGTGAGTTCTCACCTGCATAATCACTACAGCTAAAAATCATTACCAAAAGTGTCAATAGTAGCTGTTTACTGTTAATTAGTAGTAGCATATGAATGGCAGAAATTACAGCCTGAAGAAATTGCCATCATTAGTCAGCAGTGCATAATGGCATGCTGAAAGATGCTGAAATAGACAGAATATTTCATACTTCCAGAGCAGATATATTAGGGTTTTTTCTTTTAAATCTTGTAACCATTTTCTTTTTAAGCTTGTAACCAATCACACCATAGATTATTTTTAAAAGCTGACATGTTTCTTTTTTTAACCCAAGCATATGTTCGCAAATTTAATAAAATATAATTGCACATACAACAACACAAACATTGCAATAAAATCCTGTGGTAAAAAAATCATAGAGTCACAGTATGGCATGAGTTGGAAAGGACCTTAAAGATCATCTATTTCCAACTCCCAACTTTTGATGAGGTTGCTCAAAGCACCATTCAGATGGCACTGAGATTATAAAGGTGACATTCATTTTACATTTCTATAGCTCTTGGCCTTGCACATTTAGAGAAATATTTCCCCAATATCACACTCCATGTGATGTGGAAATTTTTTGTTGAAATTATTTTTCAAAAAGTACTAATGTAATTCTTTTCAATGCAGCTACACAGAAAAAAAATTCACAAACAAATAAATACTAATAAAATCTTAAATATAAATTATAAATATAAATTATAAGTATAAATTATAAATTCATGTTAAAACCAAAAACTTTGTTTAGTATTTGAAATAAAATGTTAAATATAAATTATAAATATAAATATGCATTAAAAAGCAAAGCTTTGTTTAGTATTAGAATTTCTTGTTCAGAAACAAGACAATGTCCATAAAGAATTGTTCAATGTCTACCAACGTTGGAGTATTTTCTCTATTTAGTGTTCTTTCAGAAACAAGTGTTCATTCAGACTAACTTCAGCCATCCAATTTTGGCAATATTCAAGATGTTCAAGATGTACTTATCAAAAATCTACCAGGAGAGAGACGTAGGCCTGTTATGGATCTTTTATTCCCCGAACAACCATTTTTAACTTTGCACCAAAGATATTATATAATTATATTCTGCATTGAATATGTAAAATTCTAAAAGTTAATAGACATTAAAATAATTTCCACTAATTGAACACTTATACTGGTTCAATGTTTGGGAAATATTTTACATCATCTTTTTTTGTTATCCCATTTCATTACAGGGACATCCTTGAAACCAGAACCTCTGGGCCCTTCTACCAGTAAGTTTCTGTTTATTTTCACTTACCTAAAGGGTGGCGCAATGTAACACCACCACCTTTGTGTAAGAACTGAGGGGATTTCTCTTCTGTGTTGCAGCATATGAAGTCACAGAAGATGGCTGGATTGTAAAAGGAGACAAACAATATTTTTTCAGCCCGGAAATGACCTCTACGGAGAAAGCCAGAACATACTGCAAAAACAATAATGGAAATCTTGCTACTATTGGAAATAATAGTGAAAGAAAATTTTTGTGGAAATATGTAAGGGGAAATTTTATGTTATACACTACATGGCTTATATACCCTTTGTACATATCCTCTGTTTGTGAAGTACAGAAGAACGTATTTGTTGCATATTACCACTCTTACCAAATATTACTACTACTAAAATTTTATTAGGATTAGGTTTAAATATTCCATGAAAAAGTATTTATTCTACTAAATGAATCTTCACTTTAGGAAAAAAAAACACGTAAAAGAATTTACTGTTTACTAGGATGGGTATATTCTTGTCTATTCTAGTCTGAATGGATTTCTGGGCAAATGCACAAGGAGCAATGAACAGTCACAGTAGGTGTACTCCTTCTGATGGAGTGGTTGCCTCATATCTGAATATCATCTACTAGAATAAGGTGTTGCACATAGATGTGAGGCAACTGCCAGTGCAGCCTTGACAGTCCTATCTGATGGTCATGTTGTTCTCCAAAACAGCTTTATAAAGAAAGGCTTAGACTGGTCCAGGTTAGACTATCACTCCAACAATCCTTCATGGATTAGTTTTCCTGTACCATGACCGAAGCACAGCAGGGAATGTTGATAACTTAATAGCATGGATGGTACCTCAAACCTCTGCCATAATCCTGTTTGGTTTGCTAACACCAACAAACACCTTTCTGAGTCACACTATTAGATGTTTGCTTCTATTGTGTGAGAAAGGATATGACAGGAGGAGAGCTCAGACAGCTTGGGACACAAGAACTACATAGCTGCTTAAAATCAGGAAAGTATAAAAAATTTTATACTAAATGTTTTTCTCAAGTCTTCTTTGACTTTTGCTTTTTAAATTGAGAATAGAACTTTGAAAGCTTTGATCATATCACTAATCCAGCCAAAAATAGGATTGTATCAATAAAAATAATAAAGCAAAACTATAAGTTGTTTGGTATCTCGGGTGACTGTGCACAATCATTAAAGAATATGTATTAATTTCTTTGCTTCCACAACACAAAATTTACACTTTTTTTTTGGTATTAGATGATTCATAAAAATTAGAAAACACTAATTAAAAAATATTTTTATGTTTAGATCTTAAAAAATGGCAAACTGAACTCATATCTCATAGGATTAATCCAGAATAATGATCGACAGTTCAGGTAGGTAAATAAGCTACATCAAGATCCATAAAGAGCAGTTGTAGGAGTATTGTACTGCAAGAGTTCCTTCTGGAGGAACCACTGCAAAGGAGTTAAATGCAGATTCAGAGAGTGATAATGGATGTTGAAATACGTGCTCTCCCTTGGTTAAACTACATTGTACAAACACAGGTTAAAATGGAATTTTTTTATGCTATAAATATGTCGATAATATCTGTTGAAAATAAAGGTAGTTTTGTCTTTGACTTGATATGCAGGGATTTCATTATCTAAGGTCTTTTCATCCTAATGGAAACTCAATTTACAGGCAGACTCAGCTGTAATTTTTTTAAAATATTTTTAGTATGTTAAGGAAGGATTTTCTCAACTGTTTCATGGACATTGTCTCAGTAACCACTACTATTTTACAGCTGGATGAGTGGAAGCCCAGTGCACTATGCAGCTTGGGCACCGGGTGAGCCCAATTTTGCAGGAACTCAAGAAAATTGTGTGGTTTTAAATAAAAAAGATGGTAAGTTAAACAGCTATGGTTTTTAAAGTAATTTTATGGCTGATGCTCTTCCAATGTTTGTTTAAAAACCTCTTGTCAATTTTCACCCACTTTTTACCAGAAATTTTGAGAAATATGCATTATAAAGAATAGTTGTTATATCTGAGGTTTCTTCAGGGGAAATATTATCCATAAAAGTGGAGTGTAAGATATTGATTTTTATGGGGAAGGCAGTGGCAATTTGATCACTGATGTTTCAGCTGCACTAAGAAAATGTTCAATTCGAATCAACAGCAATTTTTAACAAATAATTATAACTAGATAATAATTATTTGAAAATATTTCTTAATAATAGAGAGTATTTCAATTTTAATAATAATTTTATAATTTATTTTT
>VXBB01012340.1:760770-915031 GCA_013399915.1 Illadopsis cleaveri
TAGATAATTTTTTAATATAAGAAAAGAGAATAGTTAGCAAAGGAATAGAACATATACAGAGTTTCACATTCAATAGTGCTTGAGAGGGTTCCACTGAGAGCCCATCTCATCCCCCAGCCACAGGAGGACCAAAGTGCCCCTGTATACAGTGACATTGGGAGGTAGAGCTGAGCTTATGCAGGTTATCCCACATTCCCAGGCAGATTGCTTCTGAACTTAAAAGCACTGAAACCAGTTCACTTTCCCACAAATTTCAATCTTATTCAATGTCTTAGTACCTAAACTTCAATTGATTTCAGGCTTGTGGAATGATGTCAGCTGTAGTTTTTCCAATGGCTACATCTGTGAGAGGCATAGAAGTTTTATAAATGCAACTATCCCTTCAGCAGTACCTTCAGCTCCTGGAGGATGTCCTTCAGATTGGATTTTATTTAAAAATAAGGTATGATACATTCATCTAAAGCACAATGATATTACAGCTTGGGAAGGTACTTAAAGATATATAAGAGGTCTTTTATCTCTCAGACATGTTTTGTCAGTTGCATTAAAAAATGAACCCGCTGGCTAATTACCACAAAATGGTGGTTTTACAGATTTTTAACTGTTTTCTTGAGAAGAGGTCACCTGAGGCACATTGGGAAAACTGTTACATTGTACATATGTTTCAAAAAACTGAAGAACTGAATTAATCTGAAAGCATTGGGCATTGCACAAAATCAGTCATTTGAGATGGAACTAATCAGAAATAAGACAAAGTTTTTCCAAAGAGGCTTCAATGTAATGCTTGACTCTTCCCAAAAGGGACGAACTTTATGTGCGAGGGTTCTATTTCCTAATATAAACAGTATTGTCACGAAGGCACCCATGGATATCACACCAGGTGAGTTTATGTCACATTACAGTCATCAAAGTTAGTATTTTCCACAAACCTTTCAAGATAATTCTCATGGCGGCCTGTGCTACTGGCATGACACAGAGCAGAGGGTGAGCTGCAAACATGGAGAGGGCACATGAGGCACACTCAGAATTATCAGAACTTTTGAGGGTGAATATGTCTTGGTAATGTGATGGCTACACAATTTTTAAGAAATGAGTCATATACTTCCATTAAAAAAAGAGCTGTACAATGAAGAAGGCTGAATACACATGAGAGTACTCTGACCACAGACACTAGGTAAAAACATTTTTCAGAAAGTTCCAGCAATTCCACACCTGCACTGGGCTTTTCCTACAGAGTAAGAATTTTGTCTTTTACTTGTGGGGGTGTATGGCTTCTCAAAATCTCTGAGTTAGTTAAAACATTAGATTATCATCAGACTCCTACCGTGGTTTGTAAATAGCTATTTGAGTTTTGTTGTGACTTTCTCAGTCCCTTGCAGAAAGACAGAGAGCAAATTTAAAATTTGTAAATGGTTTTGACTTGGCTCCACATTCAAGTTAATTTTGAAAAATATTTTGGGGATCTGAGTTAGGTTGATTTTTACTTAAACTATTGTAATTCATACTTAAATTCTTTGTCTTGTAACTCTAACAGTCTATACTTTTTTTCTGTAGTGTTACAAATTTTTTGGCACTCGCTATGATTACTGGAGTACTGGAAAGAAAGTTTGCAGGAGCCTTGGAGGAGACTTGGCAAGCATACCGAATGAACAAGTTCAAGGTATAGTGAAACAGCCCCTTAGGTAATAGAGAGCCCTTACTCTGTATACAGTGGACATTTCCTGCAAAGGAGGCAAGCATCAGTATGTAAATATATGCTTTTTATAATTTGTATACTCAACATTGGTCATATGGCCATAGCATGAAATGTTTTTAGAGCAGGACAATCTGTTTGGGACATGCTAGTGCTGCTTAGGATTGCTTCCTCATGTTTCATGCAAACTGTCTTACATTATTTATAGGCGCGATTTAGGATAAAATTAAAAATCCAGATCTGGCATTTGTATTTTAGGCACAGAGAAAAAAACGAGAATGCATGGTCTGTTTTTGCCAGCAATAGATATGCTTCTATATCTCTGCCTAAATTCTGCAACTTAATTTCATAGAATATCAGAGAAAGGCATATTTTCACCTTTCCCTGGATTCCATTTGCAGCTGTACATAGCCACATATTTCCATCAGTCAAGTGGCTTATCCTGACTCCTGAAATTAGAGAAATCATTAGACATCATGGTGGTCAGACAGGGTTTTTTTTTTTCTTTCCTCTTTCCAATCTTGCTTCATTGTTCCCAAATACTTTGACTCTTTGAGATTTTTCATGGGCAAGGGCTTGGCATAACCTTGAAATAATGAACTCAGGTAAATTTCTGATCAAATGTAATTAAAATATTTTTATAAGACCTTAATGAACAAAATAGTTAAGTATTTGTTAATGAGTTGATGTTTTGACTGATCACATGACATGTTAATTTCCTCCTCTGTTGGCTTGTTTTCCTAGCTTTTCTCACTTACCATTTGAAGGATGTTTCAAATGATGTTTGGATTGGCTTGAATGATGTGCTCAGTGAACTCAACTTTGTTTGGTCTGATGGAAGTGCTGTTTCATATACAAACTGGGCTAAAGATTCCCCAAAACTTGTAGAACCTACTATGTATGACAGTCTGCATCCAGAAGATGGCCAAAATCTGCAACAGGTAAATATTGCTTAGTGTTTGCCATCAAGTCTAAATCTGAGGACTGGCAATACGAGGCAATACCACTCCCAGTAAGCAACTCACTTCACTACAGACATTGCCCCGTCCTTCTCCATTGGTTGGTCAGCTATTTTTACACTGGGACTAGATGTAACACCTTTTAATGTTTGAGTATTCTAGCTGTCTCAGAGCATAAAATGGCATTGCTGTAATTTTGTCAAAGTATTTGGCAAAATTGCAGCAATGAACAGATTGAATAAAGATTGGATATATTGAATAAAGCTTTGTTTTTCATAGTACATTGTTAATTTCTCAGAGAATATAAATGCAACATTAGAATTTTTGAAGTTAACACACAATTATTTTCATGTCTATGAAGGAAAGAGAAGAGGATGCAAGCAGAAAGAGTTCAGCATTTAAACTTCTCCCCTTTTTAAAATTGTAATTTAATTACTAAGGGCCTATAGATGTCAACTACTTTCTAAGCCCATCAAACTCTCTCTATTGCTAGCACTTAAATTAAACCTCATAATGCTGTAAGTAAAACAGCATTCTACATAATCATACCAATACAGACTGATTTGACATGCACATCTTCTATTTATTTCTATATCTTGCTTTCCAAACTTGCCCTTCACAATATGCCATTCCACTCATTTTTGTATCCACTCATTTAGAGAAGCCAGGGATTTGGACAATCAGCTTAATCTACACCTGACCCAATTCATGTTGCTCTTGCCCATGTAGTCATTGGTCAAGGCATGCAGGAAGACATAAATGACACTGCACAATCCATAGCTCCACTGCAGCTCTAATAACACTAGGTAATACCAAGCAGAAAAAAAAGTGCAAAGGTACATCCTACTTTTCTCCTTCACCTTCAAAACACTAACAGCTCTCTCCTTCAAAGGATCCTTTTCAAAGGCCAAAAGGATCAACAATTACCCCATGGCAGCTTAGGAGAGGAGACTGCAGCTTGCAATAAACTTGACATTTCAGCTTCTTAAGCTGTTTTTGTGTAGCTGAAAGAAATTCAAAGACCTAGAGCTGATGAAAGCTCCACCAAGGACTGTAATCTAGGTGATTTTGTCAAGAATCAGCACTACTTATAGCTGTCTTTGCAAGTGAAATACAAAGCACGACCTCCATTTCATTCTTATTCAAAACCATACTGATAGTCATTCATTAGTTGGCATAGATAATGTGGAAGAAAGTTCTTGAAAGTAAAAACGTCTTTCAAATATTTCTCCTGGAAAATAACTAAACGAATAAACAGGCTGAGCTGAAGAGTGAACAACAGGGGAGCTGGCCACCACAACGGAGGTCAGAAAGGACAGAGAAGGATGAATGAAAGGTATTTCTAGAGTTGTAACACACCCTACAACATCAGAACTAAAAAAACGCAAACCTGAAACTACTCAGTGATAGTATTCTGTTTTGTAACTTCTAATATGCATGTATATTCTTTTACTTATTTCCAACAGTTTGATTGTGTTTCTCTGAAGAGAGGTCCTGCAGAAGACACAGGAAAATGGAATAATGAGGAGTGTTATAAATCCAGAGGGTATATATGCCAGAAGGATAGTGGTGAGTTCTGTATTGTTAATCTTGAAAATGATAACATAAGGATTAAAATAAATTTGCTTGTTTAACATACTTTATTTCAGTTTAGTTTTGGTTTTGTTTAGTTTCTTTTTGTTTTGGTTTTTAGGTAAAGGATCAGTAAAACCTAAGGGCCCATCCTGCCTCCCAGTGTTACTTAGCAATGCTTTTGAGGAAACATAGCAGAATATAGGCAAAAAAAATTATTTTATTTTTAAAAGTGTAATTTAATAGATGAAGCCCAAAACCATTTTAATTACACATGTTCACAATGAGCTATAGGGTATCAAAACTAGTAAGTTTAACACTTATCCATATAAACCTGATAGTCATTAAGCTGCAAAGAGTGTTTAACAACAGGCAGGACTGGTGTGTTATTTTTGAATGGTGGGGTAAATTTACCTCTGCAATATAAAATACTGTGCATTTACTGATTCAAAATTGTCAGAGGTTGAAAATACATTTCTTTTATCAGAACTGTTGTTTTGATTTTATATTTAATTAAAAACAGCTAAGAAGATGTTTCATTCCATTAGTAATTTTGTATTAGGTTTGTAAATAACGAAGATGCTACTCAATTGCTCAAGACAAATGTGTGACTCTAGATTTAACTGCTTATGGGGCATTTTTTTTTCCTTTTTCCTACAGATCCTAAACTTTTAAAATCACCAGCAACAGCGTTGGACTTTGCTTTTGACCCTTCTAGTGGGTTTAGCTATTCCGTCATCCATTCCAAAATGAATTGGGAGGAAGCACACCAAAACTGCAATAACAATGCCTCAGAACTTGCCAGCATTTTAGACCCGTATAGCCAGGCGCTGTTGTTCCTACTTGCCAAGGAATATGGAGAGCCTCTGTGGATTGGTCTTAACAGCAACATGGTAAGAGCAAATACATTGCATACAATCAGTCAGGGTGACACAGGACCTGATTTTACTTTATGCTCTTATCTTGTTGCCTATTGGGATTTCTGCCAGTGTAGTGCTGAAAACAGCATGTTACATCAATGTAACAGCCATTTGCACTAGAAATCTTCAAATAAGACTCATGCAGTAGAGATTTTCTTTTCGCACAAGGAAATGATCCTTATAAAACCAGTATACAACAGCATAGTGTGTTGCTTCAAGTAAAGTATCTCGGATATAAATTGTAAAATTTCCTACACTGCGAGTCGATTTTAATCTGAAAGTGATTCCAGGGACGACATACATCCTGCCCTCCTGCCATGTGTTTATGTACCTCAGTGACCAGTGACAAGATGCCAGAGGTCACACACCTGACACCTGCGAAGGAAAGATTTTTATGTGCGTGTTTATGCTCATACATTTTACTAGAGTGGCCTTATTTATGGTAGCAATATCAAACTACAGCTATGACCAGAATCTGGGGTAAACATTAGTAAAAGGAATATAGAGGCTATATCATATGGTACATATTGACCAATGGCTGTATTTTTTAATTTGCAAATGCAGTTGGCGTAATTGCTCCCATTAGATGCTAGAATATAATGGAAAAAATAATACTTTCTCTTTGTGAGATGTCTACATCAGCTGTATGACAGGAGAAGGTGAACATTTGGATGGTAGGTGTGTTTTGACATGCTACACTCTTCCTCATGAATCACAGTCACGATAACTACAACAAAAGCAATGGTGATCAGAACTGCTTAAGAACACTCCCACACACACTCCATTCCCCATGCAGACGTCTGGGTGGTCATACCAACATGATATCTTATCTGACTCCTAGTTTTATGCCTTCTCTCATGCCTCTTTTCTCTTTTCCTTTCCATTTCCCAATGCTTGGAAAAATGTTCTGAATTAATGTTAGATATATTTTGGAGGTGTTCACATTTGTGGATGACAGACACTGTACATTTTAGTCAGTTACCATTTACAAGCCAAGAAGGGGCACTAGTAAGCAGATGATTCTACACTGGTTACGTGAGAGTCCTCTTGAGGATCCTGTATAGTAGCTATGTCATTGTAAGCAAACATGAAATTACCATACAGATTTTACTTCCAGACCAATGGCAAGTATCAATGGATGGACAGGTGGAGTTTAGTTTACAGCAAGTGGGCCAGTGGAGAACCAAAGCAGACATTAGCATGTGTCTACCTAGACACTGATGGCACCTGGAAGACAGCTTCTTGTGAGGAAAAATTCTTTCCTGTCTGTAAAAACTCAGATGGTGAGTAACTCCCTACATGCATCTTGACTAGAGGCTGTATAGTGCAATAAGCCACTGCAAAAATACTCTGTTAATACACAGTTTGCAGGAAGACAGGATTAGCTAACTAGTTGTAAATATTGACATGAATTCTTTCCAAAAGTTGAGTGATTCATAGTGATTACCAAAAGCCTAAGAACCAAAGGATTGGATAGTCATTGTTTTAAATTATTCATTCTATTAGGAAAAGGAATTCCCTTGTTATGGGATCTATTTTTATTAGGTATGATATGAAATTCTGTATCCAGTTTGGGGTACCAAAGTTTGAAAAGCTTCTTGGTCAACTAAGATTTTCAGACAACCATGTGACAATAATTTAAAGACAAGTTTGGAGTTGGACAAAAGACTAAAAAACCAAAGACAACGAGAAACTGTATTATCAATACTAAATATTAAAAAGTGAGCCTTACAGAATGGAATTTAATTTTTCTATGTGTCTGAAATGTTGGAAAGGGGTAACAGACTTAAATACAGCAAGGAAAACCTTCTATTTTTTTCAGTACAGAAGTCTTTAATAAATACTCTGGACAGATCAGCGAATCTCCATCACTACAGACAGGACTAATATCTATATTGTTAAAAACAGTATATCAGCTTCATGTCTCCTGTGATGACAAAGATGAAGTAAATAACCCCTTGGAAAGCCTTCCAAGCACAAATTTGTATAATTTATATGGAAATAAATATAAATATGATTTCAAAATTTAGCTATATTCTTGAATTTTTCAACTTTATGGAAGATCTTGAATCCTTAGCAAATTTAAAATTACATGCCAAATTATGTTCTGTGATGTTTTAATTTGACAAAAATCCTCAGAATTTATATATACCGTCTCTTTCCACTTGATGATTGTGGAAATCTCATTTGAGAGCTGAGTATTCCTTTTTAGGGAAAGAAAGAGACTGTAGAAGACTTACAGGAAGAAAAGGTAATTTGGCAGAATATATAATTTACATTCCATCTGCATTTATCTACCCATCCAAAATCTTCCTATTATATCAGTCACTATGGAACATATTCAGGATACAGTTTAATAAAAAATCCTGCAAGCTAAGCTTAGTTATACCAACACTTTCAATCACAATCACAGTTTCTAATGTAAGGTTTTATAAGGTTTTGATACTGTCAAATCACACCGATGAATAAATATGAAGGAAAATATTGTCTCAAACAGGAAGTCAGAACCATATTCTTAGAACAAGCTTCATTTCCTCTAAGATTACAAACCTAACATAGTTGTTTAGTTTTGTCATACTAGTATAATAGGAAAAACAAGTTATATAAAATAGCTGGACTCCAACTACCTGATGTCTTATCAGTAATGGCCCCTACTGAACCCCCACAACTTCCTGGAAAATGCCCTGAATCAAGAGGATACAAATCTTGGATACCTTTCTCTGGTCACTGCTACTACTTTGAGGCCTCCAAGAAAAGAAGTTGGTCTCAAGCTCGTGAGGAATGTGCCCAACTAGGTGAGTGTTTAGTCTTAGTAAGATTGATGATGTAATTAAACACAGAAAATAATGGATAACATTGCTAAGCAAATCTCAAATTACTTTAAAACTTTGCACTTAATTCTTTTTCAGGTTGCTTTTCTGAGCATACTTTAGCACAATAAATGTAACCTTTGTCAGAGACAGCAGCATCTCAGATCTGAAATATCAGTTGAAATACAAATACCTCAAAAATACTAAATTCCTACTAGTTTTATGGCAAAAAATAATTTGGTAGGGAAATAAACACTTTTACAGACCCACTAAGGCACAGGCTGCAGGACTGACCTTCCCCAAGCAAAAAGGGACTCCACATACAGTGCGATCTGGGAGACACAAAGTCATAGGATAGTTGCATTAGTTTCAGGGCACAGTTCATTGAGTGGATCTCAATGGCTGAAAAACAAATGAGATGGAGGAGCTGTTTATCTTTCATGAACCAGTAAAACACATCCAGCCATGCAGTTCCTGCTCTGGAACAGCCACATGCTGCCCCCATGGAAAGAAGACCAGTACTTTCTGCTCTCCCTACCCATTAGGGAAGGGGAAAGACACTTTGCTCCACGTTTCTGAGAATGATGCAACATATATTTCAGTGTGAGTAAGAACAGGAAACATCCTATAAATTCCTAAAGGCACTTCCTCATAGATCTGAAAACATTGACCTAACTGAGTAAACAGGAAAAGTAGCTTTGCAAAGGCATTTTGCTCTACAGCTGTGTGACAGCAGCATCCTGGAATGTAGATGGATAAATCACATTACTACTACAAAAAGTAAACATTACACTAATAACCAGGATGAAATGCTGCAATTGGACACTGCTCCATGTTCTAAATTCCTACACTTTTGCCTGCCTGTTACCCACTGGCCAGGCCAGGAAGGTGGTCATTTCCTTGTGTTCCCAACACAGCTTTGTGTATTTGCAACGCTAGGGTGTATGGCAACTATAAATCAACTTCTGGACATCTTTTGGACTGCAACCTGCATTTGCTGACACATCCTACCTAACCTGTGATAATCAGGCACTGCCAAAACTGCTGCCCAGCCACTGATGAGGGACATAGTGGCTGATGAGAGTGGCTGCTGCCCAGTCACTGATGAGAGCTGTAGTGGCAACAGGCATGGTGGTACATCACATGTACCTGTTTCAGCCTAGTTGCACCACAGTCTGGGATTTAGTCAGATCTGCCCAAAAAGTACTGCAGGAGAGCAATTACTCTTCTCTAAAATACCAAAGATTAAAAAAATCCAGCAAATTTCAGAAAATCCATATTTTTGTGCAGATTTGAATCCATACAACACACAGTCATGCTCAAAAAAACCCCAAAAAACCCCCACCACAACCAAAAAACACCACACAGTGATATAATACCCACAAAAAGTTTAGTTAATAATATAGAAAAGTTGGTGTCTTTTATATATTTTTGCATATTTTGTGCATTTATGTGTCTATTAACTTGAGCTCTAAGAAAATGTACCACTGTGATGTGTTCCTTAATATTTTTTCAGGTGCTGATTTGGTATCAGTAGGAGACTATAGTGAAGCAAACTTTCTGTCAGAAACCATTAAGATACTCCATGGAAAATCATTGAACTTTTGGGTAGGGCTAAAGAAAGATGACAGAGGTAATATCTTTCATCATATGTTACCCTATCAAATGAAATCACACGTTATGTTAAAAAGAAATCAACTTTTTACACTTGAAAGTACACATTAAAATTACACAAATACTACAATAAAATTACACAAATTTTATTTCAAAGCATGCTTAAATATGCTTAAAATTATAATTGAAACATTTAGCTAGTTAATGTTCTAAATTTTTGTTTTCTCCATTATAACTCATTCTATTTGTCTAAACCCATGTATTTTATACATATATGTTAATTTTTAATATTAGGACAGTGGGTATGGACAGATAAATCTGCAATGGATTTTGTCAACTGGGAAGTGGGAGAACCATCAAACAAAAGGCTTAAAGACTGTGGAGAAATATGTGCATTGTCTGGCTTCTGGAACACCAACCTCTGCTCTTTCAGAAAAGGATATATCTGTAAAAAAGTTAAAAGTAAGTAGTATTTCTAATATGTTAAGGTTAATAGTGTCTAGTAATGTATTTTCATTGTACAACACAGAAATGTAAATACTCTGTGTGCCAAACCAATTGACTCTAATGGCAGGATGTGGCTGCCTAAACAGTGACAAGCCCCACATGGCTTCTGACTGCCTTCTCAGAAGGCTGCATCTCCCCTGTGTCCTCTAGAACTACCATCAGCCCTGTGCAGCCATCATAAATACTTCAGACCCCTGAGTTCAGGCCAAAGATAAGCTCAAAAGCAACACTTTGTGTAATTTCAGCTGAATGTATTCTCAAACAAAATCTTGTTCTGAGGAGTGCAGTGAAAACTGTCTTGTAGAAATGCTGGAATTGGTGATTCCTTTCCTTAATGACCACTGATGTGATGGATTACAGGAATACTATGACAAACATTCTTGTGGCACTCTTTATCTACAGCATGATACAATAATGTTTAATAAAATACTGGTAGTATCCTGACAGAAAAATTATCATTTGTAAGAAATTGCATAAGTTTGATTACCAACTGAGACAAAATCAAAGCAGTCAAAATCAAAACATGGACATTTTGTTTGGTTAAACTTCACATTTCTCTTCAACTTTGTATTACCTGCTAAGTTCAGGAAGAGTAATTACCATAGGAAACACATCCACATGGAATGGCTGTCTCTGACAGAAGGAGCTACAACAATAGAAAAGTCTCTTCAGCTCAAGTAAAATGGTCACGATGCACTCCTAACACTCAAGACCTCCTTTCAGGAAACACCTTAAAATGACTAAGGATCCTGTGGGCAGTTTCTCAGGAATAAACATGTGTGAAAACACTTTTTGAAATAACAGAAATCTGTCTCTACATGTTGTTTTTGGTATCACAACGGAGGAAGTGGGATGCTCTTAGGACAAAAGACCCAATCATCTTACTAGAGTTTTACACACTCTTAGCTCCATCTCTCTGGGAGAGTGACTGTCACCAACACATGAATTCAGGGAGGATACAGAAACACTGGGATGTAGGAACTTTGAAATTCCTCCTTTTTTTTTTTTTTAAAGCATTCAGAATAAATATTTTTTTTTC
The DNA here is from genome assembly GCA_013399915.1 of Illadopsis cleaveri. Classification (NCBI taxonomy): domain Eukaryota; kingdom Metazoa; phylum Chordata; class Aves; order Passeriformes; family Timaliidae; genus Illadopsis; species Illadopsis cleaveri. The sequence goes on from VXBB01012340.1 coordinate 771,885, forward strand.
CTTCCAAAAGCTCCTGGAAACAAAGAGATGTCAACAGAAAATACAAGTAAGCACACTTCCTTTTTAGTAGAATAATAAGAGCATGTTAAAATAAAGCAGGAATATAACCACATAGTTTCTCAGTATTTGTTTTGAGAGTCTTTTAAAATAAAAAGTTCATAAACTTTTACTCTGTATCTCAATATAGGATATAGAGGTTATCCTGACCTAAATATTGATTTGCTCCTATATTTTTAATTATTTTATATTTTTAATATTGGGCTTTGATCAGATTTAATTATATTTAATTATATTTTGTTTGGTGTTCTTAAAAAAAAAAAACAAAGCACATGTTGAACTGAAAATCTACATGCACATTGAATTTTTAGCTTTCTCATTATAGAAATCTCATTTATTACTAGATTCTGGAATCTTTTACCTCAAAGGTTATTCCATTGTATATCCTTACAGAAGAGAATTTGGAGAAAGCACTTTCTGCTGGCATCATTTGGCTGTTCGTTCTTCTAGTCCTTTCTATAGCTGGAGCAGGATGTATAATTTATTTCTGCTTGAGGAGGAAAAGACAAGACATACCACATATTTCAGCCAGAATGAGTGGATCAGAAGCAACTGTGGATATTCAAGAAAAAGACACACATTCAGACATGTAGTCTGACCAACGGCCCATGTGATCCAACTACCAAACACCAGGCTATAAATCAGTGCAATCTTACCCCAGCTTTGTGTTTTCCTAGCCAGACAATAGTCTCCTTTCTTTTCAAATACGCAGTTCATGGATTTATATAAATACACACATACACCTTTCAAAATTCCTTCCAAAGTGTTACAGAGTTGTTTAGCCTTGGGAGTGTATGTGTTTTTCATATAAATGGGCATGGCTGAAAAGTTGGCTCCAAAGGTGTTATGGGGAAAGTCTGACAGACATGTACTATGTGAAAATTATTTTATTTAGCTTAGTGTAGAAATTCTCCCTTTTTACACACAGGAGAAATCATTATTCATTACTTTAAATTGTTTTTCCCTGTGCTTTACTTCAGTGGTATCTAGATTATGATGGGAATCACAGAATCATAGAATTAACTAGGCTGGAAAAGACCTTTGAGATCATTGAGTCCAACCTATGCAACACTGCTCATTTCAAGTTTTCAGCTTCATAGGTTATGATACTATCTTTTCATTCATGTAAAACCTGTTATGATATCTGCATCTGTGCATTGTTTTATTTGTTTACAAAAAAAAAATAGACAGAAAATTGCAAAAAATTGAAGAGGCTCATTTAATTTTAAGTCCAGTCTGAAATTTTTAATTATTCCATTTCCTATGGCCTTGCACTATTCTAGTATTCTGCAAATACCTTTCTTTTTTCTGCATTCCAAAATAATAATAAAGATAGAACAAGGAGATGACCTTGCCATTGGGTATTATTTCAGTACTGATTCTTTTAGTATGCAGAGTTGCCCCTTTTTAAATCCAAGCATGTATAATAAACGGCTGTCTTACAGTGGATTGTGTAAATCTTTGGTGCAGAGATATAAAATCATGGATGTACTGTTTGAAAATACATTATTTCTTTTTTGTTGTGATTTTGTTTGACAATGTGCTGCCTAGACCCTTCTCAGCACTTCTTCCATTGTATATAGTAGCAGAATTTGCCTCAGGGGAGCGGTTTATCATTCTGCATACTTTATGCATCACCCCTCCTTATGAATGGGAACACCTTTCCCCAAGCCACAAGAGGGCATGTGGCACTAACAGGCCTCACTGAAGAAGCACATGAAGAGTAGTACTAGAGCAGAGGAGCTTCTACCAAATGTATGTACTGAGGAACAGATTCCTCCTTTGGCTCTTCTGTCAGAATTTCTCACTCACTTCACATGCTTGTGGGCTCTGACTGACATAAAGATGAGGCCACACTAAAAATCTCTGCAAGGGAAGAAAATACCTGTGGAGGTAACACACTTGGAATAAGTGGAATAGGTTTCTGCACCAGGACATCTATGTCTATGCCTGAGCAGCTTGAGAACATACCTGAATTATCTCTGTTATTTACATTTCTTATAGATATCCACCAAGCAATAAAAGCTTCTAACTGAAAATGTTATTGATAGTTACTTAGAATGGAAATACCCCCTTCCTCTAGGAATACTTATTTCAGATATTTTAACAAGGGCTATCTTAAAACATGGGTCACCTCTGGTAACATTTCCTCCTGAGAGTCCAATTTTCTCCAGCATTCCTTTCCTGGATGGACACACATTATTCCACACATTATTCTACATCTTTGGCTAAGCTGGTAAAGAACTTTCATCAACCACAGAAATAGAAAGATATCTGAAGAATGTATGGCTTTCCCTTTCTCACTTAACCAAGTAATGTCATACAAACACTAGGTCTTTTAACCAAGACCTGGTTAAAAACAAGACAAACCAAACCAAACCACCCAGAAAACCCAAACACAAAACACTTATCCACAGGTTATTTAAAATAGTTAAAAATTAAGTAAACCAAAACTATATTTTACAATTTATGTCATTTGAACACTTCATAAAGCCCAGAAATAATGGCCTTCAGATAACAGTTCCTTAAGTTACTATATTAATGCCTGTAATACTGAACTCCTTGCAATAAAGAAAGTTATTGCAATTTTCAGGAGGAAATAGGAAATAGCTGGGAGAGCTTTGCACAAAACTGTGAAAAACAAAATGAGAAAAACAACACCTGCTTCCCACGGAGGTGACAAGAGATAAAATTGTTTCCTGGTATGTACTACAGATATCTGGGAATACACAGTTCTGCTTGCCCTTTGGACGAGTTAGTAAGACAAGCACTCTTCCTCGTCTATGTTTGCAAACAGTACATGCTGCTGGATCCTACTGTATTTATGCCCAGATTAGTGAATCTGATGAATTAGAGTTACCTTTCCCAAAAGAAAAAGGGAAACATAAAATATAAAAGACTAATTTTTCAAAGGTATTTTTAAGTTAACTATAAAAATTGGGAGTTCATAACAGAAGTATTCTGGTGACCAAATTCAGCACAGCCTGGGACCTTCAGAGAAGAAGCCTGGCTGGTATCACCACTATGCAGGAAGCATGGAGAGCTCAACAGTGAGGCTGCTCTGCATGCCAGCTCTATGTGTCATAATATGAAAATATTTTTATATATGTATATTTTTATGTCCAGCTACTCTATAGTTGGACTGAACATCATGACTGAACAAGAACTGGACAGGATCACAGGCTAGACATGAAGTATGTTGCTGATACCCCTCCAAGATACTGAGAGACCAGAGCCTGATCCAAAATGCCTCCTACAGAAAGAGAGAGAGCACTGTGGTGAGAACAGCAGTGAAAACAAGTGAGTACAGAGTGAGCCAGTGCAGCGGTGCCCACACCTGGGGACAGGGGCTGAGAGCCATAGCCCTGATCAGACCTCCTCATACCTGGCAGCCACTCTTATCATTACCTGCTGTTTGCAGCATGGGACAGCACTGCCAGAGCAAGGACATCATTCAGCCTACAGTCTCTCAAACAACTGAACAGCCACTGCAGAAGAGACCAATACATATGAGCACTGACTTCTCTGCATTTGCAATTTGGACCTGACAGTGGATTCGAGTAAGACATTGCCCAAACACTTCACACATTGCTCACACACAGAAGAAGGCTGGGTTGCACTTGGTTAAACTTCACAGAACAAAGAAGGCCCTCATGCCTTCCAATGCTTAATACCAAATCCCAGTGTTTCTGCTCAAGTAAATTGTTTGCATGTTTCAAAAAGTCCTGTATACTTAAAATCACTGTCCTGTCAGTTCAGTGCTTGGAATAAAAAAAAAAAAAAAAAACAAAAAAAAAAAAAAAAAAAAAAAAAAAAAAAAAAAAAAAAAAAAAAAAAAAAAACAAAAAAAAAAAAAAAAAAAAAAACCCAACCTATTGTGAATGCTGCTGTTCAAATTAGATTCACAGTAGAGATGATGCTTCAGCACTGATGTGTTTCATACTAATGTGTGTGATGTGGGATTTTTCCTCTCATTTTCATATATAAATAGTGCTTGATTTTCCTCGGTTTTAATTATTACCACTTTCAGTGACAACATAATCTCATTCATACAGCTATCCAAGGCGCCTGAAGGCAATGGAATTCATCTCACATAATGTAGATATCTAAAATGCAGCCAATATCTAGCTAAACTACTCACCCAAGGTCATCACTGTGGTCAGCACAGAAGGATGGATACATTAGGGTGCAATTACTTGATCTGGTGTAGAGACTGATGAGAACTCTGGACTCTCTTTGACACAAAGCCTAAAGCAATTATTTCACAGTAAATGAGTTCTGCAGAATTCAGTTCTTAATTGATATCTTACGCAATTTTGTACAAAACACACTAATAGCTTTTTGTTGATTATATTTATCATCAATAGCTCCAGGCTATTCAGAAAACAGCTATCAAAACCATTCCTCATAGATTTTTTTCCCCTGGCTTGAAAATCATTACTTTTGGAAACAAAGCATCTGTCAAATTAAAAAAATTCTGCTGATTTTATTTTCCATACTAATTCAGAATGGAGACTGAGCCAGTAGCATTTCTTAAGCAAATGTTAAGAACACAGACAGAAGCTCCTACAAAATTACAAATAAACTTCCAAGGCAAGCATCTGCCTTGGTACCTCCACAAACACTTCCCAACCTAGTGCCAAGACAGGTGAAAAATCAGTGAAGAGTGTCTGCTCACAGTCTTGAAACAATCTCTGTGTTTAATGTACAGCAAACTGTTTCCCTGAGCAGCTACTGATGCGTTCACACCACTGAACCCTTGGGAAGGTTAAGCTGTGCTGAGCATCAGAAATGAGGGCTGTGCCACTTCTGTCTCCATCACTGATACACAGAATTGAAGTAGAAAAACTGAGCATAAAAGTACTGTTCGGTCCCATACAGAGTGCTACTGCTAGAAGTTCCCTCTGCTATTCTGCACAGACTGCCACAAAACCACTGCACCTACTTTGGCTACATTCTGCTTATATTTCTCCCATCTATTTCCTTCTGTATCCATGATCTTGATGCTAAGCTGATAACTGCTGTTTACCAAGAATTGTTCAATTTTTAGTCCAGCCAAATCTGGACAGAATTTATTTGTAATTTCTTTAAGCCCCATTCTGTTCACAAGACCATAGATAAGTCTTATGTCTTAGATACATAATGTCATAGATAAAGCTTAACTACAATTTAATCATCATTACTCATTAGTATCTTGTATATCTCAGCCACTCCACCCAACCCTGCCCTCATGCAATATAGGAAACATCCCTGAATTGTACAGAATTATTTTTCCTAATGATTTCAAATGATGCCAGGTTCCACTGGTAAAAAGTGATCAGAAATGACTCATTACTTGAACTCATTATTGAACAATACCAGATGTATTAACAAATATTTTTCAAATTGTTTGCATAAATACACAGGTGCAGGTGGGTAGAGAATGGACTGAGAGCAACCCTGCTGAGAAGGACTTGGGGAAGGTGGATAAGAAGCTGGACATGAACTGGCCACTTGCCCTTGCAACCCAGAAAGCCAAAGTATCAAAAGAAGTGTAAGTAGCAGAGTGAGGGAGGTGTGTCTCCCCCTCTACTCCTCTCTGCTGAGACCTCACCTGGAGTGCTGCATCCAGCTCTGGGATCACCGGCACAGGAAGGACATGGATCTGCTGAAACAAGTCCAGAGAAGGCCACCAAGATGATTAGGGGGCTGGAACACCTCTGCTATGAAGACAGGCTGAGAGAGATGGGTTGTTCAGTCTGGAGAAGACAAGGCTCCAGGGAGACTTTAAGCACCTTAGCTACAGGAGGCTACAAGAGAGCTGGAGAAGGACTTTTTACAAGACCATGTCCTATCACTATAGGACAAGGGAGAATGACCTTAAACTTTGAAAGGGCAGGTTTAAATCAGATGTCAGGAAGAAATTCCTGACTGTGAGTGTGCTCAGACACTGGAAGAGGTTGCCCAGAAAGTCATGGACCACCCCATCCCTGGAAGTATTCAAGGTCTGTCTGGATGCAACTTTGAGCAATCTGGTCTGTGGAAGGTGCACCTGCCCACGGCAGAGGGGTCTCCTCCAAACTGATCAATTCTAGGATTCTATGAAATTAACTTATTGCTACATTCTTCTCCTTTTCCCCAATTTATTCTCTTTACTCTTTACTTAATCAAACCTTGCCATTTTTGTATTTTGTCTCAACAATTATTTTTTAAAAATATTTTCAAAGGAAATGGTTACTCACTTTTCACCTTCCAAAATACATCCAAGATAACTTTTAGCAGTCAACTGCTTCCAGTTAATGGCAGTGATGATTACCACCAATGTCTAAATTATTTCCTTTCTATTTCAGAGCAGAGTAAACTATATTATTTCAGTTGGAAGTTTCCTACAATGACCATCTAATCCAATTGCCTGATCAATTCAGGTCTGACAAAAGTGTGTTGTTAAGGCCATTGTTCAAATACCTCTTAAACACTGTCAGGCTTGGGGCATTGAACACCTCTCTACAAAATATTTTCCAATGTTTGACCACCCTCTTGGTAGAGAAATGCTTCCTAATGTCCAGTATGAACTTTTCCTGGAGCAGCTTTGAACCATTCTCTTAACAAGCACCTCTCTTCTCCCCCTAATTTTCCTTCCCTGTTGTGATTTTAGTCTTAAGGTCAAAACTGGACTTAGAAGAAGATCAAAGTATTATACCACAGCTTTTTAGTACCTCTTTTTACATTAAGGAAAGTGGACTGGTTACTGCAGTTACCTAATTTGTCATACAGTTGTAGGATTCTCTAAGAGATAACACTCAATTTCTCAAACTTTCTATCTTCCACATACAAGTTTAGAAGATACATTTAGAAAGATATTTTAATGTAAGGTCTTCATGTAATAATCACAGCACTTTTGTTAAACAAGCATATTTTGCAAATTTTTATGGTTGAGAAGGAGTATTTGAAATTTTACATAGGGAACAATGTTATGCTCATTTAGCACTAAAGCACAACCAAGCAAGACTTTTTTTTTTCCTAACTGAACATTGGTTTTGTCCAGTGTGTTTCTGCAATTCCCAGCTGTTCCGAACTTCTTAATTTCTTATTCATAATTTTTCTACATATTCAGAGGAAATTGTTCAACTTCGTTACTTGATCCCTTTTTTAATAGAAACAGAACTTGAATGGTTTACATTATTCTGGACTTTGTCTGAGTCAGGTTCCAGGTATTTCTACAGAAGCTGCAAAACGGAGAATTTTTTTTCCCCACACCTGACATTCAGATGACAAGATAGCATTGGCATCCCAGTATTCCATGACCCATCCACTGATTACAGGGCTTCATCAAAGACCACCTGACAAGTAAGCTTTTATTGTTTCCTCCTGGAACTGCAAAGCAACTGAAGAAGGAGCCTCCCTCCCCATCCTGCAGTACTTCTAGATGTCTCTCATTACTCTGGTTATTGGGCTGAGGAATGATCATTGGAGAGTGTGTCTTCCGCACAACTAAAGAACCCAGGCTTGGTGTGTGCCTCCAAGTCTGACACTGGCTGGCACTGAGAGCTGGTGGAGTCTTCAGGCTGGGAGTTATTCACAGCCGCCCTCGGTGCCAGGGGCTGGACAGTGTGATTTCCCTTCCAATCCCAGCCTGGGACTCAGTGTCTTGGCCATCCTCTCCCTCCGCCAGGGCAGCCACGCCGGCGTTCAGATGTGGCCAAGCCTCACAAAGGAACAGCGCCCCAAAGCGAGAGGAGACTGAACCCTCTTCTGTCCTTTTCATGAAGCCCCGGGCTCAGAGTCCCGCAGCCTTCCCCTACGCGGGGGATCCTGCGGGCGGGGGCTGCACCTCACAGCCACCCTGGGCCGCACCGCCAGCGGCGGCCCCGCTGCCCTGCACTGGCAGCCTCCCCGGCCGGCTCTACGGGAGCTGCGGGAACCGGTGGGGCTGTGTAGGGCTCGTGGCCTGCCGGGGAGCCGGGAATGGACGGCGGTGAGGCTGGTACAGGAGGGGCGAGCAGGGCAGGGGAGCGGCACGGTAGAGGAGGACTGAGCAGGGGAGCAGAAGGGCGGGTAGAGGGAGAGCTGAGCAGAGGAGGTGAGGGCAGGGGAGCGGAGGCCAGGGCAGGATAGAAGACAGGAGGNCCGCAGCAGCCGAGGGCGCCATCTAGCGGGCGCGCTGGGCTGCTGCGCTGGCTGGTCCCAGCGCAGGGCTCGGCCCGCCCGCGGTTGTTGCCGCTGTCCGCAGCCGAGGGCAGCGCCTGAGCCGTGGCCGGAGCAGTTTTGCTCGGCAGGCGCGGATCCCCTCAGTTCGAGGTGTCCAGGACGTGCCCCAGCACGGGCGCGCCGCGCTGTCCCGCGGGCTGATCCCAGCAGGATGTGTGAGGCCCTGGGAGGCTCGGCCTGGGCCCAAGGGAAAAGGGCTGCCCTGGGGATGAGAGAGAACGGCTTCAGACCCGTCATTAATTTTTTAGATGACCAATGAGATAATGTCCTGGTCTTCTCTCCCCAGCTAAAATTGTCTATTTTTCTAGCTCAAGGTTGTATGTACAAGTGTTTATTATGTTTGACCTGTAAGTGAAGCAGAACTAGTAAAATAGTGGTAATTTTCTTCAGTTTCTCTTTTGTTTCAACCTTCCTTTCTCCCTTCTCACAAGTCTTGTAGGACCACCACTGCAGTGTTCCAGGTAGGCCTTTGTCATCATACACAACATTAGGGGCAGTTTAAACAATATTAGCGACAGCGAGAGAGGATGTGCGAACGATTCACTGGTGGTTCTGGTAATCAGCTCATTACACTGCAAATCAAAAACTGTGTGCCTCCATCTCCCTTGCTAATAAAGGGATAATGTGTGTTTGTCTCATAGAAGCATTATCAAGATCAGGTAATTGCTTTTAAATTGTAAAATTGAAAAGTCTCCAGAAATGCAAAGAACATTAGCTTATTATCATTAGAGATACAGAACTGACAGGAATTCTCCTGGCTTAATTTCAGAAACTTGTTTACACATCAGACTTGCCCCTCTTGGGGATATAAATATGGTCACTTTTATTTCCAACGTTTTTGTCATAATGTCAGGATGAAGATATTTCACTGACTACATCACTTGTCTTTCTGTAAATGTCCATTTACTGTCTTTCAGTAAATGTCCATTGGGTTGTTTTTATGGGGTTTTTTCAGACTTTAATGAGGTACATTTATTTCTTTACAGATTTCTGAGGAAGTGAAATGGAAATTGCAATTAGAAGCAATATGGCTTTGACACTTCAGAGAGCATCCATGTAATTGCAAACGGTACTTCTGATTTTGTTATCTCTTTAAACTGTTCACTGTTATTGACTACAACAGATTGAGAGACTTCAAATGAAGCAAGAATATTCAGTTATCTGCCCAATTTATTATATTTATTGGGTGGGTAGTCATGTAGACAGCACACGTGCATGTCCATCTCTGCTTTTTGGAGCAAAAGCTCACAACAGAAGAATCCATCCTAAGAACACAAAGCCCTGTTAGTGTCATGCTGGGTGAAGGTCACTGTAACGTTGATTACAGTCTCCTCAAATTTTACATATGTTAAGAAAAAAATATTTTACAGTATCCTAAAAGTTGTTCTGAAAGAACTAGAAGTTGCTGTTTGCTCTGTTGCATAATCTCTTCTTGAAAACATTACCAATGCCAGAGGAATAGCAAGACACAAATACTAAATAAGTCTCTAAAACAAGCTATATGTTTCCTGAGTACTTTAAGATGTCTAATCTAATTTTCCTTGAGGTTACTAATAGAAACAGTAATAAGGAAAGACTTAGGAGATAGCTATGATAACTTATAGAAGAGTAAATATGGGGTTTGTACTGGAAGATCAGGCCTAGCAACTCTACTAGAAGTATCCAATAAATGTGGAGAATATATATCGTATCCTATTCAAAAAGTCCTAAATCACCTGGAAGAAAGAGGTAGTGATGGTGTTTACTGGTGACTCACATGTATTCATGGTCACCAAAACTAGAGGTTGAGTATGGATACCTGCAGGAGATTTTTCCACTGCTGAGCTATGACATAATAAAATGGAAACTAAATGTAGTGCTATGAAAGTCAAACTAAAATCCAAGTTCAGTGACAGCTAAAATTAGCAACATTGTTACAGGGTTACTGAATGCAATGAGGTTAAATGCACTAGGAGTCTTAAGTTATAAGACAGAGTATTAAGGGTAAATATTATGGAAGCCTATAAAATCAGGAGCTTTGCCATGGGATGGCCTATTGTCAGAAATGGATTTGCCGTATTTCTGGAGAATAAGTTGACAGGACCTGAGGAACAGTTATCCAAATGTGACCAAACACTGGCTCAGGAGGTTCCTAAACCTTTTAAATTAAAGGAAACAGAGTGGTATAGTGAGGAAGAATGATTCGTTATATGCATATTTGTACACTCTGGTAGGTGTCCATTATTAGACTCTGTAAGAGAGAAAGCAGTTTAATACATGGACTTTTGATTTGAGGCACTGTAGTACTTCTGCTAATTCTTGTTGTTACCAGTGGCAAGGTTGAGAAGAGATGAACTTCACTCAGTTAAAGAATAATCTTCAAAATTTTGAGTATCAAACATGACTCTATGAGATGTCTTTTAAATAAACATATCAAATGCTTGAAATATTTCTGAAAAGTACAAGACTCTCAGCTGCTGCCTGTGTACTCTGTTGGTTTTTGAAATAATGTTAAGTAACGGACAGTCTTAAAGGCACAGAACTTATTTCTGGGCTAAACAGATGGATGGGGATACCAGCATTGTAAACTCACCCCACAAAACAGACCATTGTCTTTTTAAGTGCATTCACAAAAGCAGGTGTACTGTCCTTTCAAGAGACATGAAGGGATGAAATACATTACACTGAGTATCTCAGAGGGCTATGAAATGTATTTCTCTCTCACACATGTATCCACTGGGGTGATTCCTTTTAAGTGTTTCTTTACTGTCTAAAATACTCAGCTAACTTTCCTTTATCAGGAATTCTGACAGTTAATAGCAGTGTTTTATTTTGTCTTCAAAAAGAAAATGTGTGTTTTCATAAGACATTGCCAAATGTATTCTACTGCAGAAGATACTCATTCAAGTTCCATGTTTGCTTATATAATGGTTTTCCAGCATTTGAAAACAAGCCTGAAATATGACCTGTTTATTTGTATGGACTCATTCATGGAGATACATTTTACTGACTAGCAGAGTGACACTTTCTGTAACAGTAAAAGCCACATATGTACTTCATCTGGGATGACTTCCAGCTCTGTTTACCAAGAGCCTATCTTGAGGACTTCCATACTAGTGCTTTAGTAGGAGCTCAGAACATGAGTAGAAATCCATATGTTTGGTATTATGAAGATGTAGGGTGTTTCACTTCATCTAGTGCTTATGATGGGGCAGTTGGAACTAGATGATCTTTAAGGTCCCTTCAAGCCCAAACTATTCTTTGGTCCTATGATTCCACTTACTATACTTTTCCATTGCTTCAGATGCTTGGCCAGTATGTAGAGCTATGCCAACTTGCTTGTCTTCAAATACATATTTATATAACACAAGTGATTAATAGATTACAAGATCAGAAAACAGCATGATAATTGCCTTCTTTAATCAGAGACCAGATTGTAAGACTTAGATCTGAGTCAATTCATGTCAAGCTATTCTTCTACCATATCTTTTGATTATTTTACAAAGATTACATATTTTTCCACTACCATCAACAACAGAAATACATTAAACTGTCTCCCTGCTTTGTTCTTGTAACATCCACTTTGTTTCAGAAATATGCTCTTATTTCCTGCAAGATTTCTTAATGGGCCTGTTATTCCTTCTCACTTAGATTAAAAATATCCTTTAATCTTGATTTGTGACTAAGTAATGAACTTCTAGCACTGTGTTTATCTGTGCAGCATGCTGGAAATACTTTGTCCTTCAATCTTAGGATGCTTGGAATACCAGTTACTTAACCTATAAAGACCTAGGATAGGGCAATTAATGATGCTTTTCAAGATAGCAGCCTTCCAACCACCATCCATTCAGCTATCCTATCAATTATTCAGAGATGTGTGCCTTGTGGACACACTCATATTCATTAAAATGTAACTGGACTTTTAGTCAGTTTAAAATCAAAAATTTGAAGTTTCGTTTTATTACAACGAATTATAGTTTAACGGGTTTGGTTTTTTTTTCAGCTTTAGCTTGTCACTTTCACAACTGACATAAAAGTGCTACATGTAAACAAGCCAGTAGTCATGTACAGCTGCTTCCTGAGAAATTTGTTTGAAACTCACTGCTGCTGAAAATGTAAGCTGGGTTTATTGTGCCTAATGCAAACTGGATTTATTTGTGCTCCTGTGTAGGCTCTGCTCGCTCTAGGAAAATGCTCTATGCTGCACATGATGCAGTAACTGGCAGGACTGGAGCCTTACAGAAATATGATAGAAGAAGTGAATTGATGGATTCAAGTCCAATAATTTGTGAGCATCTAGCTGATGTACTTTTATCTTTCTTTCCTTGAGAAAGTGTCTCAAGGGAATTTGAGGCAAATTTTTGATGGATTTTTCATGGCAAGTATCAGTCCCAACCAGTGAGTTATTTTCTGTATTTAAATTGGTTTTGGAACAGCATATATTGCAGTTATGCAAATTTTGTCAGGGAAATCCATCACAGTCTCATAAATTCAGCAAAGGTTTGTGGGATATACATTGCATATCCCACAATGTATTATTAAAATAAACATTGTTAAAGGCTGTGGTAACAAACAATGGTGACTTATTGCACTGATTAATAACTTCTGGACATAGAAATATTTTCAAATTATACAGTATAAACCACTTATCTACTTGTACATTTTAATTTTTATTAGAAGGGCTTTTTTCTTACATTAAACATTAATCCAGCACTTTGTATTAAACTATTAAGAAAGTAATCAAGAATTACTGCCAAGATTAAGCAATCATTAAGCAAAGTTATAGGTGCAGTACTTGGAATGTTCACTAATTTTACTGTTTCATCTTTAGTTTATATTTGTAGTAGATAAGTTATGGACAATTGAAAGTGCCATCTTTTTAAGAAAATAAAATTAAAGCCAGTTCTCTAAACTGTGATGAATCTGAATAAAATTATATATACAAATAACATAGAGCTCTTAATGATAAACTTCTCTTGTGGTCTGTTGCTTTCCATGTTCAAAAGGACATGAATTTAAACCTGAGCAGGATCTTCTGTATAGTACTGTACTGCTGCATAGGGAGTTAAGAGACAATCTGGAAAGAAGGGAAATTTGCACAGTCTGTTAGTTTTCTTCGACATTTTCTACTAGTCTGGGTTTTTATGGCAATGTTGCAAATCACATAGCCAACAAATGAACTGTGAAATCACTACAAGTTAAGAGTTAATGAATATTCATTGACTCAATTACCATATTAAGAATGAAAGCTTAGTAGGTTTTAGTGACAATGTTGCAGCTGTCTTCCACATTTGTACAATAATATGCAATCAAACTAATGAATTCTTTGTCGTGGTAATATTTTTTATAATGCTGTTGTGATCCTTAACGTTTCATGTATAGTCTTCTTCGATACACTATTTAAGAGCTCCATTCTTATCAAATTAAATGGATTCCTTACTAAACTAACTACTTATGAAGGTGTCTTACATATCAGTTTAAGATTTTCAGCCTTAGGCATTATGCTGTATGAGTTCCCAATCTGAGTTATAGCAAAGGCTAGAAATTGAAATTCAAAAATGCTTACTCGATAGAAATATTTAAATAATATGGAATGTGGATGGAATGTGGGCAAGTGTAAGAGTGTTCTCTTCATTTTTCTGCAGGTGAATAAGGCCAGATTCCTCTTTGAGCTGCTGGAATTGTGTGCTATTACAGAGTGGTCTATGTTGTAGCCACCTAAAAGAATGAATGCCCGTTTTCTTGATGAATGGAACTTTAAAAATTTTATCAGTGATGACCTCAGTGCATCCCAAACAGCAAAGTATTTTCTCAGTCAACTGCCAAACCAACAGTATTTTCTCTTACAGGTGATTAAGAACAGCAGTACTGTAAAGGAAGTTACCAGCCAATGTCTTTGTACAAGCAAACTGTGTTTTAGGCAGGCTAACAGAACAAAGGCTGGTTTGGTGTATGCACTCAAAGTTGCCACCTTGAAGCAGTGTTACCTTGTAGTGGTAGCATGCCCACTCTTCTAGTGTGGCGTACTGCCCTTACTGTCACACCTGTACAAATCCTGGTGACAAAGTGTGTCTCCTCTCGTGTGCAGCCCTGTTTCTGCAACTGCCAGTGTCAGTGCCTGTCAGTTCAACTATCCCAGCTCTTGTGAACAGTACCTGAAGTCATGCTGACAAATAAGAAAATAATACCTGAGACTCCAAAGGAAGTCAGTATATTTATCTAGTCTTCCCTCACACTGGGTCCCTCCATAGCAGTTCTTTCCAGAACTGTGTTAATAGTGGAAGTAGTATAGTGGATCTATTCCCCTAGCAGCCCTAGCCAACAGAATCAGCCGGGATTGACAAGGTAGGATGTGTCTTTACATACATCCAGTGTTTCCTAGTTTAGGCAATTTCTGTTTAGGTACAGGCTCAGAGATCTTGGAGAGTATTAGACTGATCTTAATCAAAGAAGCTTTATTGGGTGCTTGGTGCAATGGGTAACAGCTCTAGACTCCCTTGGGCGGTGACTCCGTTATTTGTGAAGCATTTTTCAAGCCTTAATCGGCATGACATGCTGTGTCACTATCATACAAATAAACACTCTCAATACATTATTTGAGTATAGTGTGCTACTGGTGTGTTTAGAGCACCTGAAAGCAGCCACTACAAAAATGAAGACAATATGTTCATGTTTCACATGAATCACTACTTAGACTGTTCAATTTCTTTTTCTTGTAGACTAATGGTGCTTTCAATTGACTTGTCTGTTGAAAATGGCCTTGATAAAAAAGCTAGAAGAAAACAAAAGCAGACTGTATCCTCTCTTTATACAGAACTAGCTGAAATCTGAAAGACTGTAACATAAAAGGAAAATTATCTTTGCAAACAGCTTCAAAGTAAGTAGTTTAGCTTTATAGTTTCAATATGAGACATGATGTTTTCTTAAGTGCAACAAGGATTCCATTTAGCTTGCAATTTAGCACTGGCAAGTTTAACCTGAGTCAGCAGTGCCCTGGCAGCTGGAAGTGCCAACCGTGTCCTGGGGTGCATCAGGCACAGCATTCAGAGTGGCTGACAGAGAATGTGCCCCATGACACAAAGAAAGTGCTTAGAAACAAGATTTCTTGAGGAATACAGGATGCATCTTTCATGTGCAAATCTGGTAAATCCCAGCAACTTTTATTTGTAGTTGGAGTAAATTCCTGTAAAAGGCTTAACTAGTCACCAGGTGAATCTGTAGAGCTTATTCCCGTGTCAGCAGCAAGAGGCATCTCCTTGTAAGTTCTGATTGCAAAGCACATGCTGTGAGACAGGACACTTGGAAAGAAAGGTAGGTGTTTTCCTACCCTCATCTTCACTAGCCATAAACTTTAGTGCACCCCATGCTGTATTTTTCTACCTCCTCCTCACATGCACACAATTTTTCTTATGATTTTTAGAGCAGAGCACCTTGCAGAATATGTGGGAGAACAGTGAGAACTGCTGCAGATTACTGTCTTTATGCATTGAAACCAATGTTAAGATGACCTACAAAACAGGTCATGATTCCAGGACCTGTATTATATTAGAGTCATAAACTAAATCAAATGCCTGTTATTAGTACTGGCTTCAAAATACAGGAGAAAAAGAAAAAGTTCTGCTAGTTCTGCTAAAAAAAACTCAACATAAGTATGTTCCATTTCAGCTATGAGGAGTATAGTGTCCTACTCACATCTTGAGTATTGTTTGAAATGGGAAGAACATGGGGTTTGAATGGATACAAGTGAAAGCAAAATTATTTAGTGATAGAAGAACAACTCTCTTATGAGGGAAACTAGAAGGAAAATATCTGAATCTGGACTGGAAAAAGCTGATGAAATATATTGCTAATGGTTGCATAATCAGGAAGGTTGTGAATAAAATGGATACAGAACTGTTATTGATTGAGTTTTACAGTATGCTAAAAATTTAGTAAGGAAGAGTTAAGAGGAAACTGATTTTAAAGGGATGTAAAAAAATCCTATTTTACACATGAGGTGGGGAATTTCAAAAATTTCTTAGCTCAGGATCTTATGAAGGCAGTGCAAAGATGAATTAGCTAAAAATGTATGGAAAATGTTTATGCCCATTTAATAAAGGCAGCAATCATGGGTGTGCTCTCTAACAACTCATTCTAACGACTGCATGTGCTGGCTGTGAGAGGAGTGGACCCCAGACAGTGTTGGGCTTGCATGCACTGTCTAAATAGCATTTTCTGTTGCTGTGTTATAATGCTGAGCAAGGTAAAACAATGCTTAAGGCCAGAAGAGCTTTTCTTAGCCCTTATGATTCTCTGCCCTGGGTTATTCCTTTAATTTCACTTTCCATCCTTCTCTTCATATGGTTTGCCTTGGAGCTTGTCCCAGTCAAAAAGTAATTTAAAATAATGAGCCTTACTAAACAGAATAAAACGGACAAAAGCCATGGATTTTTGCAGGGTTTTCAACAAAAGCATGGATGTTTCAGAAAATGCATGGGAAGAAAAAAACATGCTGCATAATTTGTGAATATGGCTAAATTACTGATGTGCCTGAGGTAAGGGGTTTGTGCTGTAAAAATAGAAATGTTTCATTTTTAGGATATTGTTAAGATTCTGTGACAAGCATCATGTAGTTGTCTATGCCTTTTATTAGCTAAGTGCATAAGTAGTTGGATGTGTATCCGTTTGAGGGTATTTTTTCAAAGCTATGTTATGTCACAATGTAACTGGGCTGCCTTGCAGTGCAAGTTACATCTTCACAGACAATAGGTATATTATTGTTAGGAGCATGGTAAGAAAGACTAGCACTTTCTTCTGAGATGTACAGATGGATGGATGGATTTAAAAAAAAGTAAGAAAATGTTGGAAACAAACTGTACTGTAGACTGTTCATAGACTGTTCATGTTGGATCTTCTGTTCTTACTGCCTCCTCATTTATAACATTCATTGAGAGATGACATTTAAAAAGACATTAACATTAATGTCATGGATATTGCAGCATCTTTAATTGAGTCAAAATATCTCTTGAAGTAAGTCACTCTACTTTGCAAAACAAATTTGAGAATATATTTCTTCATTGCATCATATATCATCTTTGATAATCATTTATTTACTTTGACAATTTTGAGTCCTACTGTAAACCTCACATTCCTTTGCTGCCAAATAAACTTCACTGCAAGTTAGAGGAATAAGCAAAAGCAATCTGGCATATGCACTTAAATATGTAAGTTTACCTCTAAAACTAGTAATTCACCAGTTTAGTATGAGATAATGACATGTGGAAACTGTTCCATGCAGCAGAGGGCAGCAGTAGTAAAATGGTGTAGCAAGGAGGTGATTGCAGCACGTCTGCTTTTATAATCTTTAATACAGTGTATCTCAAATAGTTAAAAAAAAGAAAAAAAAAAATCAACCAAACCCGTTGAAAGGAAGCAGAGTTAATCCTTTATTTCTGTCTTTTTGATGATGTTGATGTCAGCATTTATTGTCATTAATGAGAGAAAATTATTTTCATACATAGTTTCTAACTTCTGGACTTGAATTACTGTGGTTTTCACTTCACAAAAAGATCCCTGAACCTTCTACCCTGTAAAATTTGTGTTTTTCTTTGAACAAATGATATGAGATCTGGTTCTCAACTAGCAAATGGACTTTTTTTTTCTTGAAATCATAAATTGCTCCTTCTACAGATGCATTTTATTAGGGATTGCTTCATTACATTCTAGTGGTCAACATTCTGTTATACTGCCTTACAATCATTGAATTCTTTTTCATTAATATAAAAATATTGGAAAGCCTTTATAAATTAAACAAGTATCAGATGTGATGAAGATGTTTGTGTACAATGGCTTTGTATCTTTTCTTTGGAGTCATTTTTAATAGAATGGTTTATGGATTTCATAACGTATCTTTTTGTTTATTTCATGTCTATAGCTGAGTGCTATGTCTGCAGCTTTCCTGCATGTAGGTACTAGTAGAACGCTTTTTCTTGCCCTTCTTTTGCACAAAACTTGCAGGAATCTTGGAGATTTTTGCTGTTCTGTCAGATGTATTTAGAAATTGTAGAATTGTTAATAACCTACTGAGGTGAAAGGAGTGAGGTAATTCATACAGGGACTGGGAGGGATTTAACTGGCAAAATGTAATTAATAGTACAGATGTCTACAGCAAAGGCAATCTCTCAAGGCTCTTTTAGTGTCAAGGACGTTATAATTACAGAGGCTACAGTGCAATCCCTCTCATCCAAAAGTTGTGGAATAGGCCTGACAAACTGCCTCCTAAAATGCCTTAGTCTGCAATGGCTATACAGGGATCCTAGGATGACTGGTCCAGATACTTCCATATACTGCAAATTTAGATAAGACCCATCTTAACTACATGCACACATCTTGTCAGCTTTAGCCTCACTTATTTGGGAGATCACACCGAAAAAAAGCAAAAAAACCTTCCTTTTTTAAATAGGAGGGAAATAAAATAGGGGGGAAAACTAAAATAAAATAAGAGAAAAAATAAATTATTAAAACTATACTAAATTATGAATAATAAAGGTAGCAAAGTGTTTTCCTTTTTTAAAAAACCTGGGTGAAAGAGAATTAGTCGTTTCCATGCATATATTAAAAGGCTTTCTGGAACTATCCTTTTACAGAAAATATTCAGATTAGAGACCAAGGAGTTGCAGGCAGGTTAAGGATGTCAACTTTACTGTAAAGTTTTTAGATTTTTAAAGAATTGATTCATTGACATAAAGCTAGAAATTTGCATTGTGAATGATTTAATTCAGCTTTATCGATATGTTGAAGTGATAACATAAAGGAGCATGCCAAAAGGGAACAGGGTCTATTTTTCCCTCTCTCACATGCATATATTTTCCTCTTTCAGTGACAGTAAAGGTAGTCTTTGGCAAGTGTTTCTCAGAATCCTTTCTCCAGTAAGAGAGCAACCTGAAGTTAATACATACACAGAAAAGTGTGAAGGCAGCCAATATACCAGTGTCATTTATTGACTTTAATCGGCAAAGTTTATTTGCAGAAGAGTTCCATGTCCCTCAAAAGCAGACATAGAAACAGTGCAGTGAGTCATCACTCAGAAGATGGGGAGGAAAATCTGTACATTGGATCTATCCATTCGCCATCTGAAAGTGCATACAGAATCACACTACCCTTTTTTTTTAACTTTGTCACTGTTTTATGAAGAGTCTTAGTTATCTTCCTCTTACATAAAATTGCCTCCGTTTCCTCTTTAGTTCTTTCCAAGGTTTCTGCAGAAAAAAAAAAAGCATTTTTTAAAACATAAAAGTCTGGTAAAAAAATCCCTCAACTTTCTTTGTAGAGAGTTAATTTTGAAAATTACTTCAATGCCCTAATGCTCTGCATACTAATCCACTTAGGCTTTCTTTTTCAAGCTTACGAGTGCCAGCCATTGACTTGTTCTACTTGGCTACTTTGAACCTCACACTGGGTTGCAGATTGTATATTGTTAGATGTAAGAAAGCGTATCCAGTTGTTAATAATTACTTACTTAAATTCATCTAAATAAAATGTGAAAATTAAGATTACACTTTGTAATTGTGGTCTTCCAAATTCCTGGGCAGGGTTGGAGGGATGTCTGTATATGTTTAAAAAAGGCAGTGGAGAACGGGCAATTAGAATAAACTTTCTTTTTGCATGCATCAGAATCTGTTTCCAAGTGTGTGGAAGGTAGCACAGGAGCAAGAACCACGGCAAAATCAGAGCTGCAGGAGGTTTGGTTAGTGTCATACTAAGCAGATAAGTTGCTTGTAGCAGACCCTCAGCTCCAGGAAAGTTTCTACTTTCAGTGTTCACAAGCTACTCACATTGAGCCCTTCAGTATAAATCCATAGCACACATGAGAGCTTGTTTGCTGCTAAATCAAAGTACAAGCATTTGCTTAGAAGAGAGTTAGCATGGTCTGCAGTTCAAGACTACCTTAATTCTTTTTTTTTTTTCTTGTAACTGATTTTTTCTTGTCCTTATCTATAGAGAGGAGACATGAGGAGCAAAGGAGAAGATAAATCTTATTTCTGTACTTTTGGAAGAATTTGTTCAGCAGAAGGAAAGGCTTGAAAAATCTTTACAGGGAGAGTATTGGTACCAAATTGTCACTGTGCTGCAGATTGCTGTTTTGCTTTTTAAGATGTAACTTATACTTACTTATGTGGATTTCTAGCTCTTGCTCTTTTTACCTCATTTTAATCCATTTGTTAGCTTTAAGCTGACCTTATCTTTAGCACAGTGCTTTGAAGATAGCATTTCAGGATTTTCTAAAATTATAGTTGCCATAGACCCACCAAAATACATACAGCCTAATACAAATTAAAGGCTACAGTAACTGATAGAAGTGGATTGGGCACTGAACTAACAGTTGACACCTACACATGCCTACTGCAATTCTTTTCTAGGAGCTAGTGATACAAAGGATTCTATGGCTGACACTGAGCAGAATGAACAGTGTGTCCTCTTGATGATAAAAAAAGTATTGTTCCTAAATTGGATAGAACAATTCTACAAGGATATATTGTGTGTTTAACTCAAACTGTATTTGCAGAGTTAAAATAGTAGTTAATTTTGTATTTTCTGTATGTTTCTTATAGGCTAGAAAAAAGCAAGCGTTTAATTTAGAATCTAATTGTTGCATATGTGCATTTCTTGTGAATACTGATATTCAAGTTAACTGTGGTTATATAAAGAGAAACAATTATTTTAAAAGTGAAAAAGTTTCTTTCATAAAGCACAAACATTTCTTATTATGAACTCCCTTCTCAGTACTCTTGTTACCAAGCCTTTGAACAATGAATATACCAGGTTATATGGGAGAGATAGTGGTTTGTCAGTAGCTTTAATAAAGGTAGAAGTAAGGTCACTGTCATGCAACTGCAGTGAATTTTGTATTTGGCTAAATTGTTTTCTGTCAGTGCTGGTTCTTTCATTGTCCTTCCATTCTAGGATTTTCCTTATTTTTTCTTTTCACCTTTATTGCTTCAGCATCTGTTACTTGAAGCCCATCTAATCACTCAAATATTCTGTAAGCTCTTCTTACTGTTGGTACCACTTACACTCTTTCTGAATTTAAGACAAAGAGATGGAAATAAACTGTCTTCTCTCATTCTGGCCTGTATTCATGACTCAGAAACTTATATTTTTTTCTTTTTTGGGGGGTAGACTAGAAGACCTTGAGAAACATCAGTCATCTCTCAGACAACAGGTTTTTGCCTGAAATGACTCTTCTGTATTGTGAGAATTTCTTTAGAACTGAACACTGAGTCATAGTTTAAAAAACAAGTGAGTAATCACTTGTTATCTCAATTTCTTTAATAGTAAAAATTATCGATATTTCATGAAAATTTATATAAAGAAAAAATACACAAATACATAAAGAACATTTGAGTTTTCAAGCATAAGTTGATGAGTATCAGCAGGGAAGGAAAAAATCAATATGGTGAGGTCAGAAGTCAATGGCTAAAGATGCAACATACAATATATGTCAGTTTCCTACAAGGTGAACAGTCTAATTTCAAAAGGTTATTTTTACATTGAAATATTAGTTAGCCTCCTATGCTGTAATACTACACAATATGTCATTTGTGTTATTTAAATTAAAGAATTCTACATACATGATTGGACTGTAAATGCTTTGGACCACGTTTGGACCAGACTCTTAGTAAGATCAGCTCAGTTTTTGAACCCAGTTTCTTTGGAAATCTAAAGGAACAAAAAAGAAACAAAATGCATAACAGTCTGATAACGCTGCAGAACGAAACCGTACAATAGGCAGTGAAAAGCTTAGAAACTAATTTCTGCATCTCTTTAGTATAAGAGGAAGTGAGATAACTGAAGCTGACTTGGTGGTCTAGTTAGCTGTACTTTAATGTTTAAATACCTTCATAAAAGTTAGGCTTCTATTGTTCCTAAGAATAGTAAACACAGGAGCATTTTTTTACGTATGCGTTCTTTAATTAAAATATGAAAAACATTATATCCATATTTACGAAACCACCTTTTTTCCCACCCAAGATACTAGTATCTCCTGTTCTGACTGTGTTCTTGATAATAATTGCTGTAGTCTTGATGGTTATATCTACATCCAAATATATTTTGGATTTCTTTTTCTGTGTTATTTTAAACACAACCAGATAGTTAGCAATAGAGATTGTGTGAGGCAGAAGTCTGTAGTCAGGTGAAGGCAATTAATTAAGTTTTAGATCAAACTTTACATATGAATGAACGCTTTAAATGCATTTCAAAACAGTTTTCATGACAGTATATTTTAGGACAATAAATGTCACCTTAAATTCTGTAGTATGTGAGAAGGCCCCTCCAGAGGTATATTTCTTAAAATGTAAGAGGGTTTGCTGGCCTAGAGTGTATAGCAATCTGTAATTTCTTTATTTCTTACTTCTACTATAAGGGAAATAGATTTCCAGGTCATCTTGGAAAACTTTCTGTTAACAAGTGAATTTTGTAATCCTGAACTAAAACAAGATTTTTTCCAGGCATATATATACACACACACACATATATATATATATATGCTAATACCTGTAACTCAGATAATTTCAATAATATTAATTTATTTTAATTCATTGGCAACCTTTATATAAGTGATATTGTTAAGACTGGCATGTGATGTCAAATTAGCTTGACTGTGGTAATTTTAAAGTACTGACATTTTTTATGACAGTACCCTGGCATTACATTGGCAAAGATACCTTATGTATTGAAATTCTACACAAATTACATGCAAAATGTAATTCTTTCATATGTCAATATGCTGCCTATGGCTGTGATTATACAATGTGCACATATCACATTAATAACATGGAGGAAAGCTGCAGTGCCAGAGGATTCTCTTCTTCTTGCCATAATTGCTGCAATTAGTAAAAAGGAAGAAAATGCATTTGGTTAGTCCATCAAAACAAGTTACACAATATTGAAGGAATAAGAGTTATATAGCTGCATGACCCAGTATGATGTGAAGTTCAGCAGGGGTCTTGCTAAAATTATGCCTACATCCTCTCCCATTCTAATGTAAAAATAAAATAAAGCCATTTGTTATGTTGGTAGGGAATGCCCTTGTCATCTCAGAGTGAGTCCTATAAAGAGTTTTCCTATTCCTGTACAATTTATTCACCAATCGTTTGAAACCCACTAAATTGCAGAATGCAGTTATCCATGGCATTTGTGAATGGGCAGCTTGCTTTTGTTCTCTCAGCAGGTGTGAAGATGGGAGAAACCAGACAAGCTGCAGTTAGTCTTACTAATTCACTGAAATGAAAACTAACTAACTAACTAAACTCCTGTAACCACGGAGGCCTTGCTGCATGTTGTATGTCTAGCTATGCCATTTCTAAATTGCCTTCGCTCCTTTTCACTAAGAGCATAAGTTATTACTGTATGAGCTTTCTAAATCATAAAAGATTGTATCTGTGGATGGAAAAAAATTATATGCAATTGCCTGGGATCATGAATCTGGTAATGAAATAGAGTTTTGAGAAGTTCACATTTTTATCACTCTTTTTTAAATCTTATTTCTTCTTTTACTTTTTTTCCTGGGTCATACACTTATGCCTGTCAACAATCAGTTACTTTCTTGCAAGTACCCTAGCATGATAATTGTTTAAACTAATTTAAAAATACTGATTTTTTTCTGAAAATTCTTGATCTCAGATCCTTGCTTTAACATGCCAAGGTATGTAAGTAAGTGTAAAATGGAATAATCATTTTTTAAAAGTTGTTCAATTAATCAGAAAATTCATCCTACCTTTGGTTTTGCTATAGATAGTCTGTTGTCATGTTAGAATGGTAATGTACTTCACTCTGAGACCCCAGTTCTCCAGTTCTTCTCAAGGTTCTTTCTCCCATGCACATTGTCATTCTACAATAAGTGGAAAGTCTCTGGCTTCTGAGCATTGTGTATGATTTTTTTTTTCCCCTTTATCAAAATTCCCCAAAATGCATGCAGTAAAATTTGAGTCAAAATGCTGGTCTCATAAGACATGAGTTACAATATTAGTGATAGGTACTTTGGGAGGTTTTAAGATACTAAACTGTATAAGTGATTTATTTTTGTCTGTGTATCTCAGTAAATTTCTAATGGGTGTCTAACTACACAGCTCTGTAATTATCGTGGTGCCATTTGATCAGTTGGCACAGCTTCAGGATGGGTGAGTAGTGGGGGAATAATGCTGCTGCACAAGAGTTTGAAGAAAAAACTTAGCAACTGATGCCAGCAATGACTTCAGAAGAAGTAACCCAAGTGCTGTGTAGACAGAATAGTTCTTTAATGACAGTTGCCTGACTGAAATCACAGTGTCAAGGGTAAAAGCAGAGGGTGAGCCTTGAGTCACTGTCAGTGATTTTGCCACCACTGGGAAGCTCATTTCCGAGTCAGAAGAGGTTTGCAACACTTAGTCATAAAAAGGGAAGTGAATTCCCATTTGAGATCAGCCATAGTAGCCTGTAGCAATTATTATCTCTTGTTTTTTAATGTACTGAATATTTTCTTTTTTTACTATCACTCTGTAATATAAATATTAAATTAAATTGTAGTCAGTATTGTTATGCAAATCTGTCAGAAGATTTCCATAGTTATGAATCATCAAATGTGTTTTTAAATGTTAACTTTTCTCAATAAACTGAAACAACTCACCCTCCGTTTGTACACTTTAATTGGATGGAATGAATTCTTAGTTTCAATTTGTAATTATACACAAAACATCAAAGTATATACAGATAAAGCTATTCTATGTTTGTTTGGAGATTGAGCAATCCCCAGAATTAAATGCTGGAAGCTATTCCCCCATTATCTGAGGAATTATTTTTATTAGTGGAACAAATCTGGACATGGTTAGCTTTGTTTGACAAAACAAATTATATAAAAGCCAGAGGAAACACATGTTATCATGTGTTTGTGCTTTTCAGTAATTCTTATAAAAATATTTATTTGAAAAATTTTTGTAATTCTTGTTTTCATAAAGTGGTATATTTAGAAATGTTCATTTGATAAATATCTTTTGTAATTTATGAAGTAAAATAAAAGGATATTTTAAAGTAGGACTGATTTTTAAAATACTCAGCCTTCATCACACAGGAATCTGTACATGTAATTGTATTTTGTATTTTTGAGAACATTTGTTTGCATTTTGTGCTTCCCTCAAGCTGGTGTTGTCAGTTGAATTCTTTTATAGTCACCATCAGTTGTCAGTTCTCAGTCTTGTTGAAACAAGGCTATTCCCTTTGAGCTCAATGCCTTGTAGGAGACATTACAAACATTTTAGAATCCAGAATTTTTCCTTAATCTAGCTTTAAAGAGAATTATGATGTTTCTATTACTTCAGGCTTACTGCTTCACTGGATTTGTTGAGCCAGCTGAGATGATAGTCCGTCATAATAGCAGAGAAGGAAGGTGGGAGAATGATATGACTGGTGTACCAGTCTCTGTAGAAATCTGTCAGTCGTGACAGTTTTCACTAACTTCCAGTGCAGTAATATTGTAATGGCGTGTTGATGTAAATGTCAACTTTGTAACAGCGTCCCTCCGGAAAATCTGAGTGGGTGGAGGACATTTTTTGCACCACAGGCTGAGCTATCCCATCTTTTACAGTTGGTGCAAATGTGACACAGGATAAGTGGGGATGAAAGAAGCTCTTTTCTGTGGGCAGTGTTTTGCAAAGAAAAAAAATTACAATTTTTCTATGGATTGAAAAAGATTTCTTGAAAAGATTTCTATTCTATTGTGTTCTCATATTTTCAAAAAGTAGTAATATTTTAATGAAAAAAAATCAGGTTTGTTGTAGAATTTAATAACACAGAAAACAGTTATAAGTGCTTGCATATATTATCCATCAAATGAAATACATTCTTTAGTAGATTTTATACATCTTGTACTTCTAAAATAGACTGTTTACATAGAATGATAACTACTAGAATATGTGAAATAAATTCAATAATGCAATGCTTAGAACTTCCTAGTACAAGAAGAACATGTACTAATTCCTATCCACCTCCATTGTTACCTTAAGGGCAGCTCTCTCCATAGCAACTGAAAACTTTTCAAGGCAGCAATAAACTAATCCTCTCCAGCTTCCAGAGCACCATCAAGGAATTTTAAAAACATTGGACTTCCAGCCGCTAAATACTTCTGAGGATTCAGAAGGCCACAAAGCTAGATACACAAGCATTCTGTTTCCCTTCAGAAGGTAAGAAAATAACATTTAGAAATAAATGCTCATAATATCCTCGTAACAATGATACATATTCCTAATTGCTAGCAGTAAAATATATCTAAACACCAAAAGATTTTCTAATATCTAAAAACATACTAACTTTTATCTGACTAAATGCCCATTTGAATTCAGCAGTTCTTTTTCAATTTTAAATACTTTTTTGCGGAGTTTCCTTTAAAATAAAACGTGTATCTTATTGCAGTTAAAGAAGAAGATGAATGTATATGTGGCTATTTAATACATGTGCATTCTATCTGAATATGTATGTCACTGCCAGCATCTGCTCACCAATAAAATCAAAACTTCTGTGGGAAACAGAAGTGAAACTCTTTTATATTTCTTGTGCTTTGATATTGAGATAGATTGCTGTTAAAGCAGAAGGAGTGGTTTATTAGGAAGGTTTGTGACAAGAGAGATTTATAGTACAAGATGTCTTTTGCACCTAGAGTTAACAAGCTCAGCTTGTTTTGTTTATTCACTGAGTCTTTGAGTGAAATTACAACCTCAGTTTTGTAATTCTCTTGTCTGAGTAGTTATCACTAAGTTTTAAGTACATCCTTCTTTTTTTGTGCTGTATAACTGGAGTTTAGTAATCTTGGTAAAGTGTTTTGACAATATAAACTGCTTTATATTATTGCTATGTAACAAAACTACTCTTCATTCATATTAGTATCAGACTAGCAATATTTATTTACAGCTATTTTTGTTACTAAAAACCTGTTTTCATGCTGAAGTGGAAGTGAAAGCCATGGTATTTTCCTATTCTTACTGAAAAGAATTATTAGTGAATACAATAACATAAAACTGAAATGAAAGCCATAGACTTTATTTTTAAGAAAGGTGAAGGGCACTTTGAGACAACCTCTTGTTGGTAATTCTAAAGAAGTTTTGAGGCCATGGTTGTCTTAGTTTCCTGCTATTCTGTGCTGTAAAGCCCTTACAGGCTCCCTGTTGTTCAAAAACAGCTTGTCACTGCAAATCAGCTTAGCCGACCAATTAATAAATCCTTTCGAACATATTGCATTCACACTAATTAAAGGGTTGGGTTTTTTTCCCCTTTACCATTCAGATTCTTCAGGTTTCCCGTTTAAGCTGTGAAGTGCAAACAGCAACCCAACGATCAGTGCAGATCACGCACTGCGGGAAGAGGAGATGTGTTTTCTGACCAAGCATCCAGCTCTTGGGGTGGTATGTTCTGCTTTCATATTCAGCGTGCTCATTGCTGAAGGACAGCCTGGGGAAGAGCATGGGCAGGATGGCAGCAATCCTCCCAGCAGAGGCTTTCTGGTGGAAGTTTTACGCATTCTCTCAGCTGAAAACACTGAGCTCCACATGAACCACTCACGAGAACTGGTCAAAATGTTACTGGAGAGAGCTGAGTGCCCACAGCGGATTTATGGCATGCAAGAGGATTGTAATCTGGTTAGTGCTTCAATTAATGAGGGATATCTTTACAGGATCATCAGTGAGTTCTAACATGTTAGAGTGATACTATCCTGAATATGATACCTAAACATGCAAAAAACTTCTTGTTGCAGCAAAAAAAATCTGTCCTTGTTTTGTTTCATTTTGACTTATTATTACTTATTGTTTGAGCTCATGAAGAGATGTTCCAAACATGACAGACATTCCTTTTAAGGTTCCCAAGTTTTTGTTTTCCAGCAAAAATTTTTCCACTGAAACCTGGTCTAACAATAAAAGCATTATTCAAGCATAAGAGCTTGAATTTGGGGTACAGTATTTCCACTGTGCAAAGACATAGTTAAACACTGGGGACCAGTTCTTCCACTTTTTTTTGTTGTTCTGTATTTTACTTCATAAAAATAAAACCCAGACAGGATTGTCTCAGATTTATGTGCCACTTCACTGAAATATTCAAGATTAAGGGGAGGGTTTTGTAAGCAGTTCAGGTCAAGGAAAATGAAAGGCAGAAAAATGAATCTCCAAATCCAAATTGAAACTGGAAGTAGTCCAGGGTACAGTTGCACAGAGGGATTGGTTATCTACTGGAGAATATTTTCAGAACTCAGTTCTGATTCAATGAAGAAAGGACAGTGTTACTGAGCAACTTAGCTGAAAGGGACAACAAAGGGCTTGGTCAGCCTTGGCTTTCATTACTCTGACTCTGACGCTGTTCAGTGACCTACATACAGCAGTGTCACTTTATACCACACTTATGAGGATGGTCTGAAAGGTGAATGTTTTTACAAGGTGCTGTTCTCAGCAATCTGCCAAGCCAATGGAGTGGGAATCTTTTTATCCTGTGCAGTAGACAGCTGCTCTCTTACTTGATCCTTTCTAAAAATGCATCCATTTTTCATACAAGCCCAAATGTGAAAATTCATACACAAAAATTGTAGGTGCTTGTAATTACCTAAATGGATATTTTTTTATGAAGGAGATTATTCACACATGGGCAATGAATATACATCAGATATAGGCCCAGACTGAAAATTGACAAGGTATTGAACATGGCTATATAGTCCTCCTAAACTTCACAAAACAGAGGACTAAGTTTTTGTTTGTCCTTTCTGTTTTTCTTCTTGTCTGGCATGGTTTTTTTCTTGTATTTGTCATGTATTTCTGTAGAGTTTGCCCACTGTGTCCTTGGATGGACAAAAACTGAGGAAAACTTAGCTGGGGCTTGCTTTGGTCAGTACTGCTGCTCTGTTCAGACTTCATCTTGGAAATTTTCCATAGGAAGACTTTGAGGACTGTCAGCATTTTCAGTACTCCTCAGTGTCGTCTGTTGTCTGAGTCAGGAACATTGCACACATGCTGAACTGTCAGAGCTTCTGTGCCAGCACCACAGGAATGTGGTTTTCTGTAGGAAAATCCTTGAGAGAGACGTGGCATTTTCAGTCACATGGAACCCACGTGGTACTGTGCTGAAATCTTTCGTGGTGTTTTAACAAGATTTGGTAAACCAAGACAGCAAAAACTGTGCAAGAAGCACTATCCTTCAAGTTCATCAAAATTTGAAACAGAATGCCCCACCTTAGCTTGGCATTTTCTTCCTCATACTTGTTGGGAATCACTAATTGATTTCAGATTCAATTTTCCTTCTAAATCAAGGAGTCTGTTTATACCACATGGCTTTGTTTCAGACTTTTTTTTTCCTGTTTTTATGATATCTCTAATGGGCGCTTAAAAGCAGTGAAGTTTAACACTTTCTTTAGTCCCTCTTCTGGTTTGTTTTTGTGTGGTGGCCCTAAGTCTCTTTGGACAGGGGCTGGCAGCTATTGAATGGCATCTGACATTTCTTTATCTCCTAAGCACACAGATGTCATATATTTCTCGCACTGGTAAAAAAATTTTTTTTGGAACTTCTGGCCATTTAAACAAAGGAAACTCAGACTTCAATGCCCAGGTTCTGGGCTTCTTTTTTTTTGTAGGAAATAAGCATTTCTAAATCAAGGATGGATGGTTATTCCTGTAAAAATGTTAGCAGCAAAATATCCTCCAAACTAACAAACAAATAAAAAACCCCAACCTAGTGACAAACCACTTTATAGACTCTTAATATCTCTTCAAGGATCGCTCACCATGGGCTACGCAAATACTGTGGCATAATTCCATCTTTTACAATGCATCTGCTTCCTCCTAATTAGCAATTTTCTTTTCAGTCATCTTCCTTGCTTTAGCAAACAATGGACTCACTGATTGCAATTTATCCTCAGTGGATTTTAAAATCTTACAGAAATCTTTGAAAGTCTTCCACTTCATGCCATATGTTTATCGTATTACTACTGAGTGTTCATAAAGGCTGATTGACTGCCTTGAGGCCTTTGGGACAGAAAACAGAATAGTCTTCTCCTAGTCCAAAGAGTAATTCTTAGAGACTGCATTAGGAAATGTTGATAAGCAATTGATAAGCAATGTAGGCAGGACAGGACACAGTGAATCATACTGTAATCTAGCTTATTTATGTATATAAATAGTTAATTTGGATATTAATACAATTTTCCTTTTTTTTTTTTTTAGTAGCCTTAGATTAATTATTTTGAGAATTTTTGTTAGAATTCATATTAAAAAGCAGCAGACCTCTCAGTTCCTCCAAGGAACTTTGGCTTCTGAACATGACAATGTTTGTTTCATTAACCCAGCTGTAGTGCAGGAAAATGAACTAATGTACACAGTGAGCTCCACCAAACACATCATGCTTGTTGCCACAAAAAATTTATTCTGAGAAACTGGATTCTGTCTGGATTCATTAATTTATTAGAGTGCAGTGTTGATACTCCCAAGGTATCTCATGTCTTGTAGTTTCTTCTCTGAAATATACAATTCAGCTTCTCTACTATTGTGGAGATTAGCTCACACATCTATAACATGCTTGGAAAGGAGTCTGTTAGGAAGAACAGATACAGAATGAATAACATTAATTACAATGTCACTTCAAAAGAGATACTCTACTTTGGACTTCAGTGTCTCATTTCTCATAGCCTGAGATAGACCTCTATTAGTCTTCTGGTCTAATTTACAGACTAACTTTTGTATGAGCAGCAAGTTTCTGAGAAGTGTCTATATCAAGAAAAAAATTGAGAGAGAGAGTGATACATAGATATAGGTAAGTATGTGTATATATATATATATATATACACACACACACATTTAAAAATCTATGCTCAGATGTAAAGCCTGCACAGAGTGAATATGTAATTTCAGTCCCTCTTGAAATGCATTTGAAGGACTAAATGGGGTTGAGACCTTGTGCTGACTCTGCACTGGATCTCATTGTTGCAGTTAACAGAATTCATTGAGAAACATAAAAATAGCTGTGTGATTACAGGCTCAATTACGTCTCTCAGCAGTGCATTGAATATGGTATAACTTCTGTTTACATAGCCCCAATTAACTATAGTTCAGCAACTGTTTTTATCTTATAATATAAACACATATAGAATGCACAGATGAAAATATGAATAGCCCTAGCTCCTATCTAATATATTTATAACCAGAAGCATAATCTGCTGAAGCCAATGGAAGGTTTTCATTCTCTACAATGATTGATCAGAATTATTCCTAATTATAGGGAGTCTCAAGCCACTAAATCATAGAATTACAAAATAGAATCACAGAATTTGAAGGGACCTTAAAGATCATGTAGTTCCATTCCCCCTACCATGAACAGGTTGCTCAAAGTGCCATCTCTAGGACACTCAACTTTTCTTAAAAACAAAAGGGCCTCTGGAAAAAAAACCCCATGGTGTGATCTTGCAGCCATAGAACTGCCATGAATTACCTGCACCCTCCTCCTGCCATTCCATCAGCCTGCATCTGTGTGGTTTTGGGTTTGATCCCTTAAATATCCCTTAAATATAGAAGTTGTATTCTCTTGTTGACCTTCCTGTCTGTATTTGCAGATGCCTGGCAGGATGCCACTTGAGTTGATTTTCCATTTATTTTTATTTCTTCACAGTGCCTTGAACCAGATGCTTTGTTACGAATAGCTGGAGGAGATTTAGAAGACCATCTCAGTGAAGAAGTATTTGAAAGAATTTCTCTTATTCTTCTCTACTACATTCTTCATCGTAGAGATATGTGTTCTTCAGAATTCAGCTTGAATGATAAAGATTATAAATTTTACCTACAGAGTATGCTTAGTTTAAGACATGATGAAGACTGTTACTATTTTTCACAGAATGAAACTGAAGATATTTTAGCTGCAGTAAGGCAACATTTTAAAACTTCCGAAAACCAGGTAAAGAAAACATATGTAAAAATAACTTCATCTTTATTACAGGTATAATGCCTTTATGCTAGGACAGAAACTATGCCAGTATCACAGTCCTCCAGAAGACTGGTAAATGAAAGTGTATGAGCACAGGTTGAACACTAGTATTGTGTTGTATGTGCTGTTTAATGCTGTTCTTTGAGTTGTTTCTGGCCTTTGCCACATCCACAGGGTCTGCTGTCGAGTAGTTGGGGAGATACTGCACTTTAGGGACAATTATCTAATAGGTAATTTAGATGCAGGTGCTCTGCTTAGGGCACAGATGTGGAGATGCAAGACCTTGCACTTGGCTGAAAGGACAGAAAATTCTCTCTCATCTCTGATATTTGCTGGCATAGATACACTACCAGTGATCTATGAGATCTATTTGAGATAGATCTATCTATAAGGTTCCATTTGAGTTCCTTATCTCAAATAGGATCTATAAAATAATAGAATAATATTCTAGAGTTCAAGGTCAAAGTATTTTAATGGTATAAAGCAGAACAGATCCATTTCTGACTGATACAGGAGAAATAATGAATTATTTTGCTGTGATGAAATTGTCAGGTTCTAAACTTCCATGTCTATCCAAAGCTGGATGGAATGAGGAGTCTGTCCAAAGATATGATGGCTTCCTTCGGTTGCAACACATACATTTTTGACTAATTAGCTACCAGCATGGGTATACCTTGTAGAAAGATTGTTAAAGATAAGCTTAAAGTTGAAAAAAAAAAGCATATTGGGTATTTTCAGCTAAGATCATAGTTTCTAGAAATCAGCAAACATACTGTGAGTTTTCTCATTGGTATTTAGAATTCCATATCTCAATTAGGATCTATAAAATGACAGAATAAAATTCTATAGTTCAATATTGAAGAAAAACTTTTTCTTATAATGGGCAATAAAACAGATTTTTGCCAGATTATATAACTTCTAAAGTACAGGTTGACCTCCTGTTTGTAGCCCCTTAGATGTGTTCAATGTATTGAGCTAAAATTGGTATATACAAAGCTCAAATTTGTCCTTTTCATTTCATTAGATTTTAATTTACAGCCTACTGCAGTAGGGTTTTCTGCATAAATAGAAGATGGGTAGGAGACCTGCCTGTGTCCAGAATGTTGAGGGCCTCCAGTTCCTCTCTCTGTCTTCTTTGTGTGGTCATTTCCCACCATAAATTATTCATTGACCTTCTTTTGGTTCTGAGTCTTGGTGAACGTGCCGATTTCCAAGGACTCCAATGGTATCTGAGCAACTGTAAAGAGGCATTGGAGGCTATTTGGAATGTCAAGATAGAATAACAACCCATGAAATGCCTTACTGAGGGTTCTGTTTGTTTATGCTGGCAGTATAATCAGTTGTCAAGCCTGTCCAGTAACTGAGACTTCACTGCTCACTAACTTGGGGGAAAAGAGGTTTCTTTTATGAAAGGTACACAAAACATAATAGCATAATACTTGGAATCACAAAACTTGAATTGTGGAAAAGGGCCAATGGTGCAGGGTACTCATGGAAGAAAAGCATTTTTAGTGGCTCTATGTGTTTTGGTTTCACAGAAATATCCTCTTCTTTAGTCATAGCACCTAATATCTTGTTTGAAATGAGAGATTAAATTTTGGGTTGTGACAATTTTAATGTATCATGAACGAGCAGGAAAAGAAATGGCAGCCTCCTCTCTGAAGTGTTTAAGGCCTACAAAAGGGGAGATGAGTATGTATGAAATAAATGACTACTGTATTGACTCATCTAGCTGACTTTTAATTTTGTTAATATGAGTTAGAAAAAAATTAAATAATTTTTTTCCTTAGTTGTTGCTGTTGTTTCATTCAAACCCATCTATTTGCAGTGTAAATAAACAAGAAAGGGAAAAGGGAAGAAAATAAGAAAAGATGGATACATTTCTGGGCAACTGAGAGAGTTTGCAGACCTCCACACACATGGTTGTATACCACTGACTACTGTTTTTATTGGGTCACCCAGCAGGAAAGTTACCCTTTATCTGCAAAATGATATGTTTCCATATTGTCCCCAGATAACTACTCCATAAAAAACTATTGATTCCATTGAATAGGTAAGGAACTAAAAACATTTAAAGAATTCTTTCTGAAGTCAGATGAAGAGTTAAAGACTGTATTATTTGAGCCAATTTCTCATGCTTTCACAAAAATTCCTCCCCTTTCTTCCACTTTCTGGAAGTAGATGTAGATGTAATTGAGGGGGACACTTGGAACAATAGAAACAGCAGGAAAATAACACTAAGTAAAAACAACCTGAATGAAAGACTGTGCTTTTTCCCCATTAGACACTGAGTAAATGTTGAAGATTCTTAATTCTATGTCTGTTCTCCTGAAAATGTCCTTTGATTTGCTGTCCTGCTGGCAATTACAGCTTACATCTTAGCATTTTTTCTACTCTGGCTGTCTGTGAAATTTTTCTCTCCAGTTTCTCTTCCTGTCACTCTGATTATTTAAATGGAGGTGAGCAGGACTGTCTTCATGCTGTTTTCTTCCTGATTTCAGTGTGTTGATGTGAGCACTCTGGAGAAAAATGCTGATATAATGGACAGAGACGGTGCTGATGAAAACACTCTTCCACGCCTGGCTGCTTTAATCCTTAGTCTGGCTTTCCAAGGAGTCTGTATGGGGAAAGCAAGTTTACCTTCCCCAGAATTCTTTATAAAATATATTTTCAGTTCTCTAAATAGTACCACGGAGCTCCAAGTGACAGGTAAGCGGGAGTATGCCAAGTTCATTATCTTCAGGAAAATTTATTGCTGGACTTACCAAAAATACTACCTAATCATAAATAAATAGAAGTACAGGAGAGCTCTGGTCCAAAAATAACGAAACAAAAAAACCAAAACAAAACAAATGCCGAGTTCTCAGCAGCAGCAGCTATTAATTTCTGTAAAAGGTTGTGCCTGCTTAGCAGTTTAAGAAGCTACACCATCAATTCAGGGGCCTGGTATGGATTTAGAAGGTTGTTATAAGACATCTACTTTTCCTTTTTTTGTGGCAACTGCTAACAGCAACAGTTTACAAGCTTTTCAAAACACTTTAAAAAAGTTACTTTAAGTATGGATTCAAACAGATTAAGAAGTTGAATTGAGCATAGGTAAAAACATTTTTAACATTCATAGGTTACACAGAGGTGGATTGAATCACAGAAATAAATATTTTTAAAAAATCCTTATCCCTAAACTGGGGCTCCTAGTTTTCACTTATATAAACTAGTTTGCCAGCAAAGCCCTTCCTTTAAAATTGTCTGGCCAAATCTTGTAAAATACTTATCACAAGAATGGATGGAGCCATCTCAGCACAGTGTTACTAAATAGCTATATATGGTGAAATCTGGGGCCCAGTGAAGATAACAGCAGGACTGTATGTTTGGTGGAGTTGGGATGTCATTCAAAAAAACCAAAAAAATTATTCTTAACCAGTTTGTTACAGAGTAAGTCTATTTTGAGTCTAAACTCATTATGCTGTCCCTTTAAATTTATTTAAATTCTTAGTAGCAACTTTAGGAAAGAGAAGAATCTGGAAGCATAGAAAAAGAAAATTAGATTTTATGACATTTAGAAAACAAATTTACCTGCAGCTCCTTTCACATCTGTTTGTTTAAGTAGCCAAAAGAAAGTAGTGAAACATCGTATCAGAAACCTGTTTGTGAGATTTACCGGTAAGATTATACCATGTGCATTTTCTGAGTAACAAGATCAAAAAAAGAAAAAAGGATTATCATATGAAAGCATTCCCATTAATCTAAATTTCTTTAAAATTAATTTGTAGACCACTTTTTAATGGACAAATTAAGGTTTACAGGAATTATTTCTATGGCTTCATTTGAAAGTGCAGGGGTGAAGGAAGGTGATAAGGGAGATAGGATAGGACCTGCCCCGTCAAATAACCGGGCATTCCATCAGCAGAAGCACCCATTGCACCCAAGCTATGAGGTACATCTGTGCATGATCTCAGGTTTGGGTTAGGGATCCTGGCTCTCTCCTTCCTATTTCAGTACTGTGAGCAGGTATGCTTCCCAGTTAATCAAAGGAGAGAAAAAATTCACTGTCCTGTGCTGCACTTCTGAAGTGCAAGGGCAGCACAACATCCTGAAGATTGATTTCAGGACACCCT
This sequence comes from Illadopsis cleaveri, assembly GCA_013399915.1. Taxonomy (NCBI): domain Eukaryota; kingdom Metazoa; phylum Chordata; class Aves; order Passeriformes; family Timaliidae; genus Illadopsis; species Illadopsis cleaveri. Next base: position 808,178 of record VXBB01012340.1, read on the forward strand.
GTAAAGGATCTATTTCCTGATCCAAATACCTGGCTGTGCCAGCTTAGTGTGGAGTTCCATTTACACAGGAAAATTTTAAGAACTGTAGAGTTATTTAGAAATTAATAGATAACTTTGTCAGAGATGCTGATTAAATGAAAGATGAATTGCCTTTCAGTCACATCTGTTTTCTTCTGAGACAGTCATGGGCAAAACATCTGAGTGCAATATGTAAAGAAGGAAAGGCTGAGGATCTGGGTGTCTGGAACTTCCAGACTTGTTAAGCAGAAATTGCCTCCAGTACCAAACTGAGAAAAGAGTATTAAAATGAAGAATTAAATCAATATTATAACCAACAAAAAGAAAAAGATATTTTCTTTTAAATATTTTGTCTTTTAAATGCACATTTTCCCATGGTAACATGTCTGTTCTCTAATAAATTACTAGAACTAGAACAACTACTCAATGTGCTTACAGCCAAAAAGACCTGCACTGTAAATGGACAATTTCACAGTCACAAAAGAAGACGTTACAGTATGGCAATCAGAGATATTGGAAGAAGAAATACTCCAGTCAAAGGAAACCATACAAAAGGAGACTATCTGAAAGGCAATTCTGATCGTGAAAGGAACACAGATTGGGATCAGGTTAATTTATTTTTATGTTATGATAGTGTTGGTGGCAGAATTTCACTGACAGAAGTTTAAATTGATTTGAAAACCATGCAATATGTCTGAGGTAAAATGTATTAGTTTCAAAAAGGCATGTAGATATGGGTGAAAATAAATATTTATATAGCTATATTTGTTTAAATATTAATTGAGGAAAGAATTTTGTGGTTGTTGAATGTGCAATTAAGGTCACTGGGAGGGGTTGACAATGGTTAGATAGAAACAGGTGTTTCTTCAAGACACAGAGGACTGAGGTAACATGTCTTTAATGTTTTCATACAGTTGTTAGAGATTTCTTGTGGTTTTATGTCACAGAGTTTCTAGGACCCCTTAAGTGACCTTGTAGAAAGGATTGTTTTGCTCTAAGTAAAACAAAATAAATTAAAGTTTCTATGTAAGTTGTTTTTAAAAGGCTTCTGTAAATTGAAGATTGGGCATTTCCAAACTCTTTTTATAGCCATCTATGGAATCCAGAAGCCTTCTTTAGAAAGTATGAAGGCAGTAAAACAGAGCCTTAGCTACTACCCAGTATCCTCTCTGAGGACTTTGAAGGACACTGGTTTATTGCAGGTGATTTTATCCTTATCCCATGAATTTGAAAATAAATGAATTTTGTTTATGGCAACGATCAAGATGGTAACTGACTTTCATCCTTTAGACTGGGAATCATTCTTTAGACAAAAAAGGAGACTTCAGAGTATGTAATTTGTATATATATTGATGAAAACATTTGAAATACATACTTCCAAGAACACTTTTCTATGGTTTTCAATCCTTTATCATTTATGTCAACTCAGTGGCAGTGTTTCTCCTCCACTTAGGAGAACTGAGTGATGTGCATTTGACTTTTTCTGTGTGGTCATTTTATGATGGGAAGCTGAGACAAATTTCCTCTGGTTAAATGCTATTCTGATAGATATTTATCTGTGTAATTGGATTGCATTTGAAATGCACACTCTATCAATACATTTATTTCTTTGCAGCTGGCCACAAAAAAGGATCACGCTGACCAGCATGATGAGGCTTTTAATGGGGTCTCAAAATAATCTTAAATTAAGGTCATTTTAAATGTGTTTCATATGAATTTTAAATTATGAAGGACAGAAATCAGTAGTGATTCTATCTGTAAAAGACGTAAAATTTTTCTCCAGCAATTGAAGTATTTTTAAAGCTCAGTTTTTGATTTCTGGAATTTCTGAGACTGACTGTAACTCAAAAGATAAGTGTGCAGGGGCATTATCTGAGTCTTAGGAGTCAACTGAGAGCCAAAAATTCTTTATATGTGAAAAATCACAAAGAAACATCTGGACAGAAGAAAATTTCTCTTCTGTATTAATTCCTAGTTTCTAAGGGTTTGAGGTTTTTTTCTATTTCTGTTCTTTTTACCTCTGCCTATCTTCCTTGACATATTCCATTAGTGCACTTCATGTTTCACTACTGTGTTGCTGCTTTTGTCTCCTGTTTTCTACACCTGTGATAGCCATTGTGCTTCATTAGTAACAGATTCTGCCACATACAAGACATTGAATCATCCATGGCTTATGTTTGCTAACTGCATTAAGAGCTGTAATTTAATTTTTATATAGGAATATATATTTGAAAAATTACTGCAGAAAAATGGTCACTGCTTTATTTTAAAGTCATTATTGTCTCTACAATTAAAAATGTATATTAAAAAAGTAAGTGGCAGATGATCTGGTAAGATAAATAATCTTAAATTCCATTAAGCTATGGCACAATGGCTATGTATTCATTTATTCTTCCTCATTAAACAAAGGTGGATTTTGGAAACCCAAATCATCCATCCATCCGTCCATCCATCCATCCATCCATGCATCCATCCATCCATCCATCCATCCATCCATCCATCCAGTTTTTCACATGAAAATATGTAAAATCAATGTCTTTATTTCTTTGATATCATCCTCCAGGAGTACACACATAGTTGCTTTTCTAATGGACACAGTTCTCTGATTCCATATGTGAAAAAGCCTTAAAGGGTGGGGCTTGCAACTAGAAAAGATGCAGGTCCTCATGTCCCATGTCTTACAAGAACATTTTACTAAGTAGACCTTAACAGCTATTTTTTATGTATGGGTGGACAGTTTATTTTTACAGATGAGATTTTGCTTTTCATTGAAAATTCCTGGTAATAAATTCACATTAAAATTTACGTTTATAGTAATCCTGGACCTCATCTTGTCTATCATACTTTTCAAAAAAGAGCAAACTTCAAAGTCAGATAAGGTTTTACAGAGCCAAGTCCAGTTGAATTCTGAATGTCTCCAAATACAGAGTTTATACAGTCTTTTTTGGGAAACCTGTACCAGTGCTTTATTGTCTTCATCTTGAGGGACTTCTTTATTATAGCAAATTGGAGTTTTTTGTTGCTGCAACTAATACCTTTCACCTCTCATTCTTTTGCTGTATAGCTCTGAGAACATTCTGGTTATCTCTTCCCTCTACACCAGCTTAGACAGTTGAAGGCTTAGGGATACCCACCAACCTTTCTTTTCCCAAACTGAACAAACCCAGGTCCCTCAGCCTCTCCCGGCACATCATGTGCTGCAGTTCCCTAACCATCTTGGTGGCCCTCCACTGGACTTCCCTCAATTTGCCAGTGTCTGACACTGCTGGTTATTAAGCTGTACATAGTCCGGATGTGGACTCACATGTCCTGAGTGGTGGGCAAAATTCTTTCTCCAGTACCTGCTGGCTCTGCTCTTGCTAATGCAGCCAGTGTGCAGTCAGTGGTCATTGCCACAAGGGCACACTGGTGCCTTGTATTGAAGTTTCCTGTCAGGACCCACCCCAAGGGCCTTTTAGGCAAACTGCCTCCCGTCTGCCCAGTTTTCCCCAGCCTTTATTGATGCATGGGGCTGTTCTGTGTGAAGCACAATAAGTTTGTCTTGGCTGATCTTCATGAAGGTCTGGTCAGCCCATTTCTTTGTCTTGTCAAGGTCTCTCTAAATAGCAGCCACACCCATCAGCATATTAACTACCCAGTTGAATTTCACCTGTGAATGCCATCTGGTGCACTATCTTCCATCACTCAAGTTGTTGGTGAAGGCGTTAAATAATATTGTCCCTGCTCTGACTGGTCAGCAATGCTACTCATAACCAGCCAAAATCCAGTCTTCCAACATGATACTAGATGTCAGTGTTCCCTAGTTCTAGAGTTAAAACCATTGCCTAGAACAGGCCAAATTAAGGTCTCTTCCAATATGGTGGCTCCTGAATTGTCTTCATGCTGTCCTTTGGCTTGAAAGCAGAACACACGAGGTCCCGGTGGCAAGATCACCCGTTGTCCTGAAGATTTGAATGTGGTTTTCAGAAAAATATATCAGCGCTCAATTAATTCAGTTTTTTAGTGAACCACAAGGCATATTTTACTTCACTAATGGATGAGCAAAGGCAGGAATGTTTTGGGTTTTAACTAGGTTATTTAAAAGTAATTATACTTAACATCTTCAAAAGAAGCTTAAGCTTCAGTAATGAGAGAAAGAATATTTAGGAATCCCTTGAGTGTCAGATGCAGACCAATTTAAATGAAAGAAAATTATTTGTTTTTAAATATTGAATCATAGCTCATCAGATGAGATTAAGAAATAAAGATTATTCCTTTAAGTAAGATAACAGATTTGATCTGGAGTTCCTCTGTTTAAAAGTGTTTACAGAAATTTCAAATAGATTTTTTCTTATGTTAACTGCTCATGTTTTTACTTGAAGTTTCATCCTGGAGAGAAAAACCCAATTCTTATGAAAAATTTTGAAATATAAATGCTCCCATGAAAAATTGCTTCTTTTGACAAAGAGATTCTCCAAACAAGAACAAAAAGTTGTTGGACTTCTGAAGTACCTCCAATAATACAATTATTAAGCAATCTTTAGACCAGTTTTAGACTATGTAACATCTAGTTTGCTGACATGCCCTCATTTAATGAATTTAGAAAAGCTAACTTATTTTCATATCATACTGAAAATCCAGTACAAGGACAAATCTCAGTATTGCTTTGATGTAGGGAGTATCTTACATTAATAGCACTATTACTGCAAATAATGTAGTTTCACAAGAATAGCTAGGAATATGGTTCTTATTTGCATTAAAACATTTTTATTATTACATACAACAGTAAAATATTGAGAAATATTATTTTGTAAGATCTTTATGACATTAAGTGTCTTCGATAGAAATTGAGCTGCTTTATCCCAAAGATTCTGGTCTTTTGAAATATATAGTAGTATCAAGTTTACATAGAAAAAAAAGTGAAGTAATTGAAGTAATTAAACTAATTTAAGCAAGAAAGAGTATAGATATATAGCAGGTTTCTTCTAGGGCTGGACGTTCCTGTGTTATTCTAAGATTGTGCATTTAACCTCAAAATTAAATGCAGGTATATGCAAGATGTTTAGTAACTGTATATACTTTTCTACAAAGGTTTGTTTCTCTGCCAATGAACTTGTGAAGATATTTTTGAAAAACAGTTCTACCTCCATTTCTAAGGACCATTTCAAGCAAATCAGTCCAGCTATCATTCAACAACTTTTGAGTTGTTCATGTCAGCTTCCTGACTTCAAACAGACAAAGCTTCCCCCAACAACTGTGGAAAGTGAGTTATGTTCTTATTAATAAATTATTATTTAAATTCAGATAAAGAGGTGCAAGGACTTCTGGAGACATTTCATTCATTAATAAATGAAAATGTAGAATTTATGCTGTCTGTAATTTATGCATTCTATGATTTCATAGCACACGTCAGATAATATAGTATTAGATTGAGAAGTGAGGGGATTCAATGGTCTAAATTTTGTAGTATTTGGAATTCAATTTCAACATGTAAAGTTTCAAGCTTTATTTTCTTCATTTGTTAGAGGACTGCTTGATATTGCCAGCAGGTAGGCAGTAGGAGATCCTCATCTATGGATTGCTGGGCAGTAAGGGCTTATTTTGTGAAATTTGCATCAGGTTTATATTGTAAACATTGCATTGCCCCTACATACAGCTTCAAGGTTCCATTAGCTGGCATTTTATACCATGCTGTGGCAAACGCTTGATAACAGGGTAATTTCTGCATGAATGACATTGGTGTTTCAGCTTGTGATATTTTATAGCAGAGAAGCTTTGAGGATGTTGTTGTAAGAAAGAATGCTATTAGGTAAGAAAAATATTCAGAAAAAGAGTAACAGGGCAGCAGGACCAGTGTGATAGAGCTGGAACAAGAACTGATTTAGAGTATAATGAGATTGTTTCCACTTGCAGTTGTAGCCCTCACATGCCCCTGCTTCCAGTGTTTTCTGCCCCATCTGTTCCATGGATTCCACTTCTCCTGTAATCTATCATTAGTCCACCTAATGAAAGAAAAATCTGAATCTAAGGGCTTCTTAATGTGTTTTCTGGATTTTTTTCTTACTTTAAGCTAATGATATCTGGGAAGTGGTTACAAATCAAGGTGTGCTGATGTAATAACAGAGACGTTAATTTTGGTGGGGAATTTGGGAGTCAGAAAAGACCAAAAAGTAATAGTTGCCATAATTGCTGCATCTAGAGGAACACTTTTTAGTCTACAAATCAATGTCTTCAATACCTTTATTCTAATATCTACATGGACAGCTTTAGATGACTAGGTCTTTTTGGAGCTAGGAAGTTTTCCCCACATCCTGCTGCCCAGTGATCGTTATGGAACAGCACATGAATTAAAAAGCATGAAAGGACACATGTGGATATCCCAGAAGTAAAAAGCATGGGAGAACACTCATGGATAGCCCAAGAATTGTTATAGTAGAAAGAGACATACAGAATAGTTATGGGTCTTCAATAGGCAGCAGTCCTTCTTTCTTATGTCTCTGCTCATTACCTGAACACCTTGCAGTCTTTACTGCTTTGATCTTTTCTGTACTGCACACATATGACCGTTTTTTAGATTGGGAATCAAAGGACAAGGAAAGAAAAGAAAGGAAAGGAACTTACCCAGGTCACATACAAGGTTCATAAAAAATTCACTGTTATGTGGGATTTTTCTGAGTCTAAAGCCATCAGCCCAATCAATGACATTTTAGTGATCTCAAAAAGGTGAGAGATGAGAAAAATTGAACTATTCAAGTGCAGAAGGGAATTAATAAGAGCCCTTTCTGCAGCCCTTTCCCTGTGCTTTTTGACAAAGGAAGGTTTCCATGACCACAGGGACATTTCTGTTGTCTTGATACAGATAAAATACTTCATATTTGACCTATGTGTGACCTAGTGACCTGGGAATAGGCTCATTAGTTTTATTCTGAGCTCTATTTTACTGACAGGCTGTGCTGTTTTGGCTAAGTCACCAAGGCCTGACATTCCATACATATCTACTATACTCTTGTGTTTGGATATGCAGTCTGTGAAATTAACTGTCAGATTTTATGAGGTGCTCAGCACTTGCCGTGCTATTGCAGTTTGAAACGTTAAGTGACAGTTTAAAATATTTTGGCATTAATTCCTTTATGTGTGTTTCTTATCAGTGTTTTACCTCCCATTATAAAACTTCTATAGAAATTAATTGGGATTCATGTTGTGCAAAAGGTTGGAAATGTGAGCAGCATGTAACTCTGAGGAATTGTAAGACTAACATTCAAAAACATCCCAGTAAGCTGGGAAAAATAGGCTGGTGGTCTTGGTGTATTAACTGAGGGGATGTATTTCCACAGCAGATTTGTAAATATAATTTGGACTGAAATGTTTATGCTTAAATTAGATTGCTGCAGTCATTTGAGGTTTTAGGCCTTTATTTCTTTACAGAAAGTGATTTGGTTAAAAATATGGTGTTGATTGTAAAGATACACAGGTGTGACATGTGAGAACATAGAATCTCAAACATAAATCTGTTAATAGAGGAAGCAAATACAGAGCTGTATTCACTGTGGTGCTCTGAGTGTCTCTAATTTTCATAACCACAGTCTATTTAGCTCTTAAGGTCTGAAATTTGAAAGTACCAGACTATTATGTGTAAAGCCTGAAAAAATGAATGTTTCCTGGGCTTCTAATTCTGTCATCTGTTCACACATGACTAGAAAATCTATGTGGCTGTTGTGGCTTAACCCCAGACAAAGGCTAAATATGAAGCAGTCACTTGCACGCTTCCCCACTGCCTCCCTCCACAGGGAGGAGTGGTCAAAGGTAAAACCCATCAGTTGAGCTATGATCAGTTTATTAATTGAGATAAAGTAAAATATTCATGCTACTCCTCCTACTACTACTGTAATTAGTAATGGAAAGGAATATTACCGGAAAAAAAAAAAAAAAAAAGAGAGAGAGAAAGACAAATAACCCCCAAGACAAACAAGTGATGCACAATACAACAGCTCATCACCTGCTGACTGAGCCCACTGACCACATGCCCAGCTCACCCCTGAGCAGCAATCATCCCCTCCTGGCCAATTCCTTCCAGTTTTTACACTGGGCATGATGTTTTGTGGTGTGGAATATCCCTTTGGCCAGTTTGGTCAGCTGTCCCAGGTGTGTTCCCCACCATTCCCCAGATTCTTGTGCAGCTCCTCTCTTTCAGAGCATGAGACACTGAAAAGTCCTTGGCTCAGGGTAAGCAACAGCTTAGCAACAACCAAAACATCAGTGCGTTACCAACATTATTCTCATCCTGAATATAAAACATTGCACTGTACCAGATACTATGAAAATTAACTCAATCACAGCTGAAATCAGACAGTGTCACTTCTCCTTTGTGGTTATATATAGAGGTATGAAAACAAACCTTCAAAAACAATTACAAATACAAAACAAATGCTCAAAACACAAATAGAAATATTGGCTGATTAAAGGTGCCCTTGTTTTGTTTCATTTGTTTTCCCCTACAGAATATGGTTACAGCACTGTTGCTGTTTTACTTATTACTATTGGATCTATGTTTGGTACAACTCTCATTTTATTTAACTCCTGTCAAGAAATCTATACACTCATTTTACAGCTGTTTGTCGGTTTGGCTGTTGGAACCCTTTCTGGAGATGCATTGCTACATCTTATTCCTCAGGTAAGTAACAGACACTTCTGTGCTTTTAAAATGTTGACATGTGTGTGCACATGTACACAGAGAAAGGTTCCATTTAAACCTGGGTAATGCTCATCAGTTTATAAATAAAGCTTTCCATGAAATCCCCCCCACACTTCAATTACATTTACACTCTCTAGCTCAGAGAGAGATTAAAAATAATAATAAGTAGAAATCCATAATTGATGAATTCAAAGAAGGGAAGACTCCTATTTTTCAAAAAAAATTCAGAAACCCCACAAGTCCTGTGCAAGGCACATTCTAGGTGGGTATTAAATTCTTTCATGAGGCAGATTCTGTAACACATTTGAACAGAAATTGTTCTAAGGTTGTATGAGGCATCCACCGTCCCCTCCACAGATGGTTCCAGAGAACCAGGGGCTATCAGCCTAATTAATCCTGATGCCTAGAACTGTAATAAAATGTGTGGCATGATCTTCTCCCAAATTCATAATCTAAATTTTAAGAACAGGATAACATGCAAAACAGAACCAAATTTTCCATTGTGTATTCATTTATTTTTAGCAGTCTCCTCTGATATAACACAGATGTTATGAGTAGACTTCTAGTGGTCACAGAAAGAGAGCGTCACAGCTTCACTTAAGATTCGGGTTAAAATTTTCTTTGTGCTCAATGCATCATCTCTGGAAGCAAAACTGGGAGAGTGGTTTAAGGAAAGCAATTCTCACTGAGTGTCAGACAAATGCATTTCTTTCAGCAGCACCTTTTAAATGTGAAAGTATTCTCCTTCACCAGTTTTAAGTGACATATCCAGTAGCCTTTAGAGCCCTCACTATCAGAGCAAAGAAGGGCTACTGTGCTGTGACACTAGGAAAAAGAAGGAAGCACACCCACCAACAGAAATGCATTTTTGCAATAATTATGCATTAATTAATTTATGCATATATTCATGGAATCACAGAGTTATAGAATTACAGGATAGTTAGAGTTGGAAGGGATGTCTGGAGATCATCTAGTTGAACTCACTGCCAAGGCAGGATACCTAGAGCAGGTTACAAAAGAATACATCAAGGAGTTTTTGAATGTCTCCAGAGAGGGAGAATCCATAACCTCCCTACGCAGCCCATACCAGTGCTCTGCTGCCCTCAGTGTAAAGAAGTTCTGCTTCATGATGAGTTGGAACTTCTTGTGTTTTAGTTTATGGCCATTGCTCCTCATCTTGTCACTGGGCACTGAAAAGAGTCTGGCACCACTCTCTTGGCACCCACCCTTGAGACATTTGTATGCATTAAGTAGATGCCCTCTCAGACTTCTCTTTTGTAGACTGAACGGGTTCAGTTCCAGCAGACCGTCCTCATAAGAGAGATGCTCCCGTTCCCTAAACATTCTTGTAGTCTTTGCTGGACCCTCTCCTGTAGCTCCTTATCTATTTTCAATATGAAGTTTGCATATTAAGATAATACAAGTAATTTTTATATAATTTTAACATCAATATATTGAAAACAAAATATATCTAATTTACATAAAGGGTGATTTCATAAAACTGTCCCTAAAAAAAATGTTACTTTTACCAATGAGAGATGAAGAAGTGTAGCTGTGCTCCTAATGATTCATTTCATCCTCTATTATTCAGCTGATTATTTCAAAACACAGTTTAACTATGAAGGAACTGGGAAAATAAAATTCTGAGAATAAAATGAATTAACACATCGGCTTGCTCTAGCAATAATTAAAACATTGCCATTTTAATTTTTTTTAACTTTATATTTTTATTTTAGACTCTTGGTTTGCATAAACATGAAGCACAAGATGTAGAACATTTCTATGAGGGAAAAGAATATATTTGGAAACTTTTGGGAATAATTGGAGGAATTCATGGATTTTTTCTGATAGAAAAGTGTTTCTTTCTTTTGGTAACACCTCGTGACCAGGTAAAGCTTTGTACAATCCACCCTTTAAAAAAACACCTGTATTTTGAGATTTTACAGTGCACAGAATGTTAAAATGATTATGGAAATTAATTATCATTTTTGTGAGTTAAATGAAGCATTGGTAATTGCTTTCCAAAGTGCTCCTACCAGATTGACCTTCAGTTTCTATTTTGCTTTGCTCTGTGGATTGTGCTTGTTTCATGAGTGTGTTCCACATATTTATAATTCCAGAAAGGGAACAGTTAATCAAACATACTCCATAAGCCTGCATTCATGACTCACACTGGAGCAGGTGAAAAGTGTGTATCCGTATGAAATAGCAGTGACAGTTGTTTGCTCTAGGCTCTGTTTGTAGAGGAGATAGATGCAGGCATAAGATATTTTCAAGAATGATATCTTAAAATTTCCAAATTGTTTTTCATCCCTATCCCAGTGATGTGAAAATCTAATATGTGTGTTGCAGTCAGTAGGACCCAATCTTATATTAATAACATCTCCCTGCTGGCTGCCATGCTTGCAGTAATTCTATTACTTTATTTCAGTATGGCCAGAGTCTGAAAATATGATTATGCACAAGGATAGAATGTAGCACAAAATATGATGGCTCATTAAGTTTCTCAGCATGAGAGACAATCCTAATGTCACTTAAGAAGGCTAAACCTTTGCTTGTTCTGTTCTACAGAGTGTGTGAAGACTGGCCTGATTTAGATATACAGCAATGACTCCCTATTCCCACTACCTTTGGGTCAGCCATAAGAATATAATGTGAGATTAATAGAATGAGAGTACTTTGATGATGGTGATATTTCATTTGCTTGGTCAAAAGGAGTCCTTCTTGTTACTTGTTTGAGAGAAGGATTTTATCATCATCCCAAAAATTTTTAAACTTTTTCTACTGAGAACTACATGAATTCTCAGAGTTATTTCTTATATCAATCTCAGCTTCAAATTTGAATTTGATTTTTAAAATAAATTAAGTTTTATCAAACCATTGTGATTGTCACTGATTTGTCTGATTCACTTTCCAGGGTTTTTAACAAAATAAGCATTAGGAAATGCTGATGCCAGCCAGTGATTTTTTTCAATAGATTTTGTTGGGGGAAAAAAAAAATCTTAAAAATGCTAGATTTTCACAAAAGACTGAGAAATGCTGCACCTGTGTTCACTGGGTTTCAGAACTAATTGCAAAGCATCTTCATTCAGCAGGGCCTTTCTTTAGTTAATGGGCACTGGGGACATTCCCATGATCTTCCAGTGGAGTCTGAATTAAATGAACATTCAGGCAGAGGCAAATCTACTTCAACCATACAGTTGGTAGGTTACCAATATGACATACTTCCCTAAATTTATAATCTTCTTTCTCTGTTCCTCAAAAGAAATTAACAAAATGAATGTAATAAATCAATATTGTTTTTCAGTCTTTATTGATTTGTTGTTTATTACTTGACATGATTGTCAAGAATATCTAGATTTTGTAGTTTATAATGAGCTTTCACAGAGATATCAAGAACAGATATTTTACAATAACTCTTCTTAAGTGTGTATCAGATTGATATAACAATACACTTCCTGTATTGTTATACATTTTGTTGATAAAATTCCTGGAGATTTTCCTCCTCCCTTCTTTTTAAACATTGATCATATGTAAAGGCATACTCTCCCTTAGGAAAAACTTCAGAATTTCCTGCAATGAGAGTTAAGTGCATGCTTAGTGAACAGAATAAATCTTGGACTGTTCTTGGGCATTCTTCCACAGATTAGAGGAGTAATGTAAACACTTTGGATATCTGGGAATGGTGCTTACCTATAAGAAGTTACACACTTTTATACTTGTCTGTGGATGGGATCCAGACAAATAAATCTTTGCAAATTAAATTGAGTCATAAATTTTACCCTGTTTTCTTTTTCTTTCAACAAATCTCTTCAGTTTATATCCAGTATCTCAATGCATAGGTGAACTCCATTTTACTAATGCAGTTGTGGTGGGCAAGAGCCTCATGAGTCACCACTAATCTCTAAAACACAGTTGGAAAACTCTCAATAAAAACCAGGTCAAACAGAGGAGTGAAGCATGTTTACTATTTTGTGGGACATGTCAAAGCTTCCTGTTTATGATAATGAATGAACATGTCAATCGCCTCAGATGCAAGATCCCCCCAAAGTTCTGTATAGGTCACATTGTCTGTATAGAATTAGCCTGGCTGAGCTGGTTTGTACAAGAGCAGCCAATTTTTCAGAATCGTGTGAATAATAAGACAAACACTGCTTGACTAAGAAAAATTTATAAATCCTTCAGATCAGTAATTATTCTTGCAGTTTTGACTCACTGTTCAAAGAAGTGGTATGTGAATAAATATTAAAGGAGAAGTGGAATAATTACTGGAATTCAAATGACTGGCTGCAATCATGGCAATTAGAGACATTTATTTTTCCTTTAAAATGTAGAATATAAGAAACAATTATTTTTCCTTCTCTCCTCATGCTTCTACAGCACATGCCCTTCATTGCAACCAAGCTAAGAGCAACCAATAAACATATCCTATTTTGTAGCCAGTGTACATCTCTGGTAGAGTTTCGGGAGACAGCTGGCTGCTGTCCCTAACATGGAGCTCTTGTGCTGTTGTTGACTCCACTGGCTGCCATTATAGGTTTTACCACACTTTCTTGGGAAAAAACCCCTCAGAAATTAAAATTCAGTCTTTCTAGTTTCAAGCAAATGAGTTTTTTGGCTTTTCTCTCCCTCACATGAATTTCTAATAATTTCTCCAATCAGAAAGCAAAGACCCAAGGAGGTAGGGGCAATGAGAGATTGCTCATGTTCTCCCTTATCTCCCAACAGTTGCAATATCTATTAATTAAACATTAGGGCTGGTGCATCAATTTATCTCTCTAGGATAAGGAAGAAGACACTGTCTCTTTCTTCACTTGACGTAAAGGTAAAATTCACCATGGACTGTACTCAAGTGCTGCTATGCCTAGCCAGTGTTGCCTGGTGCTGAGATAAAGCCCTTGCTAAAAGCCAAGACACAAGACACTGGAGGTTGCACCACCCTGAAGAAAAATCCCTGCATTTTGAAAAGGGTTGAAACCTACTGATGATCATCTTTTTTAGTCTTGTGTTTTCACAGGGAAACTGTGAAGAACATGAGTGCCTAAAAGACTCTACCTCTCTTTCCCTGGAAATCCTATGGACACATTCTCCTGGAAAATCCAGTCATGACAAAATCAAAACATGCAATTTTAATTATAATGTCCATTCTAGTCTTGCATTTGGCTCAGATTTTTGTGTATTCAAGCAGAAGTGTGCTTTTCTTAGGGTACAACAATGCCTATGAATGTATTTCTTCCTACCTGAATTAGACTTAACTCTCTCTGGGCGAGGCAGATTTCTTTTTTATGTATTTCTACAGTACAAATAACACTGCCAGTGACCAGTAAATTATTCTAATGATATCTGAGCAAATAACCATTGGCTATCTTTAATTCAAATAACTTGAACTTAGTTGATATTTTCCTGTATTTATGGCAGCAGCTTGAAGAGACCCTTAACACTGATCCATTATCTTTGCTTTTAACTAGAGAAGCCCAGAAGATTCTGAACCTGCCGAAGTTCCTCCAGAGAGCAAGGTGATCAGCAAAAAAAGTTAGTATCAACAAAAACACTAGGCAAGACAGGAAAGTACTTCAGATCTAGGATGGAATTGAAAGTGTGCAGCTGGCTTTGCTCTGTGTTTGCTGTGTGCTACATCACCACATCTGATGGCGCCTGGCTACATAATTTAATCTCTGCTTAAAGACCTTCTCAGCTGCCAACCCTGTAATTGTGAAGTTCATTAATCTTACACTGTCCTTGCTTTAGTATTTGCTGTCTCACTGTTGCAATTAATTTTGCTAAAGCCTTTGCTTAAAGGGAAATAGTAAAAAATTAATACATACATAATACATGCAAAACATATTTTTATAATTTTAAACTTAGTTCAGGCTTTTATTTCTGAAGGTTGTGAAACATTTTTTGTAGGCTCACTATGCTAATATAATTCTATGTCCTTCTTGTAAAGAAGTAAAGCAATAAACTCCTTAAACCGGTAATGATTTATCACAGGTATGGAATTATAGCCCCATGATGGCTCTCAGTTTTAGAGTAATCTGTTTGCTTCTGAGAACTTCAGATAAATCCTGTCTTCTGTGGTTTTTATGCTGCTTAGTAAAAAATACGAAAATAGAGTATAAACCAAATTTTGCCTTTAACTGTACTTTCTGACCTTGGTGAATTCAGTAGGGTTGCAGGCATTCAACTGAGGGAATAATATATTAATTGAAATCCATTTATTTACTATAATTAACTCCCTTTTATTTTGTGATCTGAAGTCTCAGGCCATCAGTTTGATTTATTTAATTGTGTCATTATCTTCTTTAAGGTTCTTAATATTCTCTTCTGTTCTTGGTGACTTCATTTCTTTTTCTGAAGCACTAGAAATCTGGATTTTCATTTCTTCACTTTCACCTCTCCAGTAGTACTCAACCCAGTGCCAGTTTGAACATGACTACATAGTTGATCTCTAGATATTTCTGCTTGCTTCAATCATCATTACCTGCTAAGCACCAACAAATTTCTAGTGATCTCAATGTATTTGTTCCAAGTAAATTTGGAATAGCTTCTCAGTAATCTTTGTTTAGTTTAATTTTTCCTCATACCTCAGTCTTACCTCCATAAATGAAACCTTAGAGAGGGGTGGGAGGTTATTTGGGGGGTTTTTTGGGACTACATAATTACAAAAGTTTGTTTCATTATACAGTTATTTTAAAAAGCTAAGTGCATAAACATACCTGGGTACCTTGATACTGGAAGAGATGTTTCTTCCCCAAAACTGAATGGAATCTGCAGGTCTAAGAGAGAAGCCTAACAACTCCAGAACTGCAAAGCTTCACTGTAAATGCAGTCAAGCAGTCAAGTAGGACTGCAAAAAGAGTCAATCACCATTGATAGTCAGGGAGTAACTCAGAAAGCAAGACGTTTTCTAAAGAAAAAGATGTCTGACTGGCCCTTTCTGCATTTATCCATACTTGTTCTATTAATATCAGAGAAGACCAAACAGTAGCATTTTATATTTGTTATACTTGGTGACACTTGACATTGACTAGAAATATTTTTTCTGTGTTAGTCATGGAAATATTGAAAAGGGTCTTTCTATGGATAAATGTTTGCTTTAAACTCTTATTCCAAACTTAAAAAGTGTACTATGTTGTTGAGATCCTGTACCCATTCGTTTTATGAAAATTATAGAATAGAATTTGCTGAGTTTTGATCCTCTACTTAAGCAAAGAAAAAAAAAAAAACAAAAACAAGATTGTTGGAGAAGAAGAGGCTTTGTAGAAATAGTTAAGGTAATAAGTTAATAGTTAATAGTTTGCATTGGAATATAATGCAGTGAGATAATTGCCAGTAACAAAGCTGCTTTTAAATAGGCTGAAAGTAAAGTAAGACAAACATTCAGCTATGTTTATACGTGCATCTTCTTAACTTTCTGTCAAGTAAATTCACAAAGCTTATATCTGTAATTGCTTCACAATGTTAACCTGATCCCTGTGTTATACTAAAACACACTGGAATGAGTTCCAGTAATCATGGTATATCTTCTCCAGCAATCAGATACTTGAACAAAACAGACTAATAAGACCTCAGGGCAGGCCATGATTTCATCCTTGCCAGTGCTTTTTACAAATCACAAACTTAATGTAACACAGCAATCTATTATTTCTATGTAATTCATGCTCTGCACTATTGATTATAAATTGCCCATAGTGTTTAGAAAGAACTGTGCAAACTGGGGACATCCACATCCGGCTCTGTAAGCTGGCAGCAAATTCTAACAAGCCTGCCAATTTTTCTGAACCCACTGAGCTCCCAGACAACCAGGGAGGATTTTCTGAATACGGTTGTTAGGTTTTTATGTGCTCTGTGTGTTTTTTATAATAGTCTGAAGACTTCAATTCTAGCCAGTTTCTGTAAGAAAAATCTCTCCCCCATAGCTATAAAATGGTCATCTCTGAGAAACATTACTGGATTGAAATCTGGTAATAACTGTATTCAGACAGATCCGTGCAGCTTCATGTTTGCTCCTTAGTCTGTCATATTATGTCTATGTGGGGTCACCAGAAATCAGAAAAATATGTATTTAGGGCCCAAATCATGACCCTGCTCTTTCAGGCATGAAAGCAACCCTTTTCAAAATGTTCTGTCCCTTCTGTGCAGAGGAAGGCTGGATGAGTTTCTTGACAAACATTAGGCAGTCTTGACTGTAAGACTGTGAATAAAATGAATGAAAAAAGTACAGGATGGGGCAGCTGATTATGTGTTGCTAAGTTTAGACATTGAACCTATAAGGAGCCTTTTTGCTTCTTGAAGAGATAAACTGCCTCCCTCTGAGTCTGTTCAGCATTTCACCCTGCTGTCTCTGTTACAGGCTGGACAGAGAGACTGTCCCTAATTCCCTAGCTTGATTTCAGTACTTGCATCACTAGTAGCACCTTTCCACTCAAGTCAGGTGACATGTTGCCGTGAGCACCCAGTGTACTGTTCCACACTAAAACAAGGTCACAGAACAGCATGGGAAAGACAAACAGCCATCTACACCCATGAGTGGCACTCCAGAAAGGAGTACTATGAGCATAACAGCCATTAATTGATTGGAAAAAATGTTGGATATAAGCATGCTGTAACCCTGTCCTAGAAGTGATACTTTGAGGCCTGTTGTCTTTCATTTCTATCTTTCACTGTAATACAATTGCATAAGAAAAACAGACCCTGCAAATATTATTCAGTAATAGCAAGTTTTACAGGATCAAAACAATCAGCTGCGTGAGACCAAATATTCATCTTCACTATAGCTCTGCAATTCTGTGAGCAGTGGTGGAAGAACTCCAAATAACAACTAGGAAAACTTGTGTGGATTTCATCAAATAAAGAAAGATAAATAGAAAGCCTTAGGATGCTTCATGAGACTGGATTCAAACCTAATTTTTTGTCTAATAGTTGACCTAGTAAGAATAAAGAAGTTATTTCCTGGTATTTGCATCTCATTTTGAATTATTCTGGAACCTATGTTTTTGTTTCAAATGTATTGAAGGAAGTATAATAACAAGGAAAAATCAGATAAACACTTATTCCCTCTGATTATTATGACCTTTTGCAATGTTATATGCAAAGTCACCAAAAACCCCAAATCATTTGTAACATAACAAAACTGGCAATATCTGTTTGGGTAAATACTGGGCTTTTAATCTATTTGTTTGTTTTTCTTTTCTGAGGTAAAAAAATCAGCTTGTTAGCAATAATGGTTCTGGTGGGTGACAGTCTTCACAATTTTGCTGATGGCTTGGTAATAGGAGCAGCATTCTCATCCTCAACAGAAACAGGTGTGACAACGACTGTTGCTATTTTATGCCATGAAATTCCTCACGAAATGGGTAAGAAATATATGTGTGTATTTTTCCTGATTGACTGTGCATTTCCAGGTTTCCCAAAAAGTTATTTTTTGTATGACATTTGTGGGAATTCTTGCTTATAGCATCATGAATTACAGTGTTACTGTGTGATACTTTGGCCTTCACAAAAAATAGAGGTGGCTTCTGCATTCATTACTGGATGCCTTCCCATTTGACCTTCTCCAGATGGAAATGACATCAGGTCAGGAGTGACCTGTTGTTCTTATGTGTACAGACACCAAAAATAATAAACTGTAAGCAAGACCCACGTGTGTGTAATGGCCACGCTTGACACCTAATGGGCTACCTAATAGCTTCAATAACCAGCAGAACTATTTAAGCAAGTATTCCTCTTGCTGCCCTCATTCCTGCTGCTAATCAAAAATAATAAGATAATAAAAGATGTATGACCTATTTTACTAGTGGACAGGACAGGAGGATTGTTTTGTTGGATATTGCCCTTGATTGACTTTTCCTGGTAAAACTTCTAGCATGGCTGAAGCTGCTTCTGACATTGGGTTGATGAATGTTTATAAATTGGAAAGTTTGATATGAGAACTGCAGGTTCTCATTTCTATCGGTAAATGACTGAAGATTTCATGTGCTATGTAGAAAACTCCTCCAAACAAAAGGGTGGGATGGAGAATTGCTGTAAAACTGGTAACTCTTATTTGTGTAACAAAGCAAACTGAAATACTTGACAGTTACTTCCAAAGACACCTTCCTAATTCTGGGGCAGTAGTGCCCCAGTGTCAAAGTGACATTTTTATGGAGCAAGCTTTTTCAAATCTTCTAGTTGTGGCCTGTTACAAAATCTTTTATTTCAGAAGAAAATTCTGTGATGGGATTCTGATGTACAACTTACTCCAAGTGATTAGGACTGAAATCAGTGAAATTAAACTCCAAGTGGGATCAGACTGGCATAGATTACTCTGACTTGCAGTACCTTTAAAACACTCAAAGACCATGCTGCAAATATACCCACATGATTTGAACTGGCAAGTTCCCAGTGGAGAAAGATTTAGAAACTCTGGGAAACCATGTGACTTCACTTTTGCATGTATCCAAGTTGGAAATGTCACGGAACACAGAGAACTAATAGAAAGCCACTCCTCAATACTGTGTGCTATCTTTAGGAACAGCTAAACAAGTACAATTCAATATGACTTTTTTGTTGTTTTGAGATTTTTCTTTCACACAGGACAAGTTTATAACTAATTCTACAGAATTCTAAAGGCAGCCCTCCGTCATTTGCTATCTTTGTGTGTATCTTAATGATTTTCCTTCATGTTTTATTACCAAGAGTCTTAAAAAAAATTTATCAGCTAAATAATAAATGTTCTTTGTCTCTATGCAGGAGATTTTGCTGTGCTGCTAAGCACAGGGCTCCCCACGAAGATTGCAATTTTGATGAATTTTATAAGTGCACTAACAGCATTCTTAGGACTTTATATTGGCCTTTCTCTATCGACTGACCCATCCATTCAAAACTGGATCTTTACTGTTACAGCTGGAATGTTCTTGTATTTATCTTTAGCAGAAATGGTGAGAACTTCAGTCTATTTTTATATTTTTCTTATAGCATAGCCACATCATAGCTGAGTGTCAGACAAATGCAGGGGGATGAACTTGGAGAGAAAAAGAGCTCATAGGCTTGTTGGGAAGAGCATGTTGATTGACCTGTGTGTTTACAGTCCTTAGGAAAGAAATCTGGTTTTCTTCTGTGTCACTCTCATGCTAGTTGTCATTGTAATGAAAACGGGAAATAAAGACTATTAAAAGACTAAAATAAGAGAAAGGCATAATGGACTTTTAGAGTCTTAAAAAAAAAAAACTTTTAAAGAATTTTAAGCAATGTATTTTTAGTTATTTAATAAAACATATATTTGGGCCTTCAGGGGTTTTTAAGATCTTGAAAAAACTGGTTATTTTTTTCTTTTCCTCCCCTTTTCTTTATATATGTTTCAATGGAAATTTGCTGTTTCAGAACTAAAATGTACAATGCTTATCCTGAACACTTCCTTTCTGTCTTAGGGAGGTTTCAATTAACTCTTAAGCAATAAAAAAGCCTTTAGATTACCTCAACTTTTTAATAGTTGCCCAATATTTCTCATATTCCCAATTCAATAGCAGTGATCTGTCTATAGAAAAACAAAGTGTGAAGATAGGAGGTAGGAGGAAAGTCTAAGGACTGAGCAAAAATGAGGAGCAATCAGAGCTCATGCAGATGCCTCAGGCCGCATAATTTATTGAAGACGTGGATAACTGTCACACTTGTAGCAATGCAGAACATAAATGCCTGCCCAGCTTTGTCACATGGCTCTTCAACAAACGTGTAGATGCAAAGTTTCTTGGAAGCTCCTCCACAAAGATGGAATGTTTTGAGTGAGTAGATCAAGAGAGAGAAAAAAAAAAGTCTCTCCATGAATTATAACTTTTTTATTTGTTTGTTTTTCAAAGGCTTTCTGTCTCTCCCTTGTGTTCATTACCACTTCATGCCTGAGATGCTCTTTACCAGGTTCAGGCATCATACTTTAAACCTGATATTCCATTCCAATATTATAACCTATTTAAAATTCCGCTTACAGTAATTGATCTTAGACCTTGTTAGTATTTTAGTCTATTTTTGCTATTGTAAGTAAAGTAAAATGAACATAAAGCTCACCTAAGAGCTTAAGAGGGAACTGCCAAAGGATTGTGGATGTGTCGACAGTCCTGACTGTGGTAGTAAATAACAGACAAGAACACTGTGTACCAAGTTGCAGCTTGTTCTGACAGAGGAAGTTGGAAGTGAGGCTGCCTACCAACTGTGTAGGCATAGTTTTACTAATGGGGCTAAGAACATTGTACATGTATTTTATCTTCAGTGTAGGATTGGCATCCATTCAGGGATCCATAAGCTCCTAGAACAATACCATGTTTTTCCCTGAGTCTTCAAAGCAATGTGCTGGATGTAAATCCCAAGAGAAAATATAGTTCCAGGCAGAGACAGGGACATGTTTTCCCTTTTTCTCAGCTTGTCATCATAATCTTGGTCTTGATGTGAAGGGAAGAAAGAAAGGAGAGAGAGGGGAGGATCATATTTCTCTCAATCCCATTTATTTATAAGACTCTAATCAGCCTATCTCCCCATTTTGTCAAAAGACCTGCCATTGGCTGGTTCACCTGTTTGTCAGTGTCAAATATCACAGGGATTATTTTATTTTAAAAATGATTTATGTAGCACTGCAGGCATCTATAGATGTGAAAAGTTTTGTTTGTATAGTACATCTCAAGAGAAAATGATACATCTCAAGAGAAAATGATACATCTCAAGAGAAAATGAACCATTTTTTATGTATTTTTCTACTTTCTGCACAAAAATAGGTTCTATGCTGCTGCACTCTCATCTACAAACAATAGTCATCAGTGCTCCTGCCAATGGTATACAAACACTTAATAGTGCATAAAGTCTGACTGTAGTGTTCAGTACTTGTTTTATGGGCTTTCACATATTGACGTGCTTGTCAGAATGGCACTTAAATAAAACTGAACAGCCTCACTGGTTTCTGCACTGAGGAACACTGAGGGGTATGAGTGGAGGTTCGTTGACAGAACAGCACTGTGAGACTGCCACCACAGATAAAGTAGCACAAATCTATTTCTGTGGTTAATTAAAGGTTTTTCATTTCTTCAAATGGCATTGTAACTCCATTAGCAAGCTGGGTAGAATAATAATTTCATAAACTGAATAAGAAACAAAAGATAAAATCACTTACAGCCATCATTTTTCACCAAGAAATTATGCAAAACTGAAGTTTACTCTGACTAATTTTTAAAGTGTTCTCAATTTTGAAGATAAGGGAGTAGTTTTTAAAGTGATTTACTGGACTGTTGCAGTGAAGCAGCCATGCCACATATTCCCAGCTCGGTAAGAACTCTTTTTTAGTCAATACATGCCTGAGAGCCTCTTTCAGCGTGCTGCTTCCTATTTCTTATCTTTTGTGCACTCATGATAACAAGAGCTGGAGTGGAACAGAGCAGTCCCTTGATTAGCAGTACCTCATTTGCCTCTGACAGACTTGAAGCATTAGCAAGTGTGATGGCTTCCAACAGCTTGGATGTGGTGCTGTGTTCCCTTAATTTGTGAAGTGATTTGCATCTGCCAGTTGAATAGGCTTCTGCTTCTTAAACAAAAATATTTTCTCTGCTATACCACATGCTTTTTTGTTCAGAGAGAGCTGGGTAACCATAGCTGATACTGTGACAGCAGCCATTTCATTTTAACAGATAAGCAGGGATATCACACTAGATATGGCTGTAGAAAGGGTTTGTGTGTTGATTACATGCACAGGTTAGACAGAGGGAGCAGATATCAGCATGGGACATGGAAAGGGTACTACTTGCTGAGAATTCCTTTTCGAAACTCTCTTAGGAACCTACTGGGCATGTGTGTAGCTTCTCAATTGTCACCGACAGCAATGAAAATTCAATTTTGCAATGGGAAGAGAAAATTTTCCTGTTTGGAAAACTTTTCACTCAGGCACTGGGGATGAGGAAAAGATAGACTGATTATAAGGATAAATAAAAAATACTAAACATCTAGCCTGGAATCCTAGGTTCAGGCTAGGTCTTAACAGCTTTTACTTATATACATGAAAAACTCAGTTTGCTCTGAGCACTTAAAACTGTCAGTTCACATTTTGATTTGCATCAGAACTTTGAGGTGTTTACACTTGCTTTAGATTAAAAGTTTCTGATTATCTTTAAACATTGATCAAATATAACTACGTAAGTTTCTGTACTCTAATTTAAACCACTACCTGGTTGTAATGAAGATCCAGGGCATTTGGGTTTCCCTGTTATTTTCAGGCAAAACTTTAAAGTGGAAGCAGATTTTTCAGCACAGTTTTGTTTTGGGCCCATGCAAACTTTCAGAGAAAGAAGAAAATGCAGAAGAAGCAGCCTCAGAGACCCCCCTCTGACAGAGGGAAGGACGAGCATAACACTCCCATTAACCTCCTTGGTCAGCACCACTCCACTGTCTCCCAGTGGCTGCTGCTGTTACAGCTACTGTGAAGAGCCTCCAAAGTGCACAGGAACTCATTAGTTTTCAAGCACAGAAAAAACCACACAACCTAAACCAGAGGTCAGCACCAGACTATTACTCTCTATTTATTTCCAGAGTTGATGTGACAGTATTAGCAGCCATCAGTGTTTCCTCTGAATAAAGCAGAAATATTAAGAGAATTTGACCCTGAGATATCATTTTTGCAAGCTCTGTTTAGACACATATTTAATTTAAACCTTTGATAAAATACACTGTGTAGAGTGAAAGGTCAATGCAAGTAGATTATGATTATAAACAAATGTTGCTCCATTACATGATTGAAAACTCACAGATAAAAACACTAAACATAATTTTTTTCAAACATATTTTAAAATACCTGCTTTCTACTTGTACATTTACTAAAGCCCAAGTAAATAGGACTGTTGCCAGTTATTTCAGAAAAAGTATGATTGACCCTATATATAGTACTGAAGCAAAAAAATACTCCAACTAGTTTATTCCCACAAAAGGAAATCACTAATTGTATCACTAATTTCACTAAATAAACATTTCCTTGCAGCTGTATAAAATTACTACAAAATATTGAGAAGTTAACAAATTTCAGAATCTTGTTTATAATTCTTGTCAGTGCTAGTAAAAGAAGCAAAGTGGGTAAAATTTGATTAATTCAAGTATTTCACTGTCAAGATCAGCTTTGTCAAAATGTGCAGAAAATGCTACACATTAATAACTATAGTAAGAAGCTCGGGAATTTAAAAGTTGCTTTTTTTAAAATGAAGTTTGCCTTGTTTTCCCATAACTTTTGTTTCCCACAGATGAATGTATCTGGCTCTCATTCTGCTCTTATTCTTTTTTTAGCTTCCTGAAATGACTCATATTCAGACACGGCGACCCTGGTTGATGTTTCTCCTACAGAACCTTGGATTACTATTAGGCTGGCTTTGCCTCTTACTTTTGGCTGTATTTGAACAGAAAATTAAAATATAAGTTTTCTGTTGGAAATCTCAAAGTACCACTTATGAGAGTGGATAGCATTATTCACAATTTTGTCATGTCTGCCATAGTGATATGTAAATTAAGTTGCTGGGATTTTATATCTGAACAGTAGATAACTATTTTACTTTATTAACTTATTGTTCAGATTTTTGTAATTATTTTTTTGTAAAAATGAATGTTTAGAATTATGTTTTATTTGTTACTGAGTTTACCAGATCCAATGCTCAAACTCACAGGAGCTTTTAATTAGTTTTTAATTGAGACTGCTCTAGTTGAATGCTCTAAGTGATCTCTGCCAGTCTGATTGAAGAAAATAAAACACTTTTATATGCAATAATTAAAGTGGACTAACCATAGTTGAATAATTTTAATACAGAATGGTTTTTTGCCTTTTAGTACAAAGAATTATTTCTTTAAATCTGAAAAGTGTAGCAAAGCTAAACTGCTAAATGGCATGAAGCGATCTCATAAAGTCTGCACTTTCTACTTTGTCAACATAAAGACTCTCATCAGTTGCATCTTACTGGTTTGTGGTAGGAAAAAATGACAAGTGTAAATGCTGAAGTTTATGATACAGAAATTTGGGAACTTTTTTCTGACTGTAATACAGTTTCTCATATGTGTGATGGAACCTGGGACAGTCAAGAACTGGACTAACCACCTTTTGCATTATCTCACCTCTGGTGGTTGCTTATAACAACTGCTAATGAAGGATTATAAAAAATGTGCTTAAATTGCTTTTCCCTGATATCCCTTCCAGACTCCTCAAAGGAAGGGATTTCTTGCGCCAAATGTTGCTTCTGAGACATCACATTCAATAAACACTTGCCTTCCTGTCAGCAATTAACTTAATTGTAGATATGTGATGTGCATTGTGGAAAGAGCATTCTCAATTGTCTAAAGTGCATGTAGCCTCACTGCAACTCCTCCCATTCTGAGTGATTTTTGTGTAATTAGTCCTCTTGATTTTAAGGTAATTCTGCATAAGTTGAGATGATTAATTTAATTTAGTTTTGCAGAACTGGGTCTGAAACAAATATATAAATTCTGCCCTGATTCTGATGTGCTGAGCAGCTTCCAGAAGGTATTGAGCAACACTCAGCTGTATAATTTCAGCTCTTTACATGCTCTCAATTTCTGGGGCAAGGACTTCTCCCCTATCTTATTTATACGTTTGTATGAGAACTAAATTATGTTCTTTCTTTCTCCTCTGATGAGCAATGGAAATAGGTTGCTCTGATGAGCAAGTTACAGAACAGATATATATTCTTTATGAAGCAACTTAAAGTTTTCTTTGTCTAAACTCTGTCTTGAAATATCTCTACATTATGACACAACATTACTGTCTCACAACATGTCTTTTGTTTATTTGATAGCTCCTAGTGAAGGCACAATTATTCTCATATTACAGAGGGGAACAAAGTCTACTCTCCTACAGCAGAATGTCAGACCTGTTAGTTCTCAAAAGCTTCATATTAACTTACCAAAATACAAAGTGAAAAAAAAAATACTGAATTTCACTGTTTATGATAGCCTACATTCATGGGATTGTGAACCCTTAGTCAACCACTAACTAACTGTCAAGGAAAAAAAACACCAACTTAAAAATAATTTAAAAGTAGATATGGATTCATTTGCAGTGCCTGTTAATTATGAGAATGTGTTGCAAATACCCCAGTGCAAATCCAGACGGACATGTACATACCTTCAGAAACTGTGTCCCAGACGATTTATCCAAGGGAACACATGAAGTCTCTATCTGACAGGGGAGTAAACTGAGCTCTTTTTGAGGCCCAAAGTACAATCCTAGCTTCTTTTATTTAGGTATGCAAATATTACGATGGCTTTTTATTTTGATGTAACTCTGAAATGTGAGCTGAGATGTCTGATGCTTCTGTTTTCAAAGTTTACATTTTTTCTAAGAGCTTGCGCTTGATTTTATTAAGGTAATATTTTTAAAAAGTTGTTTTTCAGTATTTCATCTGTTTGTGTTGGCACTGAGTCACTTCATGACCTTCAGCTGTGACAGTCAATTCAAGCAATAGCAGGCCATCACTGGACGTAAGCAAACTCTATTACTTGTATCAGATGGTGCAAATGAATATTGGAAACATTCATTATTTCTAACAGAAGAGTTACCATAGTTTGAATGCTTATGTTTGCTTCCACAGAAAACAAGATTACCAATATGATCATGTTTTGGTAATGTTATTGTATTTTGAAATGTTTGGCTACTATTTATTAATGTATCTGAAAGAGGGCAAGTAATTTCTGGCAGTGTGTACTTTAAAGTTGCATATGAGCATGGGTTCCCATCCAGATATGTTCTGTGAACATATTGTATCCACATCTATTAAGAAAATGCCATCTTTTGGCTACATATGCTTATCAGGCATCTTGGTCACATTTAACAACCAAATGTATTTATATAGCTTCCACCACAGGCACAGATATGTTGATCAGAAAGCCAGTTAACCTTTATTTCTGCCACAGAGCTCTTTGGCTTTTGTGGTGTTTGTCAGTAAGTGAGTACTTCTATGACCATTTTGCCCTGGTGTCAAACCTGAACACCTGAAGTCTCATCAACATATGAAAGTTTGAATTCCTGTGGCACTTAGAGAGAACTCATCTCACTACTTAAGGTTAGTGCCTTTGCTGTAGATCTCTTTACAGTAATGTCTTTCAAAAGATACTAAAGGTGGAGAATTACCATATGTAAATCAAGACCTCTAGCCTTACAGAGGGCTGGAAACTGTTCCTATAGATCATTGAAACGGGAAATTAAATAAGTTTTACACCAAAGAGATTCACCTGTTGCATTCATCATTTTAGTCAATGTTCTCTAAAAATTCTAAGAAAAAATAATAGAATGTGGTTTTGTGTCCTTACAAAAGAGAAGACTCTGCACAAGTGTTCTTGTGATACATTCTTTTTTAGTTTGTTTTAAATCTGTAGAGGTTTTTAATAGAGATTTGAAACAGACCTGTTTTTAAAGCCAGGTATATCTTTCTGTTGCTTCAAACCTAACAGACAGAGACCATAATATGCCAATGTTTTCATTGAGTCAAATCCTGAGTAAGGACTGAAGAACTTCATCACTTGCAGCCCTTAAATCAGGGCGAGGTTTCTCTGTAAGAGGTATGCAATTACTCAAACAGATGTTATGTGCTGGATGGAGAGATTACTTGGTGAGGTTTTACAGCCAGTCAAGCAGTTCTAACTAGATAATCATAATGTTCCTTTGAAATTTTAAATACATGAATCTATAGATAAAGGAATTTTCCTGGAAGAAGCTGTTTAGTGTTTCTCCCTTTCATCTATTCTTAGTTTTCAGGCACTCTTAAGATGAAATGATCTTGCTTTCCTACACAGAAAACTAGAGAGAAAAGGAAAGGTTGAAACAATTTGTTTGCCACGGTATTTTTTCTTGGAAGTTAGATGGGAGAGGGCCTCATAAGAATGCTTCCAATTCCAAACTACCAGCACTCCTGAGAGTTGACCTTGTACCTCTATTTTCTGTATATGTTACACATTATCCAGTGACTCCTAAGATAAATAGTTCCTTCTTTGCAGTCAGTTAAATAATGCCCCCAAGTTTCTGGAGCTCATCTGCATGTTTTACATACTGCCATCAATTCTTTTACTGTATATTTTATGTTTTAAACATGAATGTGGCATTTTCTCCAGAGACGGAAAAATACTTTTTTCATATAAGAAAACTTAGTTTGGTATTTACCCTTGAATTGTTTTTCTATCACCCTGCCATTGCACTTGAGAAAGCGAATTATCATCCTAACAGTTTTAAACAGGTTAATACCTGTATGGATTAGGGCTGCTATCTTATCAACATTCTTAACTTTTCTTTCTTTACTGTAACAATTTGTCAAGCCTTCTCATTTTAAACTTCCTGACATTTTAAAAATAAGCTGCCTTCTATTGTGAGTGTAGCTGTAGGAATGTGACTACAGAAGATACAGGCAGTAGTTGCACAATAGCTTTAATCAAAACAAAAAGTCCTGCAATTTATTTTACTAGACCCACCTACATTCCCTTCTCCCCAAAAGAGCAAAAAATCCACACGTGAAGCTGTTGCCCTGGGTCACGTCGGGAAATGTAAGAAGTGCCTCTTTCCTTTTATGTCCCTGATAACAGGACCAAGCACGGCGGGAGACCCTGCACAGACGCCTGGACGCATTGAAGTCGCTGCCAAGCTGCGGCCGGCGGCAGCGAGAGCGGCATCCCGGGGCAGGGGTGCAGGGCCCGCGGGGGGCCGGTGCCGCCGGTGCCGCTCCCCGCTGCCGGGGAAGGACGCGGAGCAGGCGGGGGACTCCCGAGGGGGAGCCGCAGGCTGGCAATCGGCGCTTGCAGCGGGAGGACCCAAGGGTTTATTTACAGCTCTCTCACCCTGCAGCAGCTCACTGCAGGGCGCGTTGGTTCATGTTGCCTGCTTTGGAAGTGAAAACTATTGTGAAAGCGGTCTGGCCGATACCCCGGGAGTGCGGGCTCCCGCAGGGCGACAACCCGCCGGAGCCCAGCAGTCAGGGTGATCCCAGCGATCCCCAGGGAGGCCCATCTCCATGCTACAGCTGCAGGCACCCAAACGGAGGGCGATGTGGCCGTCTTCCTCTGCCAG
Organism: Illadopsis cleaveri; assembly: GCA_013399915.1. NCBI lineage: Eukaryota > Metazoa > Chordata > Aves > Passeriformes > Timaliidae > Illadopsis > Illadopsis cleaveri. Next base: position 836,920 of record VXBB01012340.1, read on the forward strand.
GGTCTCACTCTGACATTGCCAGAGAGCATTAAGCACCTGGCAACCTAAATCTGCGTAGCAACCATTTATATATTGGCCCAGGGTGATTCCGACTAGCTCTAACGAAGTGCTATAGGTGTGTCTATATGTGACATCGTTTTGTTCCTCTGCAGCTGGCTGGGGAACCCTCCTCCTTTTCCCAGGAGCCAGAAGGACCTAATTTGACCCATCCAAGAGACGTGACAAGAGATATGCATAGGGAAATAGACTGGGCAATTATTATGACATATTCCAGTCTTGATTTCAGATCACACCAGATTGTCCTCCATGGACTCCCATGCTGCAGGGAGGGCAGCAGGACAATGCCTGCACTGCGCTGTTGGGCAGCTGCCCAGGCTGTCCTCGGCAGGGTATAGGCTGGGTGAACAGCAGCCAGAGCTCAGGCCTGGAAAGTGTTTCACAGTATCCCAGGTGTCCCTGTGTTGCTGGTGTATATCCACCAACACATCACTTCAGGAAAACTCTTTTTAGCTTTTCTGGTAAGGACTTTCTAGTGTTTGTCCTTCCACCTGTTATGGAAATACCATAAGCCAAATGATATAGGCTGTTACCTGTTTCTGTCCACCACCCATGTGGATCATTTTGGACAGGTTTTTGTGTTCCCACAGTTTATTTCTTCAGAAAGGGAAACAGAATGTTGGAGATTTTACTGAGATCACACAAAAAGAGCTACTATTATATACACAGTGGTATGAGTAATGCAATACATTTTTGGAGAGACACTGCTGTGAGTACTGAGAACAAACACAAGTAAGTCATCTTTTGATTCCACACTGAAGTGTGTTGATGTTATCTTGGTGGTCTTGGGTGGTTTTATCACTAATAACTGGTAGAGTGCCTTACTTTCAGGACTTTTAATTCCATCTACGTATTCCTGTGCAAGGGCATAGTATGAGCTCTGGAGCAAAAGTACAGGGGATGGGTGTTGAATTTAAGTATACAACCTAATGCCAGCTATATGCACAGTACAGTGACTCAGGAGCAGGTAGCTGTAATTATCAGCAATTTTAGAAAGTTGTAAATGGGCAATGTACATCTGGTGGTTTAGTGTGCTCAGGACAGCACAACAGCATTCAGAAAACATTCGCACTGTGCTATAGCCATTAATGCAATTCTTTTCCCAGGTACTATCCACATGAGAAGTCCTATGCATGTTAAAATCATTCTGTTACACGCCAGAATATCACTGACGATAATTTTTTGGACAAGGTTTCAGAGAAAAAGATAAAATGGACAATAAGGTCTCTTCGGTATTATGGTAAAAAACTGAACAGAAGTGACAACGCACTGTAAATTGCACGGTGATTCCCCATCCTGCACACATGCAAAGCATCTCCCTTTTCACTTGAAACAAACAGGGAAAAACTGATACAGAACAGGAAAGCCAGAACACGAACTGTCCAAGAGAAAGTTCTTATAGATGTGTAAGACGTATACGTGTAAATGGCAAAGCAAACAAATACATAAAGAATTACTCTCTCCTCATTGTTGTACCTTCCCATTGAAAAACATGTCCCACACACTTCTCTCAAATAATATGGAATATTATCTCTCAAATATTATTCTCTCAATATGCTAGAAAAAGTGGCTAAGAAGTCAAGTTTTAGTACTGGAAATAGTTCCCATATTACAAAATACATGACTTATTATAACTCTTAATTTTGAGACAGTCATTGAAAATATGATCTATATGTTCATAGGCATGTAGTTTGGAAAATACATATTCATCGTTGATGAAATCAGTGTAATTTTGTGCACAGGATGTAAATTCCATCTCAAGTAATGAGAGGGAAAAAAGCTTATGAGAGCATAATCCATTTTTTATCATTTCCTACTACCATAAAACCTGGTTTTCAAATTGGCTTTTTTGTACTTGCAATTAGCAAGAATATGCCATTTGTTTAGACATCAGAGTAGCTGACTCTCTGATGTTTCTGGCATTATTAGGGTAGACTAAGGAAGCACATGACTATTTGTAAATTCCTTTCTAGCATGTCATATTTTAATACACCATCAAAATTCTTAGGTTGGAGCACACACAATTACCCCTTGGTTCTTGACTGTGATTTCTGCTCATGGAACTGTGTTTTCTAGAAGTAATTACAATGTATTTCATTTGAGTGAAGTGGCTTTTTCTGTTTCCTTCCCTTTCTCTCAATTTCTCCCACCAATATAATTCCTGCTATGTGTTAAGTTTCAGTTTTGGTGGAGAAAATCTGATTTTTAGAGACATTTCATTACTATGGTGTGTGTTGGATCATGGGCAAGAGAGACTTCAGAAAGAATGGTTTGAATTCTAAGGAAGCGTAAATAGAGCAAGAGGTTCCTACTTTTTTTTAGTTAGTTTGTTGCTTGAGGGTTTTTAACTTGTTTGTTTCATTTTGTTATAAGAGAGTATACTCCAGCTTTAAAAGGAAAAAAAAAAAAAAGGAACAACTAAAACCCCAACAAAATATTTAAATGTCAAGGTGCAAATACCAACACTGGCATTCACCAGTTTACATTAGACTGCAAGTGATCAGGTCTTCTGCATATCTACAATCACTCTTTTAAAGCTACTGCTTCCCAGCTGAGAGATATTAACTGACCCTGGGCATGTGGTTAATGTTTTGAAAATTCTCAGTAAAACAATTGCTAACCACTTTCATTTTTACAGCCTACTAGTCTTACAGATGAAGACACAAAAAACCAGTTTCTAATAATGGATAAATACTGGATTTAGGCAATATAAACTGAAAATTGCTCATGACTTGAAGTAGATACATACTTGCAAGGCACTCTTGAAGTTTATAGTTCTGGTATAAATGTAAACTATAGTAACAGAAAGAGTTGCTTTTGAGTATCTCATATTGATTTCAAGAAATATTCCTTACTTTTCCCTGGAGAATTCACAACACAAAGTACCCTTTGTCTCAGACATTAAGAACAAAACTTCAGGTCCCTGGCTCTCTCGTGAACTACATTTTTGTATGTTCAAAATGGCTATTTGAATAGTAAAAACATCCTTTCCTGTCTTCTGCACTTTTGACTTTTTCAGAAATAGTCACCTGTTACAAAGAGTTGCCAAGCTTGTTCCCCAGGGAAACTGGTGGTTCACATGGTAAGACACAAAGTTTTGGCAGAATAGACATTTACATTCCCTATATTCATGATTACAAAATAGCATCAGATGTCAGAGTCAAGACTTTGCTCTCTAATGCTCTTAAAACCAGTGAGACTTTGCAGCATGTAAAGAATAAATCACTTCTGAATTCTCAGGGTTTTTTTTCTTATATTGGCAAAATTTTACTAAAAGCAGTAATTTCTACGTCATGCTGTTTTAAACAAAAGGCAACACGAGCTTTTGGATTCTTTATGACAAAACTCCCTAGTCTGTACAGTGCCTCTGTAACTGAGATCTACATGATAAGGAGATCATCTGAAGTACAGCTGGCAGCCAGCACTGTTTCTCAAGTACTGAAAGTTCCTGGGCAGTATGTTTGATAAAAAACACATTGCGTGTTCATTTATCCCCTATGTCTATTTAAAATTGAGATATAAACATCTCTACTACAGACCAACTCAAAACCCTTGTATCTGGTTTACATCCTTCAGTCACCACAAGGACACTTCATTAGCTAATCCATTGTGGAACTGATTTTTAAGAAAATAAAAGCAAATTCAATTTGTGAAGTTTAACCAGATCATGTAATACCCTTCCAGTAAGTCTACCACCACAGTTATAGCTGTCTTGTGTTATTATTTTCTGGTGACAGATAGGCTGCTGCAAATACTTTTACCATAATTAATCTGCTCCAAGGGAAAAAAAATAAAAAGAAACAAAGGTTGAAAGTAAACTTCTAAATTGCTTGGTACTGCACTTTGCAGTGTGAATGGGTCATTGTGATTGTGAGGTCTATGAATGTAAGACAAATAAGACAAAATAATTTCCCATGCAGTTACAGGGAAGAAGCAGGGTTTGATATGGCTGTGATGCCAGATAAAAATCATCAATAGTAATGTAACAATTTTGGCACTAGTCTGCTTGTCTATAACTCTTCCTGTTGGCTACATTTAATATTTTCACCTTAATTATACAGTGTTCCATATTACCTACTTAAATGAGAGAATAATCAATCAAGCTCTCTCAGGGAAAATCTAATGAAGAAGAGAGTTCCTTCACAAATGAGATTTTTCCATGTCTTGTCTCTTTCATTATCTCATCAGCTGAATTCTGCAGAATGGTAAGAAAAATGAAAGAATTTCTACCAGAGTTCAACAGAAAGCTCAAAACATGGGGACTTCCACCCAGTTGTAGGCAGCATGTTTGGGTGCTTCAAGTAATCCCTAGGGCTTGGCAACTTTGTCAATTTGTCTATCAGTAGTTAGACATAGCAAAAGAAACTTCCTTAGCTCTGTGGCCTTATCTTTGCACATGACTTTGTGAGGGAGCACAAGGGCAGTAGGACAGAAAAGTGTTGTCAGTGAAAAGCCCCAAATATCTGCACAGAAACTACCTGCTTCTAGGTATGGCTAATGCAAAAGGTAGCAAAATATATTAATCCTACCTTTTTCTCTAGAGTTTAGAGGCCTTTGAGATTGCAGAGATAATCCAGTCTGGATATACAGAATTGGATGTAATCCTCTCCTCAATAGTGCACAAGTTTTCTATCAAAGATCTGCATCTGATCGCTCCTCTCTGTTAGAGATTGGTTGAAGGAGGCTATTCTGCCAGGTTGTATGAAATGTAATTGCAGATCAGAATACTCAAAAACTAATCCAAAACTAGTTAGTCCCATTTCCAGACACTGCTTATGCACTTTCTCCAGGGCCTACTGTTCCTTGGAGCAAAGATTAGAATCCTCAAGTGATAAACTGGTCACCAGGCTGAAGAGTAACAGCCAAAGAAGAGCTGAGGTGGGCAAACACCTCTGGAGATTCTCTAGTCCAAACACCCTAGCTCAGAGCAGGCTCAGCTGGACAAGGTTTTCCACAATCATGTCCAGCTAAGAGTTGAGAATCTCCAAGGATAGAGACTGCACCACCTCTCTGGGCAACCTGTGGCAGCACCCAGTCAAGCCTGTTTCAGTTTGTGCACATCACCTCTTGTCCTGTAACTAAACACCACTGAGAAGAGTCTGCCTCAATCTTCTGCACAACAACTGTTTAAGTTCATGTCTCCATACTCATGGACAGGATGCCCCCAAGACTTCTCTTTCTGAGGCTGAACAGTCCCAGCCCTCTCAGCTTCTCCTCATGCAGCAAATGCTACAAGCTCTTAAACATCTTCATAAAACTTTGCTGGTTTGGTATTTACAGGTGTTTCTTGTCCTGGGAAGTTCAGCACTGGGCCCAGCACTCCAGATATGTCTCATCACGGCTGAGTAGAGGCAATGCTGGCAATGTTGACAGATAAGCTGGACATGAGCCAGCAACCTTTCCTTACAGCACAAAAGGGCAAAAGTCTCCTTTGCAAAGCTAATTTCCAGCTTGATCCCAGCCTGTACTGGTGCATGGGGTTATTCCTCCCCAGGGACAGGACTTGGCATTTTGATTTTTTCAACTTGATGAACAAAACTCGTTAGCCAGTTTCTCCAGCTCATCAAGATCCCCCTCAGTGGCAGCACAACCTCCAGTTCTGTACCACCTGCAGATCACATTCCTTCTTTTCTTTTCCTCCAACCTACTGCCTTATATTAATTCCTATGGAGTTCTGAAGACAATAGAGGAGAGTCATGCCTCAGAGTTGCCAGTAAGTGTGACGTAAGCACAGTCTTTTGGGGAGTAGGAGACAGGGATCTCGAGCTCCTTCTGATAAAAGCAACAAGGCAATATCCCCAGCAACGTTCTTCACACATTAGATATCTTGCCTAAGAATAGGGATCTGTGTTTTTCTCTCAACCATCCCTGGAAAGGCAGTGATCATACTTTTGGTCAGAGGAAAGTTCACAAATTAGGCAATTCTGAAGCATGTCTTGGCTAGGCCCTAGAAAATTCTTAATTTCTAGGTCTTGAATCCTTGAGAGATAACATTCTGAATTGCTCAGACTGTAACAGAAGCTGAATTTAGGGAGCTTACTAATCAAATGGAGTTATTTAACAAGTTTATGTAACTCTAAAAGTTGTTCATATATTGAAACTTTACCCTGACTTTGTCCTTTCCATCCAGCCTTACTGCGTTCCAGGAGTGTACAATATTCTCTGTCAAACTACTGCTACAGACTCTAGAGCTGGGAAAGAAATGAGATGAGACAGACATTGCATAGTTATTTTATTCTAACACATCCATCCAGTCCACATCCCTGCAAATTAATATAACTTATGCTGTACAAAAACCACTAGAGCTATAGATTTATGTTAAAAGTTTAAATAAGTAAGCATTTTTGAAAAATAAAAAGTACAAACTCTACTTACTACCATCTTCATTTCTGCAAAAGCTATGTCAATATGTGAAGTACCCAAACACTGTCTCATAAATAAGCTTGTTTGAAAATCTGAAATTCAAAGAATGATGTTTTATTTGCATATGTTAACAGTTTGCTTGCTATCAATAAACTCCTTCAGCTGCCTGCACTGCACTAATCTGACTGTACTTTCTATGCTTTTGTTAATGCCAAAATGTGCCCATCAGATAAAGTTTTCTATTTGGATAGCACTTCTTGTCTTTCCAAAGCTGCTCATGAGTCTGGAACACAGGCTTTAAAGTGCCAAGTTTGTGAGATGTCTCTTTATCTGAGTGAATGTGTCCTCAGTTAAAGCAATAGCCCCTTACGCTTCAGATTGCCTTAGGAGAAACCAGGAAGATATTGAAGGTAAATGTGAGTGAACTACAATAAAAAACTGAATATATTTCAAAGGTGATCTCAGTGCATTTATTTAAATAAAGAAAATAAAAATCACAAATCCTTTAATTAAACTGTTTTCAGAGCCCCTTGAAGAATCACTGTGGGAAGCAATTCACCCTGAATCTCAATTGCTCATTTCTTGCTATCAAAAAATTATTAGTATTTATAGTTACAAATGTAGAAATTTGCACAAAACTTCCTTGGTAGAAAATGAAAATTAAATCTTTGGAAGTTCACAAATACACACTTCTGTGCTGTTTCACTTGCTCCTGCTACTTTGATCACACATTTTCTCAAAGGTTTTTCAGGCAATTACAACTCGCTGGCATTCACAAAGGTGATACAAGATAGAATCGAAGGTATTCAGCAGGCTAATTGCAGCAATATTTGCTCCTATTGACTTTTTTCCAAAATATTCAAAATTTGGTTCCTCTAGGGAAAGTTTTTTATTTGCCTTAAGACTCATACTTTTCTGTGGTACAATAAAAGACAATCTTCTGTGCTGTAAACAGCAATGGAATTGTAAATTACGGCTATTCACCCAAGAAATGCTGTTTCAATTATATTTAATCCCACGTAAATATTTAATGCGAAATCCTAAAAATGCATTTCCTTAAGAAGTGTAATTCCTATCCTTCTCATGACACAAGTTAGTGGGTTTGGAATAAAATAAGCTAATTGGTTTGCAAACCATGGAATTTTTAGTTATTGTTTCTTGACATCTTTTAATTATAAACAGTAAAAGAGAAGTTGATGATATGGATGCTCTAGAGAAACTTGTATCTATTTTCTAAACGTTATTATTTTTGCTGGATCAGATATAGATTGCTTATAAAGTCACAGAAAATAACATTTCATATCATAAATAATTTGAAAATACCAACACTTTTAGTGGTGGCATAACCTGTATATTGCATGTTTACGCAAAGAATACATTTGTGTTCTGAACAAAATCTAGAGATAATGAAATTGGTAGTAAATGCATTCTTATGAATACTGTATGCTTCATCCTAATCCCTTATTTATGGTATGGGCTAGATCAAGATAGTAGAAATTAAAATTAATAGGTATTCTTCTGGCAGGAAAATTTACTCCATTATTATGCACTGGATATTGCAACAAAGAAGGGCTGTTCCTTTTTGGGCTCTCATGGTGAATTGACAAGACATTTGGTTGTCATCCTGAAAATTTTTGGATATACAAAACCAGACTTTGCAGTAAATATTTACCTTTGGTTGTGGTTTTTTGCACTGTGCTAGGACCAAATGAGAAAAAGGCTCTAAACCTTCAAAAACTGTTGAAGTAATATCTATCTCTTCTCATTTTATAGCATTCCTGTCTTCTAAATGCATTTTTACTTCTCATTTGGGAATTCCCAGCAAGATCAGATTTTAACATAATGGAAGAGAAAATTTTGGAAGCTGCTGTGGAAAACAGGTTACTGGGGCTACTAACCTATGAACTTGCTTTCTACCCAAGATCTTGTAGAGGTTCAGAAGTTTAGGGTATTTCAGGTCTCTTAGATTTTGTAAGGAAATTATACTGGCTATCTAAACAGACCTCATTTTAAAAGTTTGAGTATTTAAAACAGTGGCTGGTGCAACATTGTAAAGTGAGACTTGCATTTATTTATTTATTTATTTATTTGATACCAAAGTAAGCTAAGTTGCATTTATGTGAAGTTACTACTGAGAAAAGGAAAAGGTGGCAGTAACGTAGCTTCAGCCTTCTCTGCTTTTTTTCATCAGCCCATAGAGCAAGACAGTCTCAGTAGGAGAGGCCCTGCCTGGAGTGCCCAGCTCAGGGCACTGCTACTTCACTTCCACAGGTTTCAAATTTCCACTGGCTACAGCAGTACAGGGGAGTTGTGTCAGGGTGGGCATTAGATAAATGTGTGACTCAGGTTTGTTGATTAGCACTGAAATTTGGATTCTCTGGTATTACAGTATGAAAGCATTGCATTCATACAGGGGAGAGATGCACACTCAGTATTTCAACCTGGTTTTCAGGCTACTATGCAAAAAGGGCTATGCAATAGCTGTCAGTGTTGTAAATCCTCTGAAGAACAATAATCTTAGCAAATTTAGTGAACTGCAATAAACCAACTTCATCAAGTTTTAATACTTGATAGGAGCCCAGAGCACTGCAACAATTAAACTAGAAAAATCTGATCTCCTCTCTAGAGTGACTTATCTGGCAAATCTCAGAGAATGTGACCTAATTTGAGCTACTCTTCTTGCACCCTTGCTAATGTGCAATGTGGCAAGAGCACTTAAAAACTATTCCTGAAAAAATCTCAGGAGGGAAAGGGTGGCTTGTGTGTTTATCCTACCGAATTACCCCAGCCAGCAGCACTACTGAGCTGTCTTAGCTGAAAATCAAATGACTCATCATTTTAAAGACAATTGTGATTTAAAGCATGCTTCTATAATAGCTTGAAATACTCCCTATGGATTGTAAATGAGATGACTGTTTATAAATAAGAGTGCATATTGATATGGTTAATATTTTCCTTGTCTCTGAAAGATTTATGATAATAATTCCAAAATAGTTCATCCTTATAAAATACAAAAGAAGAGTTTTGTTAAGGATAATTGTTTTAAACTATTATTAAAATAATTAGAGCTTGCCTGGTCTCTGCCTCAATTCAGAGCTCTGCTATAGGTGTTTATCAATCAAAATAACAACTAAGTTATCCCAATTGGCTGGTACTCAGCTTAGTAATTTTAGAGTAGCTGATGTTGCAGAAAGGGATTTTTTAAAATTATCATTACCTTTATACTAGCCTGCTTGCTAAGATATCCTTTACTGGATTGGATTTCTATTTATGAAGCTGAAATAAAATACTGACTTTTAAAAAAGTTTTGCCTAGACCTGATACATTGTGATGTGATTGTACATGACACAACTACTAATATGGGCATGATGTTTACAAGTCTCTCAGGGGGGTTATGTTGCTCAGATGTAACACTGGTGAAACACTATTTTTGGAAGTGTTATCATATATAGTGCTTTTACCAGCAACATTCTTGTGCGTGAGACTGGTGCTCTTAGATGTGTGTTCACATCAGTATTGTCAAATCTGAGAAGCTTCAATGAGTGCTACAACCAAGTATGCTTAAAATAACCAAGAGCTGCTGTAAAATTCTAGTAATAAAGTCGCCAGGTATAACTCACATTACAATCAGAATAAATACCAAAGTATTTGGAATGGAATTACATGGAATTATATGGAACAACATTGAGCAATAGAGAATCTGTTGCTTTGATGGAAAGGGAAGGAGACACCTGAGTGCAGATTTTGTACTTTTAGCCCCAAGGAAGTGATAAGATTTATTAAGCAACCAATTATTTCCATTCTATATGGTGGCTTCAGTAGCTACTGAATTAAATGGTATTTCAACACCACAGATATTTGGTTGATTGGCACTTAATATGCCAACCTGTTAAGTATGTATAAGCAGTCATCAGATAAATTCCAAACTCTGAAATGCAGAATCATACTTCCTCTCTGCCAATGAACTTAGTTTTTGATTCTGCCCTGCTTACAGCTAAAACTTTTTCTGTGGTACGTCTCAGCACAATGTAGATTTTTGACATTTTGACTTTTTTTTCTAAGTGGGATATACAGCTCTTAATAGGTTTTTCTCTTAAACTTCATTAAATGCAACTGAGGAGCTGTAGAAACAAAAGTCTCTTGGCATATACCTACTTACTAGACTGAAATGGAATAGGTTAATAAGCCAATATTTTACAATTCTTCCAAACTAAGACTAATTACCAGATGTTCAAGAAACTTTATCATTAGTGCAATCAGTCATGTTGTCCTTGCTTTGTGGTATGTGAGGTTCTTGCCTTTCTGACACTGTGTATTATTTCATGTAGGGCTTAAAATGCTGCAGTTGTATGGCTCTTTGTGTGAACTGATTTTACTGCACACATTTTTAGGCTGTTTTCTCTTGATTATGGTGCAATCTGAAAAGTGCAACCTGTGTGTGCTCCAAATGCATGGGAATTAATGTTAACAGAAGTTGTGTGTGGGACTCAGTCACAGCATCCAGAGAATAGCCAAGCATCACTTCCCATTCATGACATTCTGCTGTGTTTGTGTTAGAGCATTTTGGTCTCACAATTTCCATGTGTGAAGTCATATCCACATGGAGAAATCTTCAGTTAAATTACCTTCCCTCTAAGACAGTAAGGAAAATGAACAGCAGAAAGGTTAGAGACTCTGACAGCCCTACATTTAGCTGGCCTGTGAGTTTCAGCACATATCCCACTATAGCCAAGGATCACACAGGCTGAAGCCATAAATCAAAGGCAGTTTTACAACAGCTGGCCAGCACAGAAGCAGCACGCTTCCAGAAGGACAGAGTGCACTGTGTGCCAGCCACCTGAGCACTACCAGCTTGTTCAGGTGGAATGTGCAGCCCTGGCTGGATCCTGACATTCCTGTTATCCCTGCCAGCTCCCTTCAACTTTTCTCAGCACAGACTGATGACTGCCAGGGATGTGCCGGGACACAGCTTTGCACTCTTTGATAAACTATGGAGTCACAGAGCCATTGTTGTTCCATATCAAGCTTTCAACTATCCTTGGCTTCAAAAATCTTTGTGGACCAGCAGTAGTGTTTCAAAAAATTTTTGAAGGAGGGGAGAAGATGATGAAATAATTCAGATTTCCAATCTGCAGTGATTTGCTCTCAGCAAAGCCACTGACTGACAAATATTTAACATTATGTATGTTTTTGTGCTAGAAAAGCAAAGATGTAATCTATCTGCCTATGTCTTTGTTCACAGTATTAACATCTTGAGGTATTTTTCTGGAGAGCAAGGGAAGTTGAAATAGAGATTATAAAAATGTCTCCTGACAAGGCAGGTTCTTGGTAATCTAAGATCCCACAGAAAACTGTAATTTCCCACTGGCAAAGATAATATTCAAAGATCAGGTGGCCTTTGTCATCTAACAAACAGTGAAGGGTGCTGATTTTACTTCTGCAGCAGGTATATTTTTTCTGTACTGTACAGCCTGAGGACTTCACACCTGAGATCTTACAGTACTGCTCTGATACCAGTGAAATGAGACAATTTATGGTAGACCCCACTGCATGTCTATGTTAACAGCATGATTTTCCCACTGCTAGTCTGAATGGCTAAGTAAAGATCAAAATTGCTTGGAAAATATTTTATATTCCATAGAAAACAATTGTTTTTCAAGTACCTTTCTGTCTGTGTTTTCACTTTTCAAAATTTTCAGGTTTTTAATATTTTTATTTAACCAGGAATTTAATTTGTGACTTTCTTTCTTTTGTCTTTCTTCCATCTTTCTTTCTTTTTTTTTTTTCCCCCAAACTTGGCCTTGGATCACAGACAGATGAACCTGTGCTAAGGATTACAAGTAGGTTTTACTACAAACTTTTGTCAATAAATTTGGCCAGTCAACTCTAGATCTCCTTTTTTTTGTACAGATGCTAAACCCACTTAAAAAGTAACTGCACTGAATTATTCCAAAAAAGTTTGATTCCACTTGTCTGGAAGATAAGAGTGGTAGCAACAAACAATTATAAGATACTAAGCCTTGAAAGACTTCATTTTGGTTTGGAGTGGGAGAATGTTTTGTTTTGTAATAAACTGATGCTATACACTCACTGCAAAAAGCTCCCAGTCTGATCATTAACTTTGAATGTAAAACTATGCTACTTCTAATTCTCTGAGCTATGAAAATATAATCTAACTCCATTTTCATATTATTCCTAAGTTATTCTTCAGTGCTTTCCCAACTGAAGTATATGTTTAGCAAGGAAGATGTGGAAGTGTTCATGTGCCGAATGTTCCATTTCACTGGTAGGTTGCAATACAACATTTTACCTCCTGGACATTTTTTAATAGATTTTTTTCTGTTAAAGGAATTATTTTTAAAACACTTTGCATTTATAGTTTTTGTACTTGTATGTTACATTTACAACCAGTCTACCTTTTTAATATTTTTATTTCTCATCATTAAAAAAAAGTTGTATGCACAGACCAACTGAGTGTGTGTTTCTGTTTTTAAGGATATTTTGGTTTGTAATCTGATATCTGTTTAATTATCCAACAGTCAAAAAAGGTCATTTTAAGGTGTGTCAGATCAGGTTTACCAGTTGTATTTTCAATACTTTTTGTCATGTTTTTCTGTTTGAAATTGACCTTGTTTTGTTTGATTCAACAAGTTTGGATTTTCTCTAAAAGATGTTGTGTAGTACCTCTGATATTTTAGCTACTTCTAAAATGTAAGGTCTGATCTAAAAATAGGATTACTCTCATAAAATAGCATCTGAATTGAGGTTCAGAAGTAGCAAAGAGCAAACCTGGAAAATCCTCCTGGGGTGCCAAGTGATCTTAAAGGCACTCAACTCAATGGATTCGTATTTCTCTTTCAAGTTGCACCTGGCACCAAAGAGTAGGCAACTTTTTTTCCGTAAGAAACTCCTATAAGGATGCTTATATCCACAATATATATCTGTCAGGAAGTTCCTGTAACCATCCCAGGCAGGGGATGTGCCATCCCAGAAAACATTCAAAGTCAGATTGGACAGGGCTCTGAGCAACCTGATATAGCTGAGGATGTCTCTGCTCATTGCAGGGGAGTGGACCAGATGAGCTTTAAATGTCCCTTGCAACCCAAACTGGTCTGTAAATCTATGATTCTATGATCACGAATGGTCTCTATTCTGAACACACATTTTGATAGGACAAGGAATGAGAGGCAAATATTAATTTTTAGTCACACGGTTGAATACTCCAAGAAGTTCAAAATATCCTGAGATTTGATTCCTGTTCTTAAAGAACATCCTAATTTATCCAATGTCTGTTTTGGTTAAAAAGCCAAAAAAAAGCCAGTCTCACCTTGGAAACACTGAACTGTTCTGTATTTCTTTTTTCTGACCTGCAAGTTATAATTTCACTGGCTAATCGTACTATTATTTCTAATCAGCATTATATTTTAAAATGTTAGGAAAAAAAAAGATAGCATTCAAATTATACCATGCAAACCATTTTGCAAAATTACTAATTCTGCAAGACATTCAGAATAATGAAAGTATTAAATGTATTGGAACACATATTTGTGCAAGAAAGACACCCATCTTAGAGTTGTTTTTTCCCTTTCTAATTGAAGCATGGTAGCAAATGCAAAACAGTGGTGAATTTTCTTACAACATGCAGACAGTAGCTCTGCACATGGAAATTATATATAGACACTATAGTAGATTGTGGTAAATGAACTTCCATTGCAGTGGCAAACAGCAACATGAATGCTAATTAAAAAGAGTTTATAGGCTTGTTGCACAACAGCATATGTGCAATCCAAGAAAAGCAGAGCAGACACCCAGCTACATAGTGATCTGAACTGCAGTGTGGAAGAGCACTTATGAGCAGCACCTAATCTGTTTATGAACTCTCAGAGCAAGGAAGATATAACAAATTTGTTTCTTCTACATGATCTTCATGTAGATACTTTGGTATGCACTCTGTTTTCACTGCTAATTGATAAAAAGACATGTAAAAGTCCTTATTACAACTTTAACCTTGTTTATTTAGGGGGGAAAAAAAACCCAACAAAAACCAAACCTACCAAAAAGAAAAAAAAAACACTCTGGAAAAAGTTCCTAGTAAAAGCCCTTTTACTTTACACTAATGGCTGAACAAACACTGAAAACAAACTGATGCTTCTTCCAGGAGAAACTACACGGCAAATGAAGTTGGAACTGCTGAGTGGATGACCACATTCAGCTTGCCTCTTTGCTGCTTCAGGATATTTCTGCTTCAGCAATGGCCACTGTTTGGACAACTATTACACTGAACATACGAATGAGAATCAAGAATTAATCTTGTTTTAAACTGGTATACTGGATTTGAAACAGCAGGAGCTCAGGAGTTGATTCATGAACAATAGTTTGGCTATAAACAGCTAAAATTTTGGTTCTGAATATCTCACTATGTTTACTGCCATTGTTTCCTTTATGCTGGGTGACATATATAGCAAAACTAAATAAAACAAAATTGTTTTTTATAAAAGCATGCAACAGAGATTTTTCTCAAAGAAGCAACCCCACAGTGACCCAACATGCAGGGCCCAGAGATTCACGCTAGTGAGTAATATTTATGATGTTTGCCATACTACTTATGCAAGCAGCCATTCACCTATATGGTCTGTTGTTGAGAGACTTACTTTGGCACATACTATTGCCTTTTCCACGTGCTTGAGCTATTCTTAATGTTTTGTGTCAGCCTGTAGAAACTAAATCACGGGGTTTTGCTATGTATTGAAAAGTAGATGAACGTTCAGAAGATAGAAACACATTTACTACAGCAAATATTGAATTGCTGTGTATAAAGTGTTAGAAAAAAACTTGCATGCAGTAAGAATCGTGTTAGTGTTTATAAGCCATACTGAAATATGTTCAATACATGAGAAATCATGTTTGGGATTCTGGCATCCAGTCAAAAACTAATGTAGAGCACTTTGTAACTCATGAAGCGTTCTGTGAAACTAATGAAGCTACATCCATGAATGATTTTCAGGACTCCTTTTAGTACCCTGATATACATCTCATTCATGAATCTTGGAAACCTAGGGCTTAAGTAATAGCTGAACAGGAATGGTTATCTTTTTTGATGCTTTTGTCCTCAGATGGACATGAAAAAATTGCAGGACTTCCTGAGATCTGAGTGAATAAAGAGATGCCCACTGATTATACCAGAAGAAACCAAAAACCAAAAAACAAAACAAAACAGGAAACAAAACAATCACATGAAATTTATTTGAATATTGTCCAAACAAAGGCTGTAAAATCTCATCCGGAATATATTTTGTTCTCAGGAAAAATCCTTTATGGCTAATTACCAAAGACCTCCTTTATGGCTAATTACCAAAGACCATGGTCTGCTGCTTTTCTTGAGGAGGAAATTTTTTAAGGCTTTGTTCATTATCACTCTTTGAAATGTATTTTTCTTCCTGTTGTGCTAGAATACACTCCATGTATCTTTGCAGAATTAGGTCTCTGGCTAACAATGTTTCTTTAGTGTTTGTTGCCATGGAGCTGCCTCTGCCTATTGAATTCACCTGGGCAGACTTCAGGCGGCACACCAGAGCTGATGCAGTCTGCCACTAACTGTGGTCTTCAGTGACCACAGAGTTTCACAGGTGCCATAAGGAAAAGCAGTTCTGATCAGATTTCCTGTTGAGGGATTGTTTTAAGTACTACTGATTTTTTTTTTTTTTTTCAGTACCACTGTTTTTTTATTGGTGCCTTGTGAGATCACTGATGGCCTGAAATGCTCTCCTTGAAGGAGTGATGCTTCCTCACTTTCATTCTTTGCTGCCTTTTTCAGAAATATGCATTCAGGCAACTAACCCAAGATTGAACATGGATGTATTTCACCATGGCTTTCACCAGGAGCAGCAGCTCCTGCACTCCCTGCTGGAGTAGTACAGAGTGGTTTGATTTTTAAAGTCCTGGGTGGCACAGGCTTGGACACCAATATATTAGCTGTTGCTTTTAATACATACGTGATTTTAGAAGTTGCTACTTTCCTATTTTTTTTAATAAGTGTAATTCCATCATGAAGAAAAATTAAAAAAAAAAAAAAAGGTATGTCTATTTCAGGCTATTCCTCCTACAAAACAGACCAGAGCAAATTTGAAGGGAAATTTATTTTCTTAGCATGTAATGATATAAGGAAACCAAACAGATTTGAGAAACATGTCATAGGAAGTATTTGAGGGTGTATTTTAAAATACATACTTTCAAAATAATATGAAAGTATACATTTACTTTCAAAATGTATAGTACATTTGATTGATACTCACCACTGTTTTCTTCTTTGCACATGACTGGGATCAAAATGCTGCTATTAGACTTTTGGCATTTTTTTTCCAGAGAAGTCAGATGGGATGCTGTTGCAATGTTACAATAGAAAATTATTATATCAGTACTAACTTGGTTTTTAGGTTTTTGAAGGACATTTCAAGGATAGGTATCTCAATAAAATTCAGGACAGCACAGAGTCAGAAAAGATGGTGGAACTTCATGTGAAGGTGAATGAAATGCACCATTTCATGTTTTAGGGGAACAAAGGTTTCCCTTGAAAAAATTTCTCTGGAAATAGATAAGTTGGTTTTGATGGCAATTAATTGACTATGGCTATTATAGCACTTACATTACAGTATTAACGTGACTGCTGATACTGTATTTCTCAGAATAATTTTTCTTAAAAAACTTGAAGGGTGCTTCATTGAAAATCATTTTCTTACAAAATAAGAACTTCAGTTTTGTTAAAGACTGGGTTAAAGTTGAGTAGAAGAGGCTTAGCAATATGTGAGAAAAAGGACAAACAAACAAAAGCTTGAACACTTGTCTTTCCTTGACTTCTTTTTGCTCAAAATACTTACCAAAAATTACTTTTCTGAAATCAAATCAGCGTTATTCTGCAGTAATGTTCTCCAAACCAAGCCTTTGCAGTTTGATGTTTATAGCTAGGCTGCCTTAAGGGTTGGTGTGCTGCCAGGAAGGAATTTTTCAGCCTTGCTCCGAGTTGTGTATCCCTGCTGTCTCTCCTTCCCCTTTCACCCAGGCAGTTGCACTACTCAGTCTTCATTGCAGGGTGGCTTATGGAGATAAAGCAGCAGATTTACCCTATGGAAAGGTAGTTTATTTTCTGCTACATTTTACCTTTAGTTCTTGAGTGGAGTCCCTCCTGCTCCAAGAGCTAAGTGGTGTGCCATGGAGGATCAGATTAGAGCAACCAAGGCAAGGAGGGAGGGAAATGACATCTGGCAAATGCTCACTGTTAAAACTGACTTGATGGCAACATGGAGTGGTGCCATCATCGATTTGTGCTTCAGATCTGTGCATGTATAAATTGGCACAGAATTTCAATACTCTCAGACGTATTAACTCTGCCAGCAGCCTTGGTAACGATGAGTTAACTGTCAGCCACATTGATGGTTTTGCAATCCTCACACTGACTAGAGGCTGTCACTGTCTTTTCTTACACCATTTATTCTGAATGAAATTTTGCCTCAATGCCACAAATAAATGATTGTTGGGTTGAAAAAAAAACAAAACAAAACCTTCCAAAAAGCAGAGAAGCCCAAACCGAGCACAGGGCTCAATGAAGGGTGGAGGAAAGGCCATCCTCAAGGAGCTGTGGAGAGCTCGGATGCTGTCCTTGGACACAGGCCACATACAATCTATTAAAATCTGTCTCTAATGTCAGTAACTCACATGGGCTGAGCATATTTGTGGGTGAGAATGCTATAAAGCCTTTTTGTGCTCTTGTGATTCAAGTATTTAGTAAGAGAAAAATGATGCTATAAATAGGAATACCATAGTTGGTAAGGACTGGGGATACAAAAGGAGATATGCAGTCTCAGTTATGACAGGAGAGCAAAGAAAAAGCAAAGAAAATATCAACTGAAACCAGCAACTTCTGCAGAAGTGCTTAATCAAACATGAACTTTGTATACAACCCATCGACAGCAAATTTGCCTCTCGCAAATTGAACAGCTTGCGAGCAGGAGCGTGCCTTTTTTGGTCACGTTTTGCAAAGGGCTGAAAATACGTGCTTAGTAGGTGTTGTGGCTTTTTCAAGTATTGTGAGCCTTTCTGTGCATTAAAAGCATTTTTGCCAGTGTTTATATATTGCTCCTATCTTCCATCATGTGGGAACCTTTCCCCTTCCAATCCTGTCTTCTCCTGAATACATTTTAACAGTATCAATCAAAGCTTTCTTGGGTGCATGGCACCTCTATCCAAGAATAAAGCATAATAAACATGAGCTGGGAGAATGGATCAGTTCATTAAATCCAGCCAGGTGGTGTTGTGCTCTGACACAGACTGATAACAGATTCAAAAGTGAGCCTGTCTGGAGTGGTTTTGTTCAGACTAGTGTGAAAGATAACGTGCTAAAATAAGAGGAATCTCTTCAATTTGCACTTGTGACAGGCAGGTTCCAGTTTATCACTGAAAAAGATGAACTATGTCTGTTTTGAGATATTAAAACCAGGTAATCAAGGGAATTCTTTTTTTCACAATATTGAATTTCTGGCTACAATTAATTTTAGGCAGGAGGTGGCATAGACTAATAGATGGCTAGCAATTTTTTTAAACTGAAAGTCCTAAAGAAATTCTCTATATCAGGGCTTTAAACATACACTCAGTTAGGAGCATTTTATTAGTTTCATAAGAATTGTAAGCTCACTGGTCTGTATTTGTGCAAGTTTCTAATGAAGGCCCTTGGGTCTAAGTTATTAGCTTTTACCCGCATTTGCACAAATATCAGCCAACCCTCCTTGGCCTATTTATGCACATTTAGGTGATAGTTATAGGCTAAACAAAACATGTACTCGCCATACATGCGTACAAAGGTTAGCACATGATGCTGACACCACATTCTTATAGTGCTGGTAAAGAACAATTAAATATGCAAAGTAATACAGCCCTCCTTGCTTTAAAAGAACATCTAAATTTTCATGCAAAAAACCCAGCTATTTTTGGCACCCAAATCAGGTTATCTTGTTTGTCAGCCTAAGCTTTTGGGGTTTTTTGTTGTTTTTTTTTTTTAAAGCCCTATGAACAAAACAGCTTGTGTTTTCTTCTGGTTTTCTAACATTTACATGTTTATGAAAATCCAAATAAGCATGCACAACACCTCTCTGTTGCAGACAAAAGTGTAAATAAATGCAGCAGTGTGGTTTTCTGCTGAGAAGGGGTTAGGCGTACCAGGTTGCTTTTCCCCTTGAGAAAGAACAAGCAATTTAGAATCTCTGCACATTGTTTTTACACATTGACCCTTATCCTGGAGCAGATGTGGCCAAAAACAGCATGCAGAGGGATGACTACATGCATAAGTGTTCAGCTGAAAGATTTTCACTGCACATTTCAAGGTTAGAGAACTTGGATTAACTGTTTAACAAAAGGGGTGAAGCAGAATAAAATACAATTATTCTTCTATGCTAATCTTCTAGTCACTCATTACATCAGGACAATGAATGATAATTTCTGCTAAAGAACACTTATGTAGGCTATTTTTCCACAGAAAGAAAAACCAAATAAACTTACTAAAAATTCAGATGTATTCGTGTGTGTGGGGGGAACTTCTTTCCTGAGTCTTTGCTTTCTACAGGACCTATATGTATGTAAACAAGTTAGCAAAATCATTATCATTATATTTTTATAATGGAAAGAAAAAAAAAGACAAATTAATCATAAAATATATGACTGAGCACAAAAAAAATGAACTTCAATTGACATATTCAAGCTCTAACTTATAAGAGAGTAGAAACACTCTTTCAATCCAGATTCACAATTTATGGTTTTAGAAACTGTAATGTTTCAAAAATGATCACTACTACTCTTACAGAAGGATGGTATACTTTAAAAAAATGCTCTTATTTATACGCTCTTTACAAAGTGAAAATCCAGAAAGCAGTATAATGGGCCACTGTTACATGATTAAGTAACTTCCACTCCCTTCTCTGTGTGAGAGAGAACAGGCAACAATCCCTGACAGATGCCTGAAAATCTACCAAGTAAATGCACTGAATCATGGTGGATCGTCAAGTGCCTTTCCTAGAGCATGGCTCAAAACACAGGGATAAATTGTTCCAAAGCTATAAAGGTGTTAGAAATCCAAAGACATCTTTCAATAATATTATACCATCTAGCAATCATTAACACGAATACTGGGTTTAGGTTTTACAGTAAATTCTTTAATCATGATAATGGTCACAAAAAGTAATTCTATTTAAACAATCTAATTTGTAAATGTCACAGAAACAACTACTTCAAGGCCTCTATTAGAGGGTGAAGTATGCATTTTTCACACCGAATGTTCAAAAAGAAAATATCTTTTTTGGTAGTAACAACTTGAAAAACATCTGGAAACAGTCCAGGCTCCAGCATCTGTATAGTTTCAAGACTGTTGAGCATCTTTATTGAGTTACTTGAATGAAAGTTAAGTAATAAACCCCACACTTTTCACTTTAAATTAAGGTTCTGTTTTGTCATGGACGACACCTAAATGAAAGTAGAAAATAATTTTAAAATATTGTCTTCAAAATAAATATGAAACTTTTTGGGCAAGTGAAAGTTCTTCAAATCTCAAAGCACTTCTGCTTGTAGAGTAAGCTAATTCCTTCACAAAAAAATGGGCAGCTTCTGTAAGGTTTTCACTATCATGAGAAAATCCATAGGAGTAAGCTAATTCAGAAAGGAAGCTTATAAGCTCTTACAGCAAACGAAATAAATCAACCATGCAATCTAGACAAATCTTGAAAGTACTTTTTGAAATTGATTTGGCTTTTTTGCTGGCTTTGGCTTTCTTTTCCTGAAAGTGACTTATTGCTTTTCGTAATTGATGTGATTTTAAGTGTGCGACATTAGGCCAGTCAGTTTCTAGACTTAGGTTTACAAGCAGCTGATAAGAAATTTCACAAACTATCACAAAGTGATTCTGAAAACATAAGTTTCCCTCTCATGCTGCATGGGGCATGGCTAGGTCCCATCTGGTGAAAGAAAGGTATCAGCCCATTGTGGGCTTCACAGGCTCAGAGGCTTTGGTCTCTATCAGGACTGCCATTAAGTCGGCTGTCATAAGAAATGACAGATCATCTCAGGGGTGGAGGGTGATTTTCCCAGATCAGGTTTCGAACAGGTCATTCAAAAACCTCCAGTGGGCTGCCTGATAGCACGATTGACATTGTGCAGCTACAGGTTATACAGAATTAGACAGTGGGCTTCATCTCACTCATCCCTTGCTGATGTGTGCACAGGAACCTCCAAGTACAGACAAAAAACCCTGGAACACTTCTCTCCTGAAGTACCGGTTTGCTCACTAAAATCGCAGGTCTCAGCCGATGCGGGCTGAGGCAGGCGATGTCGTGCGGCCGGATGACGTCCGGCAGGGCTAAGGGAAAGGCAGGGCCTGACTGCACTCCTATACCCCGGGCCACAGCCCCAACTGTGGATCCGCGCTCGGACGCGTTCGGGTTGGGCCGGCGCGGATCCCGGCGCGGATCCCGGCGCCGCCCCCGCCCGGCGCTGCCGGAGGGAGATGCTCGCTGTCACTTTCCCTCTTCCCCACGCACCGCCCCCTGCCCTCCCCCGCGCCCGCCGCCGGCGCTGCCCCGTCCCTGGCGCCGAGCGCTCNCCTGTCTTCGCCCTCACCCTCAAATGCTGTTTAATTAACATACATGGGATGCTCTGTGCAGTAGAAGCATCGTAAGTCAAAAGAACCTTACGGTTATTTGGAGGTTGAAATGTAAGAATACGTTGCTATTAAGCTGATCTTCCACACATGCATTACTCGCAGGGTACGGCTGTTTTTCCCTGCTCCAGTAACCTGTTGTATCTGTACCTGATGCTTTCCACGCACGGCTGAAACCTCCCTCGTCTGTTCCACGGGCTGGTGACAGTCTGTAGGTGAGAGAAGGCGATTCACACCAGTTGTTCAGCAGGAATTTTGGGCAGGCTGAAGGTGTTGAACATGCTGCAGATTTAAGATGCTCAATTTCCATGCAGAAGGTGGTTGTGCAGTTGTCTCAGAAATTTTAACAACTCAGTTCTTGTGCAGTGTTCAGGTGGGGATGGGTGATGAGAAGGAGGCAGGGTAAGGCACGCTTAGAAAAGACTTTATATTTTGAAAGGTTGTTTCTGTTTAATGTGTGAATGTTGCATAATATCTTGAAGTCTGCAATAGTTGGCTACAAAGACTTCAGAGTGCTGTTTTTGAACCCAGTAAAAGGGTAAAATCTGGTGGTAAAATCTGATGGTGTGTATTTCAGATTACAAACATGCAAGTTCTTGTAAGGACAGAAGTTTTTTCCTTTTGGGGTGCAGTTTTTACTATTGCTGCTAAAGCTATCTCTGATGCTTTGTTTGAGAACTTGGACCAGCTTTGTCCCAGAAGCGCTTGATTGACAGAGGAAAATGCTGTCAGTCTGTCAACAGCTTTGGTGGTTGATTTTACTTACTCAGGCCTGGTGACAGCAGAACAAAATCCAGGCACTGAAGTAGAGACTAGGTTAAACTAAAAAAGAAAAAGTGTCTCTTTGGATGTGAATTTGTCAGTAGCCTCCCAGCACAGAACAGATATTTCAGTAGGGCCATATCCTTTGCCAGCTTCTCTAGAAACAGTTGCAAGGGAGATAATTTCTGACCTACAAATCCCCCCTTTTTTAATATCTTTTCAGCCCTAAGCACAGAATTAGCGACTGTCAAATCATATGGTGCCTCTCTGCTGTGGACAAATGTCAAATACTGATCATAAAATTGATTTGTCTCCCCTCCTTTTTACTAGGCTTAACCTATGTTTAGAGAGGAAGACTAGTTTGCTAACACTCGCATTATATATGTTTCAGGTAATGCATTTATATTCTGTTTCATAAAACAGGTTTTTGAACACTCACAGCCAAAAAGATTCATTTTTTAAGACAGTAATGATGCAGCTTTTTTGATTCAGAAAGGTTTTTCAGTTTTTGGAAACAAAGTCAGTAGGCAGAACAGAAGTCATCTTCTCAATATGTACTTGTTTCAGTCATACATAAACCTTTGGTGTAGAGGAAATAAGATTATGGAAACAAAAGAGCCCTTTGTCTGAATAATAATGCAATTTAATTCCTTAGCAAGCACTGCATTTAGAGACAATTATTCTGATTTGAGTTTTTGTTCCATGAATATTTAAAAAAACCCCAATACTGTAAAATCTTGCTGCTTTAGAACACACAGTGAGAAGGAGAGGCTTAATGAGGACATGTGAATCATCAAGTAGATTGCCTACAGGTACCTCAGTTATGTGTTACCACTATCTTTTTCACTAAGGTACTTAAATACCAATCCTAGAAACATTTCTTGCCAAATAATCTCAGGAAATGTCAGGAAAAAATCCCAAACCAACATGCGATCTTACAGAGTGATGTCACTCCTAAAAGTGTTCACTCAGAAGTGCTTCTTCTGGGAATTATGATTTAGTGAAATATTATTGAGAAGCCTTTGTAGAGTTGTACCAAGTCACAACACTTCTCTTATCCAAGAATTTTACTTTTGCAAAGCTGAGATTTCTTTTAACCTATCTTAACATCATGGTCAATATCTTGGATTGTGCCTGTCCATCCATTTTGGCCAAACTTGTCACCATGTGGCAGAGGAACGAATATAGTTAACACTCTAGAAGTAGTTCACTTAAAAGGTAGTTAAAAGTTTGAAATATTGCTAGATAGCATCTGTGGAAAATTTATTTCTTATTTTCATAATGCATTTTCCTAACAAGATCTGCAAGCAAAGGAAAATCTCTTTGGGTGTTGATCATAACAATTATACTGTATTTTTCCAGGGAAGTTCTTGGCAACTGCGACAAGATATTGGTGTATTTTTCTGTATTACCTAAGGTTCTGTAGCTTTTAGGTCCATATGACTGTAAAAACAGTTCTAGTTATAGTTCAGTGTGATCTTAGACTTAGATGGATCTTGGTCTTAGAAGGAATTGCAATATAGTTTCAGATGTCCATGTGCATTCTAACAGTTACACTCTGGACTTCTTCACAATATCCAGGAATATGTCAGTGCAAAATGGTGGCTTTAGGTGTGGTCCTTTTGTAATAAAATCAGCAATAGGTTTTCTGAAAGCAAAGAAGAAAACTGTTCAAATGTGTCTGTGGTCGTTGATCCGGTTTTGGTGGTTTTTTATTTTTTTTTAATCAACCCCAATCTTCCTTTTAGTTCTTTAAATAAAGGACCCCTTGTTTTTTTAGGAATCTGAATTAGTAGAATATTCAGTTTAATAATTTTAATTAACCCAGATAATATTCTTATTTGTTTATGATATAACATAGCACATTAATGCCTTTCATGGTAACTCTTAGCCTCTGTTCTTTTTTCACTTCTCTCCCACATAATTTTCTTATGATCCTACTTCAAAGTCCTTCAGTCCTCAAAAATCATTAGATTCAATTTCTGTTGCTGTTTTCTCATCATAAAGCTTCCTGTGCTGTGCATTAGGGACAGTCATAGCAAATCATATCAGTAAATTACACAAAGATATTTCAAAGAAAATATAATGAAACCTTCTATCAAGCAACTGCAAGCTACCTTGTCGAGGGAGAAGGTATCTTACACTCGATGAATTCTTCCCTATTCCTCACTATTATTTTCCTCCTGTTCTTTTTTTTGCCAGCCTATGCATCATCTGTCAGTGCACGTCCTAACAACCTGACACTTTTTAAGTGAAAACAATTCTCATTTTGATTGTTTTCTTCAGCTCTTTCACCTGCATTTAGATTTCCTCCGTTACATGGTCCTGCTAAATGTTTCTGCCTTCCAAGTCTAAAGTTTTCATCATCCCTGAAGTGCTTGGCTTGTTTTTCAGGTTGCATTGTAGAAGGTAAACAGAAGGCATGAGGCTAGGGGATAGGCTTGTTCAGTTTTCCTTCTGTATCAACTACAATTGATGTTAAGGTGAATTTTAGAGTAAATGTGCATGTGGTGACTCCAGAAAATCAGCTTAGTTACAAGCCCCTACATGGGCTGTTGTGAGATTCCTTCCTGAATCTCCAGTTACCTTCTCAGTTGTATAGCACCATCCCTTCACTGCCTGTCTTGTGGTAATGAGGAATGGAAAAATATCCAGAGATTTATTCTCAGCAGATTAATCACACTGCCCTCTGCTGCTTTCATCTGAGTTATTTATCACAATTCATACCATGTTTACCTGTTCTTCAAACAAACATTTTGCAACCATGTATTTCCCAGTACTGACTTGCAAGAATACTTTGTAAGCCACAACCAAACAAAATTTATATCCCTTTGCTTACTTAAATAATACCAATACCCATTCGTTACAGAGGCATGGAAGGTTTTACTCTCTTCTGGCAGCAGCCCTAGAAGCCAGATCCAATGTGGCAGCAATTCAGTGCAGGATATACAAATGAAGAAGAGATAATTCCATTCATTGGACTTCCTCATGGCTCTCAGCAAGAGGTTGTGTTTTCTCTCCCGATGTGGTAACCTCCCTTCACTGTTGTATTCCTTACTGAAAAAATAAATTTTAATAGTTCTTCACTGAAGAAAGCCCTTCAGGTTTCAACTGTTACTATTCTGATAATTCTCTGCTCTTTGGGGTTTTTTTGCATTATCCTTACTCAAGCAATAGAAGGTGATTTTGCATGCTTATCTCTTCCAGAGATATTTTCCACTTGGGCATTACACATTATCAGCATAAACGAGATATAATAGTTGTTCTTTACGTCTAGAGTGTAAAATCCCTCTGAAAAGGTTCAGCAGTTGCAGTCCTAACTTATTTATCAGATAACTGTCTTCTAGAGGCAATCTCTGGTTTTGTCTTGTTTTGTCTCTATGGATGAAAAGCTCCTCTGCTATTCCAAGGCTGGCCTCTCTGGAGTCTCAGTTACTTTTCTTCTGCTTCTTTTACTCTGCTGTGCTGGGATAGAAGAGTTTAACAATCAAGGAACAAAAATTGCCTTCCCTGCCCTCCAAGGGCTTGCCTTGGTCTCTGTCCTCAGGGTAGCAGACCCATAGCAGAGGGAAACTGTCTCATAGTTGGCTGTTGGTCCCTGCAGGCATCCTTCTGTCACAGAGTCAGATCTCTTTTTGTTTGCCTGTGCAAGTGAAATACAGAAATCCGTGGAGAGCAGGTGGGGAGGTAAAGGCACGTGACCTACAACTGTAGCTGCCAGTTTTTAAAGGCTGCAGGAGGCACAGTGGGCTTTGAGCATGAGCTTCAGCACCTTCTGCTGTTGTGTGCTTCTGTTTTGCCGAGGTGGGAGCTGACATCTTCATCACTGGCATTACAAATAGGTGTGCAGCAGTCTGCACTGAGGTGGGTTTCCAAGCCACTGGGGAGGACGAGAACCAGCCAAGTTCCCGGCTTCTTGTCTGGCAGGTGGAAACTGCCAGATGACCTGGTCTGAGGCCAGGGTGAGAGCACTGGGAGATGGCTTACAAGTGTAGGAACTGGCAAGAATAGGGCTGTTTTGAGATGCAGTGTTGACAAGGCTTTATCACAGGCCAGCAGAAAAGTGCATCTAAGATTAAACCATTAAACCATTACAGATTGCTCGGCAGAAATTAGTTTTCTTTTAATGGTGAAAAAGAAGCATCTCTCAAATACTTATTTATGTATTATATTTGCAAGTTTTGAGAAGAGAATTATTTGTGGAGGTTTGGGGGTTTTTGTTTGCGTTTTTGGATGGATTTTTGTTTTGGTGTAGGTGTGGGGTTTTATAAAATGAGTGTGAAATGGACTTTGCAGACTATGCCTGTAGCTTGTGTGAACAGGATGACTTTATTGGAGATACTCAGTTTGACAGGATTCCTGAGGGGGAGTCCTGTCTTTCCTGAGTTTTTTTCCTGATTGCAACAGTTGTTTTTCTGGAGAAATCCAGGTTTTGAGACCCAAGCTGGGGATTCTTTTCTGCTTTGGGGACATGAGTCTGTGCTCCTCAGGCAACTCATTTGCTGAATGTGTGTCAACAGAGCAAAGTGCGTGTCCCAGGGCTGCACTTACGTTGACCACATAGGGTGACTCAAAACCCTGCTCCTGAGGTGGAGGCAAGTCAGGATATATTTCTGTATCCTACCTTGCCCTCTTGCCCTCATTCCCATCATGGAAGGGAGCTGTGGATTAGTGGGGAGCACATCACCAAGGTCTATGTACGTCTTCCAGCCCTTGACTGTGTGGTCAGGAAGCTGACCTCTACTCCTCTATAAGATTAGTATGATTTTTGGTGCAAAAATCAGAAATATTTGTGTAATGGGTGAGGGTGTGGGGGGTGGCAGCTATGCAGCTGATGCTGGAAGGTTTAATTTCTGAGTGGTGGCAAGCCTGGCCAGTGGTCAGAAAGGGCCCAGGGGGTCTGACTATGGGAACATTTGTTTCCTTGTTGTAAGGAATGCTTAAAGTGGCAGTGGCTGTTCTTTTAAGGAAAGGATGGAACTGGATGCGTGTATTCTGCACTGTCCTGATGTGCTGTGTATGGAACGTGGGCATCTTTAAATATTTTTGAAGTTTTTGCATGGGAAGGAAAAATACTTAGTGCATATTTGCACTTCTGATCTTTTAGCAATTCCCTAATCCTTCAGAGGGTCACTTTTTACCTTTAGGTGTTCTTTTGATTTTTGTAGTTGGTCCCTTGTTCATCTGAGATGGTGTAAGATTCAGTGTAGCTCTGAAATTTTGTTTTCTGGTTTTGTTTTCTCCAATTTATTTCTTCCATCTTTGTTTAAGGACCTGACTTGGTGTCAGTGACTCTACTGCCTAAATCATCTGTACCCTTCCTTCATGAGATGAATTTTTAAGGGTTTACCTCTGCACCTGCCATCAGATTGAATCGCTGGTGCTATTTTACCTATGATAAATAGTTAAGGTTCAGACTCATCCTTTGTATAGTCCTCACCACTTCTTTGCTATAAAATACCATTAGAGTGGTTACTGGTGGAGGGCATTTTAAGACTCTCACTGAAGACCAGTTCCCTGGTTGTAGATAGCTGGTAATTTTAAATGTTTTATATTTCCTCTTCCAGATTATAGTATTTTCCCTATAGGGATAAATGATGCCTTCTGCTTGTAATGTGTGTTACAGGATTTAATGTTATGGGCCCATGTGTTTTATGTGTTGAGACAGAACCTCATTAAAATTAAAGGGTTTCACTGAGTGACATTGATCTCATCTGTTTACAGTAACAAGTAATTGTGTATAAAACTGTTAATTATCAGGAACCTGCAGTATGTGCTTTTAATGCTTCATATGATTCCCATATTTCATTTGATTACATGGGTTGAATAATGGTTGCACAATGTACTTTCTAATCAGAGTTGGAAAGCAGAGTCTTTCTTTGTTAAGTCTTGGTTGATGAAATGATTTTTTCAAAACTCCTTTGGTTTGGTTTTGGTTTGGTTTTTTTGGTATGGTTTCACATTTTTTTCCAGATCTTTTATGAAGCTTTAGAACATAAATGTGTTTTATTTCTCGTCTCTGGCAACTCAGCCAATTTTAAAAGAATTTCACACTTCTGACTAATAAACTAAGCTACACTTTTGATCTTGTAAACACTTACATGTATACATAACTTTATGTTTGAGTAAGATGTTTTGCTAAAATCCAGTAAGAACTTACTGTCAGCAAACTTTTTATACAAACAAGATTGTTCACAGGGCTGGAGTCAGTTGTATCCAGATCAGCTGGGACAAATGATGGTGTGCCAGCGCTGCCCTGCTGGGTTTTGAGGTTGCCACTATTGGGCACTGTATGCTGGGGTGCTGAGGTGTTTGGTCTCCAGTGGCTGTTCTGATAGGTGCAGATACCATATGGGTTAAGAATGACTGCCCTGTGTTGCTGCTTTTACTGGCCAATGTCCTCATGTCGTGATTCAGCCCTTTATTTTTAGCTGCCTAATTGCAGCCAACTGCTGCACAGAACACAGATAAGGGAATGTATTTTAACATGAAAATCACAGTAAAAAATTGGGGAAAAATGTTCTCTTTTTCCTTTTTTTTTTTTTTTCCCCTGAGAATTGAAAGTAACGGATAGATTTTTTTTTAATTTTTTTTTTTAACAAAGGCCTTGTTCTCACATTAAGATCTTGTGGAAAAAAATACACGTGAAGAAGCAAAACATAATGACTATGACAGGATGAGAGTTCAAGCTTCTCCACATGGCAGAGATAATTATTAATTTTTAATAATATATAAGATTGTTTTGATTATGGAAAGCTAATCTCATCTTCAGAAGAAAGTTTCAGGCATTTCTGACTATGGGAATAAGCTTGAAAGGCATGGGAAAAAAATGTAGTCCCTGATTAGCATCCTTAAAATAATGAGAAGGGTTATCAAATCCCAGTTTTCCCACAAAGCAGAGTTGTCCCCTTTTCTTTTGACTGAAAAGTGCTCTGTGCAAAGAAGCAGGTGTAAAACTGACTGTGCCTGCAATCTGTAGCCACAGCCTGCCATCATGTCAACAGGTTTTTTGTATTTAAAGTTAGTGTGTAGCTCATGCTTCTGAAGAGTTTTCACTTATAGAACACTAGAACAAAAGTGTGCATGTTGCTGTGCACAAAAAACCCTCCTCTGACTGAAAAATCAAGGTGAGTTTCAGCCCGAGCTGCATTTGCTGTGATGTTGCCAGAAATAAATGCTTTTAGTCATTGCTACACAGATAAAAATGCACACTTCTCTATCTGTGCATGTAACATATTCTTTTTCTGCTCTTATTTTTTTTATCTTCATCACTCTAGACTCAGTCCCTCTTTTGCTTTTCTCACAAATTTTTGTGTTAGCAAACCAAACATTATGAAATAAATATTGTAGAGACTGGAGATAAATACAAAAAGCGTGACTGTGAGAGAGAATATGTGTACATGTTTTTAATTATCTCCTTGGGAATTACACAATATGGTACTGTACACCATTAATGAAATTGCCTAGATAGTGTGGTCTTCATGTAGAATGCTTTATATTCTTGAGCTCCTTTGTGAATGTTAGAAATTCTTTATTTTTTTGTAAGTATATTTCTATATGCTTCCACAAAAGTTGTAGGAAACTAGTTCAGAATATTTGTGGGTAACCACAGATAATTAACTCAATGTGAACCATTCGTAACAGGTAAATTTTGATTTAAAGATGTTATATTTGAAGAATACTGCTGTCAGAGATACTTTTTAGGTGCTTTGATATTAGGTGGAATATTATATTAATTATATTCTATTAGGTGGAAAAAGATGGTTCTGGTAGAACTGTCTGTTATAACTGGAAAATAGTTTTAATAATTTGTTTGTAACAATGGTTCCAATCTACTCTTATCGATCTAGGAAGACCTTTTCATTACCAAAAAGTTCTTCAGTGCTAAGATTCTTTTTAGAAATGCAACCATGTAAAACTATTCCTGACTGAAATTTAATTTTACGTTTTGAGACCTGCTGGGTCACAGTCCTAGACTCATCAGAATGTCCTATTTTTACCCCCACAATGTTCAACATCCTGATTTTTGTGTAGTTCTGCCCTAACCAGCAGTTTGGGTGCCTTTCAGAAATTTCTTAAATGGCTGTTTTCCAGTTTTGAAAAAAATAATATGATCTTGGCAAATTATCTTTCCCATAAATCTGTTTTTTTGGGGGGGTATAACACTGCTTTTGTTGTAGGTCATTGTTAGGTTAGTGAGATAACAGATACTGTTTTTGCTGAGAGTGAGTGTCTGGCTGACAGAACTACTGTTTCTTGAGTTATCCTTTCTGAAAGATTGGTGTATTAGATTTCAACCAGTGCTGCAAACTCTCCCAGAATCAACACAGTTACAGTTTGAGGTTGTCCTCTTGCATCTGGTGGAGGCAAGTTACCCAAATTTGTCAAGCTGATCTGATTATAGTAGTTTGATCTGAAGATAGTAGTGGCTATTTGTTGTCCTCCTCTGATAGTCTTAGACTGCAAAATATTAAATCACACTTGCCGTATGTAGTACTGCTAAGAACAGCACTCAGATTTTGAAGACATGATATTAAAAATCTGCCAGTATGAGATTTTTAGTGTTTCAGCCTGCACTGGAGCCTCTTCCCCACCATGGGAACCAGTAAGCTGAAGCCCAAAGCTCTGAAGGTTGCACAGCCCAGAGGTGATGTCGTGGCAGAGTTTACAGTCTACACAGTTTGCACTCATTTACACAGAAATAAGTGATTGCAAATAATATAGTTTTGAGCTATTTCTTTTTTTTTCTTGTAATTTAATGTAAAAATATGTATTGATGAGCTACATGTAATGCACAAAGCAAATAGCTTTTTGTGTACACATGCACAAAGCATTTGCTTTGTTTCTAAACCATAGTTTTAAAGTTTTGTTTCAGCCATAGCTTTCTCCTCATGTCTCTTCAAATTCCTAGTAGATAAAAGTGATGCCTTGCTCTTTTTAGTAGCATATTTCCCCCTTCCCAGTTATACATATAGTCCTTTTTTGTTGTTATACTGCTTTTACTTTCTTGAACTTACTGTAAAAGAATTATTATTGTAAAATCTCCGTCAGTTGTAAGATTGTATCAACAAGTTGTGTGTCACTTCTTGCTGTGACACGTTAATGTTCCCTCAGCTGACTTGGCTTGTAGGTGTAATGTCCTGGAGACTGCTCCAGTACCTCCTTTCCTACCTTGTTTATTTAAACTAGCTGCACAACAAACTGCACTTTTTAATCACCGTGACTTGAGTGAATAACGCTACGTCTATGTGAGTCTATAAATACTTTTCTGAACCCAAATGTGAAAAAAAACCCCTTAACAACAGAAAACATTTACGGCTCAATTGACCAAGCCTGGTGAGCGCTTGCACATGCATCCCATCAGTTACTTAGTGAATATGTGCTTATTGATTGGCACAAAGCTGATAACCTGAATCCCTGCTAGCCTGGGAGACACTGGAAGCTTTCTGTGCAACACAAACTAATGCTGTAATGCTGTTTCTCTAATCTGTGTTTTGTTTTTTGTTTGTGGTTTTTTTTTTAACAGTCTTATGCTAAAGGGGCAAGAAGAAAAAACCGATTTAAAGGATCTGATGGGAGCACGTCCTCTGACACTACCTCCAACAGTTTTGTACGCCAGGTATGGGTTTTCAGCTTCTGAAAGAGTGGAGGGCTTGCTGGTATAAATGTTTAAAATATAATTTTTAATTTTTTTTTTTTTGTAAGTTGTCAACTCAGAGTGATGCTGTAGTCTGATAAATAGCAGAAGTCTCTTCTGGCACAATGGAAAATATTTGGTTGCTATTGTTTTGATCTTGGCATAAAAATACTTTTTCATTTCTCATTCATTTCCATGTATAGTAGTTATCCTTATTTTTGTTACTATAATGCTATCAGGTGATTAAAGCTGGAGGAGGAGACAGAGTCTGATGGAAGTGCCTAAAGTGGCAACATTTGGAAGAAGGAATCAAAACCCTACCAAATCCTCAGGGTTTTCCTTCTTAAAATAGTGCTGCATGAGGCAATGTTAACCTAGATGCTTTCCTCCCACATCCCAGTGTTATTTTAGGGCATGGGTTGGAGGGGAAATCCCTGGCAGCATTTGTCCCCATTGCACTGATGCTGCAAAGAGCCTGTAGAAGATGGGGTGGTGGTGTAGGCTCCCATGCCCTGGTGTCTGTGTGTCTCCTTCAAAGGGAGGGATCCCGATGGAACCTCATGGGGATCCCAGAGCAGGATGGGTGCTTGCAGGATAGCTCATTCTGGCCAACACAGGGTAGCTGGAAGTGCATCCAGAGCCCAGGGTGGCTCTGGTGCTACTGAGACTGTGCTTTTGAGGAAGGAGGCTGTGTCAATGGGCGTGTGGTTGACAGCTTGGAGAGCAGAAATGGTACACAGAGCACTACAGTGACTGAGCCTGTGCAGTCTGAAACACAGTTCTTCATGCCCAGCTAATTTAAGCCGTGGTACTCTCAATGAAGACTTTGCTATCTTTTTCAGAGAGGTTCTGAAATTTGGGAGCTTTCATAGCAGAGTTTTGGGGGTTTTTTTACCATAAGCAGGCATCACACCTCCTTCTCTACTGGCTTGTTTTGCATGTTTCCTCATCCCAAATTATTTAATGACTCCATTGGTGTTGCATTGATTGTATCAGTACACATCTTTTGTTTACAAAATTCTTCAACTTTGTCCTGCTGAAATTGTATTGGTAGGTTTTGTGGTCGGCTTTTGTGGATTTGATAAAGTCAGGCCCTTATTACATTTCAGTGTCTGTTGGACATAGACATGAAATATTAATTGATCATGATTGTTTTCAGAGGCAGTAAACTATATCAAGGTGGAAACCATGGGTCAAGTAAATTACTTATTTGGGAAATTTTGTCCTGTCTTGAAATACTGTGAGTCTAACTAGTGTCAGGATCTCCCAGTTCCACAGAATCTTTGTAAGGAATTCTCTGTTGCTGTTTTCCTTAGCTCCTAGTAGATCTTCAATTCAGCCTGGAACATTTTTAGCCGAGTATGTTTATTTTACACCAGCTGCACATGTTTCTTTGCCTTTCTTGTTTACCTAAATGAAATCTGAAGTTGGTCTAAAGTATCTCCTCTTGCTCCTCTTGTCATGGTGAGGAGCAGGGCAAAGAGGATCCACAAGGAGGTGGATCATCAAACAAAGCAGTGGTGTTGAGGTGGGCTCCTGTAGTCATTGGAGATCTGGTTGTCTCTGCGGAGTTTGAGGCATGATTTATCAAATCTCCAAAACTAGCATAGAAAGCAGGTTTGATGAGCTGTAGACTAAACGCATCTATATCTTTCTGAGGGCTTTAAAGGGAGTGTGACTTCAAGTGTAGATTTTTGCAGCTGTATATCTTTCCCTGAAATAAAATTTAGTACTTGCTTGAATGATGTAATACAAATGATTGAATGGTAAATAGGCTTCTGTGAAAAATCAGATTTCATAGATAGCTGAAGCACAACTCAGTTTTGAAATGGTATTGTCACTGAAGATAACGAATGAAGGGATGTTAATGTATAAATTAATTAATGAATAAATATGTTACATGAAATTGTCCAAAAACATTCCTAGTAAATAATGTACAGGCAGAGCTGTTCAAGTTGTAGCAGATGCATGAGAGAAATGCCTCTTCATGGTTGCTGCTGAGACATTTATGTCAGAGCTTGGATTCCATCTTCAACAGGCTTTCCTGCTCTGATTCGTCTCCTGGGACAGCTTGGTTTCTCTTGCACTAAGGAAGAATTGCCACAAACATGACCAGGGCTCCCAGTGTTCCAGATATGAAACAGAATGGGGGCAGAGTTTTCTGCTGGCTCAGCTGCTGTGCCCTTCCCAGAAACTCTCTTGGTCTATATGTTGTTTATCTCCAGCTATCTTGCAGGATATTTTACATGATATAAATGAATGTAATTGTTTTACAATAACCATTTATTTGTGGGGGAAAAAATCCATTAATTTTGTGTTTATCCAAGATGGATGAAAATTGGGCAGAAAAGCAGGGCAGACAAATGAATTTAAACCCTATATAGTCAATGACCTACCATTCATTTCCTGTTACTTTATTTTAGTGCTGTCTTAAAACCAGGAAATAAGGTCTTGCTTAAAAATGAATTTGTGGAGTTGTTTAGTGGGGACTTTGATCTAGACATGGGATACACACAACCTGTTTATTTCAGCAGTGCTTATGATGCCTATAGCTGCCTTTTGTTTCTCTGATCTCCTTTCCCTCTCTTGGTTCCTGTTTCCTTTCCTGTTTACTTCTCCTGCAACTTTTATGTGCATCTCTGCAAGTCCTCCTCTCTGCACTGAAGAAGGAATCCTGGGATTGTCCTGAATATTTACCACTAGGATCTGTCTGCATTCCTCATAAAGAAGAAAGAATGTTTGGAAGGTGCTTTTGTGTCATATTTGTCTGGCCTATCCTTGAGCTGGGGGAGCTGTGAGAGGTGTGCAAGTTCTTGTCATAAACACTGATGGAAAGTGGTAGTTCCTAACACAGAAATATATTGTAGCTGGATAAAACAAGACAAATACATCTAGTCCTAAGGAACTGTTGTGCACATTGAAGGCAATTGAATTATTTGGCAAGAGCAAGGATATAGGACTCAGTCTTTTGAATCCACAGGGCTGCTGGGCATTAAAGTTAAAGCTGCTGCAGGAGGGAGGGACTTCATGTTTATTGGTAACATTGATAAACTTCATTGTCTGGGTTTTAGTATTTCCTTAACGATATATGCCCCTCTTGCTCCGATATATACCTGGCAACTTTCCTGCTATGCCTTCCACATGCTACAGTAATAAAAACAATGCCAGCTTTGTACCCTCTCCTTCAAATGAAACTAAGTAACATTCAAATTGCTTGAAAACTCCTGCTGTTGTATAAGAAGAACTAAATATGCTCTGCACAGCCCTGTGTGCAATGATCTTTTCCATTTAAATCTGTTTTGTGGAGTGCTGAAGTAGAGCAGAGCAATCTATCCAGTATTGTTTCTGATGATGTGTATAAAAAAAGACTTAAAGTGGAGCAAGAGCATCTGTATATAATATACAAATTAAACCTCCATTCTTTTCAGTCCAGTTAGAGCTCCTTTGTGCTGTGAATTTTATGTATTGATACAGAATTTTATTATAATTTTTACTTGTGACCCTATAAAACTGATGAGATTTTAGGGGAGTGTTTGGATCATGTTCTATTTGTTTGTTATGAAAAAATGTTTGTTTAGTTTTGTCTCCAGCATGTTATTGATGATATTTGAGCTTAAAAAAGTAACAACAATTTGGCCTTCTTTTTATTTGCTAGCAACTACTGCTCGTCTTTTCAATAGCAGGAGAGGGAAATTTTTTGCTCTCTGTTTTCTTGTGAAGTTGTATTGGTAATTAAGCTGTGTAATTGGAAAGCAGGAAGCATCATTGCACACCAATCAGCTCCTAACTGAATGTAATCGGTTGTCTTTAGGGAACTGAAGGACATTGTGTTATATTGGTTTTCATCATCTTTTTTGATCTTTGGAGTGATAAGCAGCTTGTTCTTAGGGTTAGTTATGAAAGATTGAATTGGATTTCATCTCTAGTTGTTGCCATTTTGACTGATGACTGGTAATGATTTTGTTCCCAAGGGTTTCTTCAAAATACAAATCAGATAACATGTTTTGCACACGACATTATGGCACTTCCCAGGAACATTATTTTAAGCAAATTGCATATTCTGATAGAATTGCATATTTGGTGGTTGTGCTTCTGGACCCATCTTGTCAAGGTTTTATTTTAAATTGTAATGATTAATCAGAGAGGCAG
This sequence comes from Illadopsis cleaveri, assembly GCA_013399915.1. Classification (NCBI taxonomy): domain Eukaryota; kingdom Metazoa; phylum Chordata; class Aves; order Passeriformes; family Timaliidae; genus Illadopsis; species Illadopsis cleaveri. The sequence goes on from VXBB01012340.1 coordinate 873,579, forward strand.
TGTAAGTTGTTGGGATTTTTATGTATTGCGAAGGCAGATTAGATTGGGAAATAGGCTGTTGTCTATGGACTAGCTTACAGAAGTATTTAAGGTTTTACAAATCTGGTTTTTTTCCTTTAAATATTGGCTTGATGCCTGTTATACTGTGTTCACTCAAAAACAGAGTTATAAATAATTATGTAGGGAATTCATTATTCTTCTGCTTTCCTCTAAGGACGTTTGCCTAACTGTGTAATTACCTATTGAATTTTATGAATGGTAAAACTAAGATTTGCATTAAAAAACAAATTGAAAATATTGACTTAGTTTTGCCCATAAACATGCCTCTTAATCTTGATTTCACCCGAGAACTAGGCTGTGTCAGAAATGTATTCCTCTTGTTTAATTGCCTTTTTTCTTCCAGATGTAGAGCTTAGCTTTGATTTTTTAATTTTTTTTCCTTTTCATGAGGGGAAGAGCTTATGTATTCAGTTCATAGATGCAGCCTACCAGTGAGGCTATGCATTTACAGGCTGAGCCACAAAGAGCTGGTGTAGAGTGGGCACAGATATTAGCTCTGGTCTTGATGCCCAACCACCTTAGGCTGAAAACCTGCCTATATTTACCCTGTTCCTGCTTCTTGAAGACTGTATGTGAACAGCATTGTGGCTGGCCAGAAAATCTAAATAAATAATTACAAGTAGGGCTTATTTGCCAATTAATATGTTCTTACATCCTTTGTGTGCCTCAATTTATGAGACATGTTTTGCTTGTAGAGAAAAAAGGAGCTTTGCAGACTTGTTATTAGCTTTAAAAAAATGAGGTATGTGAGGCACTTTTAGAGGTATTGTGCAAATACTGATTGTAATACATAAAAATATATACCTACTGCTCAGCTTATTTTTCTCATCTCCTATTTCTGATGCAAATGTCTGGGATTGTTTTGTTAGATTTTTTTCTGATCTCTTTCTGCAGATTTCACTGGAAGCTACAGCTCGTGGCCTGTGCTTGCTATTGTGGTTGCATTGAAATCTTACACAAGTGATAAATTGTAGATAGTCTGCTTGTTTCAAACACATTAAAACTGTTATTTCGTGGCGAATTGATAGAATTGCGGTGCCCTACATTTTTCACCATAAATTGTAAGTTATTGAAAGAAATGCATTGCACTTGGATGAAGCCAGCTTACAGTAAGGTTGGCATAGGGAGCATCATGTCTGTACTGCTCTGTTCTTCTGATGTCAGTGGGAGCAACCCAACTTTCCTCTGCAGGCCATTGTGCGACTTTAAATCCTGGGCAGGCAGTGTAGTTTCAGGGTGACCTGCTGTTTGTATTGAGCAGTGTGAATTAGCTTTTAGTCAGATCCACTGAGACTGCCTTTATTGTCATACCACCTTAGGAGTAGTACTAGCAACTGTTTTTTATGTACTTCTTGTGTGAAGTATACCAAGTTCACAGTGGGGTGAAGAACTTAGAGCAGTGCAGGGATTCGTAAGAATATGTCAGTTCAGCTGCTGATGTAGAGTTTCATTTATGGCTCATAAATGAGTAAGTAAATTGTTCTCAGTTCCTTAGTCATGTGGTAAAAAGCAGTTAGATGGGGAGTGGGAGGAGGACAGCTTTTAGAAGAGGCATGGATTGGGAGCATGGGGCTGGAGGAAGGGAGGGGGGAGAAAGGGACTTTCCCTTCTGATGGCACGTGTGGTGCTGCAGGCATGGGGGGAAAAATCCCATTAGGCTCATTGAGCTATAGATTTCCTTGGCTGTAGTAAGAGTTTGAAAAGTCTCCTTTTTTGGCCTGGAGAGAATAGAACAGATGCCCCTATAAAGCATGGGATTTTGGCAGGCATGACTGGAGGGGAGATGGCTGAGAAAAAGCCGGCAGAAAGGAAGTTCATTTGTGGCTTCAATTCTTTCATGGGCCCTTTTTTGCCTCAAATGGTTTCTAAGAATAGAAATCAAAATGTTGCCATGTGTTTAAAAAAACCCCACACACCCTCTAACCAAAACAAACAGGCACAACATCTTAATGCTCTTCTGACACATTTGTTTATGCTTCTTGTAGAAGGGTAAGAGAAAATTACTGGGGGGGAACAACTAAATGTAATGCTTTATTAAAAACAGAAGGGTAGGAGCTCTCTTTACAGCCTTGAATGGGCGTACGTTTTTGATTTTATTCTGCATGCAACTGAAGTCAACACATCCTTTTCCAAGCAGCAGTGGAAATTTTGAAGGTGGAGCTCGTACCTGATGTCTGCTGAGATGACTGCCAGCATTGCTTTGGAGCTTGCTAAGATGATGGGTGGGTGTTGAGTGGTGTCTGAGAGGTCATATGTGGCCTTCTGAGAGAGAACAAGTGAGGTGCAAGCTCTGAAGAGGGGGCAGCTGTTGAACCTCCTTCTTTGGCATTCCCATTGCTGCTGGCTATTCTCTGGTTCTGTAAGGGAGGGGAGGAATGGGCCTTTCCAGTTGCTCCCTGTCTGCCCCAACCATCACTCAACCAAGTTGGCAGCATCAGATTTTGTAGCGGGGCCTTCAAGAGGGGTGACAGGACTTGTGCGTGGCTGAGCCTGGGGGATTTCTGCAGGTGACAGAGCTGCCTCCATGCAGAGGAGGGGGAGGAAGAGCCAAGGGCTTAGTTGTTTGGGCTGACAGAGGTGTGAGGGAGTTTTAAGCATTTAGAGAAACTGGTGAAGGTAAAGAATGATTTTTGGTAAAGATACAGTTGGAGACTTGTCCATCATTAGCAGAAAGCCTAAACTGGGTTAGGCTTGAGCCTTTCTCTTTGGCCAAATATCTTTATGGCTGGTGGTTGCTCTCTGACTGTCTCCATCTTTCAGTTTTGTTCTAATCAGTGTGGGCTTTCTGAACCTCTGAAAAGCCTTATGACTGTGCTGGGAACATCCTTGCCTGTATTTGTTGCTCTCTCCTGTGGGGTATAACAAGAGCTCCAAGGAAAAACTACGCAGTTGTAAACAGTGAAGATCAAAATTAGGAATAGGATTGAATGACAATCAAGTGTTTTGTTTTATTTTGTCCCCTGCTTCTCCCAGAAAATTCAGTGTGGCTTCTAGTTCTTGTGTGCAGCATTGTCCATAAATTTGTGGTGAGATGCAAGGTTTATTATATACTATCATAGATGTCTTCTAGTTATACTAAGTACAGACATATAAAGTATCTGCAATGGAAGAAGGTTTTTGATGCAAATATTTAATTATAGCTAATGCAGAGACTGTAAAAATGTTTTATGAAGATAAATGTAGTATTTTTACAACTTTTACTTATGGGCCTATCTAGTTGGAAAATTTTTTAACAAGACCTTAAAATATGCAGTTTCTTTTTAGAAATAACATGTTTTAAGTCACTTGCAAAATTCAGTTTATAACTACATTTAAGCGCATCATAAACAGCCGCTTAGTTCCTGAAGTGTTTTTTGCGATTTTCAATATTGTATTGATTTTCAGGGTTTGCATTTATGCTGTGTGGTTTTGATTGGGAACAAACGCCTAACACAAGGGAACAGACACAAGGGAACAGTTTGATCCTCTGTGAAGCAAATGTCATCTTCTGCTCCAAAATGCAAGCGGATTCATAGGAAAATAACTGCTGGCCAATGTGCAGCAAGCTGCTTCAGTTTCTCTCCATCGTGAAGAAGAGCTGCTCCCAGTTGTTGGCAGGGCTCAGGGAGTAAAGAAAGATCCTTTGCAATTAGCCAGGGGGATTTACTGAATCTTTTGTCTTTCACAGTACTCCACCAGTACATTCCTGCTTCAACTCAGGAGTGCTTAGTGAGGAGTTTCGCCCCTCACTAAATAGATACACTGCAAAATGTATGTGCCATTTCTGTTCTGTTAGTCACAAAATTGTTAGTTTTACGGGCAATTGCAGCAGAGAGCTGTCTTCTCTTGGGCTATGTGTTTAGACAGTATTTCCAGTGCTGATTATATGTTCCTGTAGACTTGAATGTTGCTTTTTTTGGTGTGATCTCACTCAGACTTTGCTGGAATACTAGATTCATTGGAAAGGTTTATGCTCCAGTACTTTTAAAACTAATTGTAAATCTTCCCAGGAATTTACAATTATTTTTTTTTTTGTTATCAAATTGTAGAGTGACATCCATGTGAGCACAATTTAGTGAGTGTTGTTTCCACTGATGATTACATAATATTTTAGTTCCTGAATATGACTGGCCTGAAAAAGAGTAGGACCTTAAGCAAACCTAGGTATATAAAAACACTTCCTTAAAATCTGATATTGTAGAATATATTAATTTTTTCCTCTGCCAAAGAAAGTAAGTAATTAATAATACTCTTGAGATGTGCAGTATTAATTCTAAGCACTATATAAACCTGTAGTCCCCTAAGCGTTAAATGGTTTTAATCAGATGGTTTGCTAATAGGATAATCAGGTCTTGGATAGGAGAGAGAAGTGATTCCTGCAAACAGGTGGGGAGCTGAAAGAGGGGAGGATGGATAAAGTGAAAAATGTGCGAGAAAGATGAAGTGAAAAAGGAGAAATATATTTGTATAATGCTTTTGATATTCTTCCTCCTATTGTCTCCACTGGTGTTTTCAAGTTTTCAGTTGTTTTGAAATTGAACCTGGGGAGTCTGTTGCAGGATGAAAAATAGCCTTCCCTTTTATTCCAAATTACCTTTAATTGCTATGTCTTTTATGTTAGAAATATAGCTTTAAGCCATGGTTGATCAAATGGATCTCAGAAGTATTCTCATCAGATCCTGCTTTTGCAGGGACTGAGCTGAAGGCAGACACCATTGTTCCTGTAGAAACAGTGAAGCGTAACAAGTTTGGTTTATTTTTCCTACAAATGATGGAAAGTATAGCATATGTTCCGTAATCTCCCCTTGCTACTTTTCTAAAAATGTGTTATTGCATGTAGTTCTCTGAGAAATCAATCACTCTTTGTCCAACTTCTTTGGCCTTATTTATTTTTTAGGAATTCTTTTGAAAACAGTAATATGTCAAGGAAATGTTTGTTTATAGGAAAGATTAAAGACTATTTCAGCCTTGTCCTTGAATGCTGAGAAAATTGCCGGAGTTAGTAATGGAGTTTGCTCAGGAGTTGGTTGGTTTTACACATCTCTTTCCAAGATTAGCTACAATTTATCCGTCATCTGCCATTTAAACTGAAGTGGAAATAAGATGCTTTCTTAAGCTGCTTTTATTGTTAAATAAAATGGTGAAATAATATGGTAAAGTAAAATTTTCCATGCTTAGGAGAAATAATGTTTTTGCAAACTCCATAAGCAGTTTAAAGATACTATTAAAGGTTAAAATGTGTAAAATCTTCATGTTTCTGTTATTATCTGAGAAAATTTAAAATGCTATTACAGACCTGGCAAAGAAATGAAGGCACATCAATAGATTTGAACAATGTTGCTGTTAATATACTTTGAAATCTGAATGTAGAAAATTAGTCAACACTTTACACAGTAAATAAGTGTGATGATAAAGTATGGTGTTGAGATAAAGCCTTGGAATGGAATGACACAGCCAAGTGAAAGCGAGACAGCATCATTTTGAGGCCCAAGAAGCAGTGATTCACTGGAGATAGTCTGGAAGAATTGGCATTGTGCCATGTGGTTTTTTTATGGAAATAATTTAACTCTGGAAGGTTAAAGATTTTTTTCTAGTCTTACCGATTAACTGCTCATAAACAAGAGCTACTTAGAACAATACTTGAATTTTTTGCACAGTCCTCAGCCTCCATATGATATTTATTTATTTATTTTGGAAAGATCCCTGGCTGTTTGAAGTACAAAGGAGTATCACATTTTGTTTTTCTTGCACATTTTTCCTACTAAGAGTTCAACTCACAGCTTACTTAATTTGGTCCTGTAATATGCCTAAAAATCAACGTGGTAAAATCCTGTTTAACACAGGATTTGGGATTTAATCTGGTATTCCTTCTATCAGAAATCTGCTTTCTACTGTGGCAAAGTTCATTACATCAGCCCAGAGCTCAGTCCTCACACGGAACTCAGAAAATCCTTTGGTCTCCTGTGACATGTGATGTCACACTCTTTTTGTTATCCTACACCTTGTATTTTCTCTCAAAGCAGAGTCAACTAAACCCAGGGTTTATTTCCAGCCTGCATCAAATGTATATCATTTGGAGAATGTCCTATTATTTCTTAAAGTTTTGAAAGGGTGAATGGAGCCCAAACCCACTGGAAAATGTGTATTTTTGATACTGAGTCTCGTGCTTGTAACTGTAGCTATGGTTGGTTGATTGTTGATGTGGCAAAGCACTTGTGGGTGGCTTACATTTAGCTAGGAGTTACTAATAGCCGGGGAAATGAAGAGTTGAAATAATTATGAAACCCCCTGTTGCAGTGTCTGCTTCATTAAATAAAAGAGAGAAACTTCATCCATGGGAACAAGCGTACGATGTTACGATTTTGGGAGATGTGTGCATCGTTTGTCCTTTTATCAATGCTGCAAAACAAAAGCCCTAGCCCCAGTTCTGAAGGGAGTCTGTCTTCTCAGATGGTTCCCTTGGGGTTGCTCTGAAATGAATCTGCTTGCATTGTGCTTCTGACTAAAGACTGCAGCATATTGTTCAGAGGGTGGCATTGATCTTTTCCATTTCTCTAATTTTTGTGCTGTAAAGTACTAACCTGTTTAGACTTTCCTGTGCTGTTGGTTCTGCAGGCTGTTGGCAAGTAAAGACAGACCTCAAACAGATGAAATTATTATCTCTGCTGTTTCCATGAGAGTTTTAATTTTCCCCCATTGGAAAATTTGTAGTCAGCTTAAAATTCTGGATCAATTTACGCATCCAAAAAGAAGAGTCCTTGATTTAGATATTGAATGACCTCCTCTTATTGCCTGAATATTTGGTAGATGGACTTGGGGGAAATCCTATTCCTAGGCTGAAAAAAATGTCAGAAAATTTCTAGGCAGACTTTCTTGGCAGCATGCATAAGATTTTATTTTTCACATTAGGGAAGTTCACTGAATTTATAAGACTGGCATTATTCATGGTTTTTCAGAACACATGCTTGAAGTCAAGGAGCTGCAACTTACAGTTATTCTGGCAAACATCTACCTCTGCTTACTCTGAGTACCATTCAGGGATTTTTCTCTGCTAGCTCTTTATAAGGCTTTTTGAAAGGTCTTACCAGTGTGGTACTGCAGCTGTGGAACAGGACCTTAACTTGGTCTTATTTGTACTAATGGACTTCACTTTCAAGTCTGATGAACTTGGATGCATAAGTAAATTTTTCTGTGAAAATTGTATCTTAGTGGTCATTCAAGGGTTGGAAATACAATTTCCCTTATATTTCCAGGAAGACAGAGTCTGCTTGAAAATGCATCATCACTTTTATTATGTAAGTTATCCCCAAACCAGAACACTATGAAACTCTGAAATGTGTCTAAACCCCATCTCTGCCAGCTTGGGAAAGTGCTTTTCATTGTTTAGCACTTGTTTGGCAAGAATGTTGTCAGCCAGGGGTGCAAGGAGGCACCCTGGGACAAGTCAGTTCTGCAGAGTCCTTTGCCAATGCTGCAGCTCCCAAATTGTGCTTGTGCTGGTTTTCTGGGCTGGTGGGGCTGCACGGGCTGCTCAGCTGGTGGCCAGGGGAGGGTGTGGATGCTTTGTCCCAGCAGGTGACCTCTCATGCCCCAGGTGCTGTTGCTTGAGTGCTGCTTTGGGTCACGTGCTGCATGCTGCCTCAGAGGACTATAGAAATGGTCCTGTGGATTGTTACCACACACAGGACAGCCCCTGGCTGAATAGTGTGGTTGAAGTCCTTATCATGCCAAGAGCCATCAAAGTTGGATGCCTTAGTCCCTCTGGTTTTGCCCATGCTTTGGGAAGCCCCTGGGTTGGGAGTCCACCCTAGATGCAGCATGGCAAGCAGAGATGCAGGTAAACACCATTGCCTTTTTCCTCACCCCTGCGTTGTAGTTGGAAGTGAAGCTGTTTGCAAGGAGGCCCAACCTGCTGTGTGTTCCAGAAGTTTCTGAGTTTAGGCAATGGCTGAACCATTTTCTCCCTGTGACTGCTGGACATTCCTCTTACATGCTGACACACGTCTTGCTGGCATGGATGTCCCCAGCTGCTCACAGGAGACTTCAAATCCTGTTTCCAAAGAATGTTTTGATGAAAAATGTATTGGAAATCATGATGTCAGTAGATGTTAAGTATGAGATAGGTCAGGAAGCAGACAGAAATGGAAATGAAGGTAATGTGTCAGCACAGAGAAGAATTCCCAGCCTTTGCAAGCAGAAAATGCAGAACCAGGGTATAAAAAGGGAAATTTTCCCACTGTGGCTACAAACATTTTACAGGGCCCATTTGCTGTATAGAGTATTCTGGGGATTTTGGAATAGAACTGATTTATCAGATTGCTAGCAGTCTGTTGTTTGTTAGGTCTCTAGGCACCATAAATGAGGGTGACTGAGGCATTTGGCTAAATGTTGTTTGCTCCTTATATGGTATATCATTGCCATTTAAGAGAGTATCTATTAATTACTATCCACTTTGCAAACTTGTCTGTTTTTTCATGAGAAGATAGGGTACAATTTGAACTATTCTATTTTTGATTTTTTTTTCCTTGCTTTGATCCTGATTTTCTTAGGAGGAGTGGAGAACCTGGTACACAGTCTCTGTTGCTTAGCTCATTTTCGTTGCCTCCAGTGAATGCTGTTGGCGTTAGGCAGGGAGGAAAGTACTTTTTGAGCTCTCACTCGAGCTAGCAGCATTCTTGTTTGTGCTTGATGGTTATGGAGACAGACCATCTCTTCCAGAAGTTGATTTGTATTGCCTAAATTAGTCTTGTGCTCTGAAATATTCTCCAGAAGAAGGAACTGTAGTCCCACTGAGAGCAGGGGGAGCATCAGGGAGCAAAGGAGCATCAGCTTTCTCTTTTGGCTGGTTGTGGTTGATTGCTGTGAATAACCTGTGTCTGACACTCAGGCTTCTTCTTGGCTGGTGTTCCTGAAGCTGTTCAGCATTAATAGCACCTGTTTAGCTATTGAGCACTGATTCAGCACACATTGCTATAATGTTTTCTGTGTCTATACATCTTATTTCAGTGGAAACCTTTTGCATCTGTTCTAATCATATGTTCTAATACCTGTGGGGTGTAGAATACAGCAGCTCATAAGCTGTTTTTAATTTCATTGCTGTTCTGCATTTAGAAGTGACTCATTGCTTTGGAGACTGAGTTGATAAAAAATTTGCACATCTCATTAATCTAATAGTGTAATTCCTGAGATACATTACACTGAAAAAGCCCATTGTTCACATCGTGTATGGTAACTTTTACTCTATGGAGCAGTACTATGAGCTGCATGAAACAATCCTGGGTGTAATTTTCTAGCAAATGAAAATAGAACACAAGTACTTCTTTACAGAAGCAAAAAAATGATGCCGTGGAACTCAGGCAGAATTGGATCAGGAGTGTTTAAGAGGCTTCAATTTCATTCTGTTAGTCATGTGATTCATTGTCATGAATATCAACCTTGAAGCTTTTCTGAACAGTGACATTTTTCTTTCTTTTTCAATACAAATCTAGTAGATTGATGACAACCACCTGATTGACCAAGAGATTGGTTTTAGAACTATTTTAAAGCTCTTGTTTTATGTAATGATAGTCCATAAAGTGACAAAATAATAATAAAAGAAAACTTTATACATCTTTGCTCCTCTTTAGTTTTATGATTCTCATTTACACAAAATTTTTAATGCAGAACATAGCTAAGTGAGCTACTTTTAAAATTTTTAGAATGAAATGGATTATCTTCTTTTTTCACTATTTGTTTTTACTTTGTCTCGGAATATAGTGTCTCATGGCTTCCCTGCTTCCCTCCCCCTCCCAAAAGGTCCAACCCCAAAAGAGCTAACAAAGGGTTCCTACAATCCATTTTTGCATATAAAAAGTTCTGAAAGTGAGGAGAAACTGAAAATAATGTTTGATGTGGCAAACAATCATTCACAATATTAATTGTAGTGGAACGTGCATATTGTAGGAATGACAAGCAAAAAAGTAGGAAACAAAAACAGTGGAGAGATGTAGTAAAGCATCCTCCACTCTTGAGTGGGCATCTCTGTATAAGGAAAGAGTTTCAGTTTACCTTTAGACATTTCAGCAAGTCTAACTAGAAAGTTTTGTGCCCTTCTCACTGTAATTGGCTCAGTGCCAAGAGAGAAGCACCTGTTGGATCTGGTCCCTGTTCTTCAAATCCTGTACCTGTCCCTATTGGCAGCAAGCCAAATTGTCCCTCGTAAAACATTAAGTATTTAAGAAGAAGCACAAAAGAAGTAAAGGGCTTTTTGGAGTGTTTCTAGCAGGGTGTCAGAGGTTTTCTCGGACACCTGTGCACGGCTTTTCTTTTGTTTTCTGTAACGTTTGTTATTTTTCATTTATTAAACCTTTTACTTTACAAAACACCTCTGAAGTGCAGTCTGGCCAAGATTATTTTAAGCAAATCTGCAAGGGCTGGACCCTCAGAGACTGATGTATTTATACGTGGCTCATAACAGTCTGGCCACGTGTTAAACTGTGTCAGAGAGAGCACTGGAAAACAATTGATCATAGTCTTCAACCTCTCACTTCAAAGGCACTAACACCAGGTCAGTTTTAGGCCTGCTTTCTGGGGTCTGGGCTGCTGAACTACCTGTGGGCTTGAAGTTGACCTGTCTGGAGTAAAAGCTTGGTGTCTGCTGTAACATCCTGCAGGGTAAGTGCCAGAGTTTGCAGCATTTTTGTATCTTCTGTGAGTAGTATTTTTGGTGTAGTAAGGTTGTTATGGTAATATACTAAGGATGAAAATTCTGAAAGTGGTGAAATGTATGGACAGTTCTTAACTTAAGCCAGACTCCCTGGCAGTAATTTTTTTAATGCTGTAAAAAGACAACGTGATGAATTGCACATGCAAGTGAAGCTGAGCTTTGTTTTTGTTTTTTTTTTAAGTTATCCATAGGATGTGTGTGTGTGTACTTGCTTTATTTCCTTTTTTGTCTGGAGGACATAAAAATAGTTCTCTTGCCCTGAAGTTGTGGGCAGACTGGTGGGCACCTGATGTGTGAATTTAACCCACATTTTCTTAAGGGCAATGGTCCATGAGTCGCAGTGATTACTTTTTTTTTGGCTCATGTAAACGACATCTGCTCTGTTCAACGTTGTATGCATTCCAGGGACTTTCTGTTTATTGCAAGTACAAGCTAGGCACAGAAACTCCAATTAAAGAAATATTTCTTTAACTTCCTATAATTTGAGATTCTGACCTAGAGTTTAGTTTAGAGAGTGTACCTACATGCAGTTCAGTCTATTAGGTAGTGTTTTAACATGTCTTCGTTCGAGATCGAGAAATAGAAATGAGTAAGTGAGAAACAAGTGAACTGTATGAACATAATTACCTGTAAGTGTGGGAGAATATTGCACAGACTGCAAGCTTCTGTATTTGTGTGACTTTCCCTGATCCTGATGTAATACAGACTTAATAGACACAAGTGAGAGTAACTGTATCTTGGAGGAAAGGCTCTTGCCCCCTTGACGCAGAGGCAGCTGATGCCTTGAAGTGACCAGTGTTGCAGTTCTCCATGGGCTGTGAGCAGCTGTCCTGTTACACAGAGGCACTGGTTTGTCAACTAGTACATCCTACTCTAATCTTTCTTTTTGAGCCCTACTTTGTTTCATAATACTTTATACCATTGGCATTTGATTTTTTTTATCATATGACTTAAAATCTAACTACTATGTTAAGAATAATAGTAAAAGAAGTGTCCATCATTTACTGAAGAAAATCTGAAATTGTATGCATTGAAGTTTTTTCTCCAGGCATGCCTTTTTTCTGTTCCTTAATTCTGGAGGCATGCCTTTTTTTCTCCTCCTTATATGAGAGCTTATGCTAGTTCTTTATTTATTTTACTTGTGGAATAACCTGGACTTTCCACACTTACCTAAAATGCTGGCTGCCATGCTAAGCTACTCCAGGCTTGTGAGAGCTAAACATATTTCATTTTTATTCTTACTTTTGTGGGAGTTTTAGATACACAGACTGGTTCTGTTCATGATGCTTTTAAATTTATGGCTTTGTTTTTGCTTGACAAGAAAGGATGCCAAACTCTATAAGAAAATAAAATATTCTCTTTTCTGGGATCAAAATGTATTACATATAATATATTATGCAGTAATCTGTGCATTGTTTTCTAAATTATGTGTGTTTATTTCCAAAAGTAAGCAAAATTGAATATGAACTGTAATGGAATAAAATAATGAAAGGATGAGGAGTTTTAAGTTTTCTCAGTAATGTCAAAAGTTAACATGCTAGTTGTCTGTTTTTAAATATGGGAGGCATCATCAAAGTATGTTTTGCTACCATCGTTATTATGAGACCAAGTGGCATTTTTTTCTTTTCATTTTCCATGTATTTTCTTCTGAGTAATCTAAAATAATTATCTTACTGGCCTTAATATTTTGGATGCAGATTCTGAGATATATATCTGTTTGGACAATTTGTGAAAGGCAATGAGACATATGTATGTTGTCCTGAAAAAATAATCATGGACTAAAATTTTGAAAAATAATCATGACTAAAATTTAACCCGTTAGATTGTTATTTCATTTGCATGCTTAAGCAATTGAAAAAAAAAAGGTTTTACTGTTAGTCTGCCTGCGTCGTTTAATAACCTACCAGGTACTACCTCTTCTGAATAATCCTGCAGGAAAATAGCTGAGCAGTATTACTAATGATTGATTGTACCAATTATCAAGTTGCCATAGTACTTTCATAATGAAACCTCATTTGTGTAACTTTTTTACACATATGCTTTTACCTTAAGAGATGTGGCGAAAAAGGAGTTTTCTTTTTCCTAAAAAGGAAGTGAACAAATATGTTCTTATTGCAATTCTGTTAGCTCTGAAAAATGCTAATTAAACACATTGAATTGATTGAAGATGTAGACAGGTTTACTCTTTGCTTTTCCATTTGTCCTTTCTGTTCAACTTTTCTAATACTAATATTTGGTTACATGCATTCAATAGGTAATCTTATCAGAAGCTTACTTCATCTTCTGCTTCAATTGGATGAGCCTACTTAGTAAATTCCTACCACAGTATGTCGTGTTTATGTACCACTGTATGGAATACCTACTGTGTAACTCTCCTTCTTCATGTTACTTGAGCTTTGAGCCTGAGAGCTCCAGCAGTGTTGTGAGTCCAACCACATTGGACAGAGTTTGAGGTGTTTCATAGGATCATATGATAGTTTGGGTTGGAAGGGACCTCTGAACATCATCTAGTGCTATCCCAATTAGCAGGGTACATCTTCAACTGGATCAGGTTGCTGAGAGCCATGTCCAGCCTGGCCTAGAATATGTCCTGGTATGGGGCATGTAGCACCTCTCTGGGCAACTTCTTCCAGTGTCCCGCTGCCCTCATTGTAAAAGTGTCTGCCTTGCATCTAGTCTAGATGTAGTCTAGTCTGAGATGTAGTTTCCTTCCCATCTCCACTCCGTGTTCTTGAGGATGCTTGCACAGTGGTAGAAATTTCTTTCCATGTCTGTTCCTGTCCCCATTTTGGAGTTACTTTGAGCACTAGAGATGATTACTGAAAGCCTCAAAAAGACTCTCTGGACCACACTAGTATCAATGAATTAAAGCTCAGTAATCCTGAGTAATTTCTATCAGTTTTGTCTCTGTCTCATCCCTGCAATTCGTAGAGCTCTCTTCTCAGAGGATCCACTATGCTATCTTTTGCCCATATCACTTCTAAGATAATTCTTTCAAGTAAAATGAAATTTATTCTTTAATAGATACAGCTCATGAGCAGAGTAGAAGATTGCTCAGAGTGATTTTGAAATAGGAGTGTTTTTAGGCAGATGTGTTTCTTGTTTTATTCACTGTCTGGGAGCAGGGTTCAGGTGTCTGTAGCCGTTCCTGGTGAGAGCCGATGTTATCGTCACCAGGTTCCCGCTGCCAGGAGCACTCTGTCCTTCTCCACACCAGGGTGGGCCATGGAATCTGCTCTTGGAGATGAGACAGGGGCCCCAATGCTGGACAGGCTGCAGGAATCGAGTATTTCAGACATTGTAGAGGACACTCTAAATCTTAGATCCAAGGATGAGCTGGAAACAATTCCTGTGGAAGAAATTCAAGACCTTAAACCTGAGGATTTTCAGGAATCTGCTCCCCCTGAAGCAACGCAGGACACTAAACCTGGGACTGGGCAGGTACAACAAAGGGATAACTGTAGGTTAAAGCTCTGGGGTATTTTTACAATTGCAGTAATCTATTTGTTAGCAATTATAAGCGAACTGTTTTTCAGTTATACTTGGGTTACCCTTTTTGCTTTAACTGTGCAAACGTTTATGTATGCCACTGTCATCTTCAGGGGAATTGAGTGGAATGAGAGTATCTGTTGCAAGCTGACCTACATAGCCAAATTACAGGTGTAATTCTGAGCACTATCCATAGTGGATAAATTAAAGCTATCCTAATATGAGAAGAACTTTTATGTGCAGTTTGAAATTACTTGCCTCAGTTGAGAGTGAGGCTAGAAATATAATTGTTCCTTTCTGTGATATTTGTGGTATTGGTTCCTCTGCAGAAAATTGCATTCTACTTTGATATCACAGTTCACGGAGAAGCATGAGTATCGAGGGCTTCAAGTAGAGCAGGTGTAAAACAGGTTTTCTTCATTGGAGCAAACTTAAAATATTTTTCAGTGTTTTTCCAAACAAGTGAAAAAAGCATCTCAGGAATGGGAGACAGGCTTTGACTACTGGTCCTGGTGGTCTGACCTTTCACTGCAACACAAATCCTTGCTCTTCTGCACTGCAAGAAGCAGATGTCCAAAATGCTGGACTGGGTTCTTGCCCAAAAATTTTCTCATCTTAATGTTTCTCTATAAAATTTCCCCATTTCTTATGAACTGTTCAGCTCTCAGTGCAGCAGGCATTTGAAACATTTCCTAAGCACCACGTGAGTGTCTTACCCAGCAAGTATTTTCCTCCAAATCAGTAGTCCAGATCTACCAGAACCTGGATCTCAGCTTGCTATCTACATCCTGAATGGGTGTCTTTCTGTTCCTTAAATATTTGTTTTGTGGTAAGTGCTTTGAGCTTTTTTAATCTGAAATTTTAACCAGCAGTTCTGTCTTGAACTTGAGAAGTCTGTCCCAAAGAAATTTTTATTAAAAATATCATATTGTTGCAAAAAGTCTGGCTAACAGATTGACTGCTTTTATCTGCACTATTGTTCTTTTGAAAAACTCTTAAGAAATGGTAGGAAGAATTCCTTGTCAGAATGAAAAGATGAGTCTTGTTTCTGGATGAAAGAATAGTTAATAATACAAGAAGAAAGTGTCTCACATTACAACAATTCTTGAATCTCAGAATTTTTTTTATGGAATGCCCTGAGCTTCTGAGGTTGAGGGTTTTTCTTCTTTCTTGTTGAAGGTTTGAATCTTAGGGAAAGGGGTCAGGATGGGATGATTGTCACCTTAACCAGTGTGACATGCTGTCATTGTTGTCAGCAATGAAGCTCCACACACCTGCTCGCTCGCTCCCCCAGCAGTGGGATTGGGGAAGGAATCAGAAGGGTAAAACATAGAAAACTTGGGAGATGAGATAAAAACAGATTAATAGGAAAAGGAGAAGCAAAAGCCACACATACAAGCAAAGCAAAACAAGGCATGAATTCACTGCTTCACATGGGCAGGGAGGTGTTCAGCCATTCCCAGGAGAGCAGGTCTCTGGCAGATGTAATGGTGATTTGGGAAGGCAAACACCATCACTCTAAATACCACCCCTCTTCCTCTTTTTCCCCAAACTTTATATACTGAGCATGATTTCACAGGGCCTGGAATATCTCTTGGATCACTTTGGGTCACCTGTCCCAGCTGTCTTTCCTTGAACCTCCCATGCACCCCCATCACCCTTGCCAGTGTGGTAGTGTGAAAAGCAGAAAAGGCCTGGGCTCTGTGTAAGCTCTGCAATAACAAAAACATCTCTCTGTTATCAACCCCATGTTCAGTACAAATCCAAAACACAGCCCTGTACCAGCCACTGTGAAGAAAATCAACTCTACCCCAGCTGAAACCAGACATGCAAAAACTTGGGTACTAAAATTTTCAAGAACAAATGCTTCTAAAACAGGGCTTTCTTTATACTTCTAAAAATGATTTCTTGGTATGAACAGACTCTAAATCTTAGCCTTTATTAATTGATTTTCCTATTTGTCAAATGTCTTTCTTATTTACTAAATGAAAAAATTAACTATGAGGGAATTCTGAAGTTGCACTTAACAGTGCTACTTTTATATCTCTTTATCCAAGTAACATTCAGTGTTGCTGAATGTAAGATGTGATTGGTTAATAAGCAGTTGTGATAGTGTGTCCTACATTCTTGAGGCTGATTTTTAATGTCAAATTGAGAGGAAATCAGCTCCACTGGGCATCTTCAACTATGGAGTCAGGAAAAGACAGGGGTTATTTTCAAAACTTTGAGATTTAATCTTGGCATAGTTTATTACTTTTCTCTGATGCTGCTAAACATACATTTTCAGAACATAGACATACAGCTCTGTGAAAGCACCACTTTGGCACAGCTCTTCCCTTTTCTTTGTTTAATAGCTGGGAACAATTTTTGCTGTTTAGTTCTGTGATGTTTTCTTTTTGCTGTTGCTGACTTCATGTGCAGAACCTCGTGTGTTTCAGGGTTGTATGTGTACACAGCCCCTTTCAAAATGAAACAATTAATCATGTTGATAAAGTTGAAAAATTCTTGGCATATGTGCTGGAGTTCTTTGCTTATATTCAGAAACTCTTTTTATTGTTTTTAAAACTCATCTAAAGTACATCCCAATATTCTTTAATCTCTCTGAATGTTTAATTTAGCTAAAAAAAAAGATGGGATTCATTAGAAAATATGTTCTGTATTTGGAAATTTCTTCATCTTGATGCTTTGAACTAGATATAAATAGAGTTAGAATGATTTCCATTAGTGTTTTGATGTGAGGTAAATGAAAGCAAAGAACCATTTATAAAGAACTAAAGAAAGCTATTGTTAGTAATGATACAAAATGCTCAATCAATGCTTTTAAAAATATTTCTGCCTTTTTAGGACTGTCAAGAGGCAAACTTACAGTGTATTCTGGACACTAAGCACTTGCATTATATAATGATGTGTGTGTAGTTCTTGAACTTTTAAAATAATGTTTAGTTTATGAACTTTTCAACTTGAGATACAGCAGATTCTGCCTGGTGACAGAAAGTAAACAGAAGTTAGAACCTGCAGCTTCATTAGATGCCTAGACTAAATACAGTTTGTTTTCTAACAAAGCTGTATGAATGCTATTCATTCCCCAGCCTTTATATTCAGGGACTTCTGGTAGATTTATGAATCTTGAGTGTCTTTTTCTTTCTGTTTCTTTGTCTCCCTCCCTCCTTTTCATTTCTGGCATCATTTTGTATGACTCAGATTTTCCACTATTCTCTCTTTAAAGTGCCGGTAGTGCTTGCAAGAAATGCCTGTGTAATGGACTAGGAAATTCTGGTTCCTTTCCTCTACAAACAATCCAGGCTAGGCAGTGGCCAGCCCAGCATCATCATACAGATGAAAAAGCCACCATTTCTTACCAGTCTTAGCCTATGAATGTGGAATCCTTAGTGGCAAATGACTTCCCTTAATAATAGCAAAATTACGTTCAGTTAGGGGAGCCCAGCCTGAATGGGGCACAGGAGAAGATTGTTTCCGATATGGTTTCCTGTAAAGTGTGCATGAGCTTAATTAAGAACAAGTGAAATGCTCAGCCAAGTATTTGGGGTTTATTACTGTCAAGGTGTTGCTCTTCATAGCCTCTTGTGGTTTCCCATTCTGCATCATTTGCTCTGCTCTTTTTCTCCATGAGAATAACTTCATTGATTGCTCCAGGCCCATCTAACAGATCTCACCTAAAGAAACTAAGTTTGATTCAGATGGGCTCCTTGGTGTAATCTGTACATTTATACCACAGTTTCTGCTGTTGGTGCTTTCTTTGGATGCAATGAGAAAGCATCCCTACAAGGACCTGGAATTTGCAACATTTGTTATATCATGCCTTCTTCGGGGAGTGCAGCTGTGTGTTATCTTCACATATGTCCAGAATACATTATGAATGGATGTTGCTCTTTCCCAAAGAACGTGCAGCTCTTGTTTCTGTTGGTGATCAGGAGCAATTAAGATTGATAATAAACTTGGAGGAATTAGTAATGGTGGATATCATGCATCTGAAGCAGTCTGATTCGTGCTCGCTCTTCTCAGTGGCATCTTGCTTGTCAGAATTTGCAATGCCCATGATGATGGTTTTCGTCCCTTAGGGGGATTTGTGTACAAACTTCAGATCATGTGCAAATTTATTTACAGGTCAGACTGCCTAATGCTTTGTGAGCTTTCCATGAATCATTTTAATTGTAATTGAAATAAGCCAAAAAATCATGACAGCTTTCTTCTAGTCTGGATTAACAATTATTACTCCAACTGATTATAACAGGGTTCACTTGGACATTGAGTATGATTGGAATCAGTGTTATTTACTGTTTTCATCAATGACAGATGGAGGGATTGAGTACACCCTCAGCAAGTTTGCAGGTGACATCAAGCTGAGTGGTGCAGGTGACACACCTGAAGGACAGGATGCCATCCAGAGGGACCTGAACAAGCTCGAGAAGTAGCCCATGTGAATCTTATGAGGTTCAACAAGATCAAGTACAAGGTCCTTTACCTGAGTTGGGGCAACCTCCAGTATCAACACAGGCTGGGGATGAAGAGATCAAGAGCGGCCCTGCTGAGAAGGACTTGGGGTGTTGGTGTCCTGAAAGGTGGGACATGACCCAGCTATGTGGACTCACAGCCCAAAAAGCCAAATGTGTCCTGGGTTGCCCCAAAAGAAATGTAAGCAGTAGTTCGAGGGAANGATGCCATCCAGAGGGACCTGAACAAGCTCGAGAAGTAGCCCATGTGAATCTTATGAGGTTCAACAAGATCAAGTACAAGGTCCTTTACCTGAGTTGGGGCAACCTCCAGTATCAACACAGGCTGGGGATGAAGAGATCAAGAGCGGCCCTGCTGAGAAGGACTTGGGGTGTTGGTGTCCTGAAAGGTGGGACATGACCCAGCTATGTGGACTCACAGCCCAAAAAGCCAAATGTGTCCTGGGTTGCCCCAAAAGAAATGTAAGCAGTAGTTCGAGGGAAGTGATTCTGCCCTTCAAGTCTATAATTCTTTACTTGTGGGGGTGGTGAGGCCCTGGCACAGGTTGCCCAGAGAAACTGTGGCTGACGCATCCCTGTAAGTGCCAGGTTGGATAAGGCTCTGAGCAACCTGGTCTAGTGGAAAGTGTCCCTGGTTATAGCAAGGGAGTGGGAACTAGATGATCTCTAAGGTCCCTTCCAATCCAGGCCATTCTATGATTTCATTGTAATTGACACCTGGCTCAAGCCAGTAACTGGAAATGATTTGGCTTCTTCAAACTGGCCTGCAGTTTATTACTTTGCATGTCTGAACTTGAGGTAAGCCATTAGTTTTGAAGGTGAATATTCCATCAGGAAACAGCTGCTTCTTACAAGCTGTGGAACCATCCCCTTCTGTCTGCTTCTCTGACCTGGCCATGGTCAGTAAAGGTGGTGTTTAAAGAGGTGAAGCAAGTGTGCTACATGACTTACCTTACAGTGCTAAAGCCCTCCACAGGCACAGTCTACCAAGGCCTATGTGAAACCTGTGTGAGCAGCTGGAGAATTATGAATCATTGCTCATAATGAGGAGCCATAATTCAGGCAAATACAAGTGGTGACTCAGGGGATACTGAATTGTCAAACAGAGAACAGCAGATTAGTTTCAGAGGGGCTCAGCAACCTTCCTTCAGCAAACCAAGGAGTGGAAAATGGCACATTAAATGCCAAATGAACCAAAACACAAACTCAAGTTATATGCAGGATTTCAGATGCTAGATGAAAATTAGAAGGTTTCATAAATCAATACCAAGATTTTAGGAGGAGAAGAATCTGTGAGGTTGAGATTAGTTTATAAAAGGCCTTTTTGGAATCAGAGCATTGTGAATCATGTTTATTGTTCATGTCTCCAGTTACATTATTTAGACCTTACATTATCTGAATTACATAAGTGCATCAAAAGTGTTTTGTTACACTTCAGTATTTATGTAGTTAATGGTGATCATCACAAATTTCTTACTTTAACACTAAAAAACCTCTTTCACCCATTTTGGTGTCCTCCCCTCATTTTTTTAGAGCTGTGCCATCTAAATTTGTTCTTAATGACTGTCCAAAAGGCAGTTAGTCTCACCTAATTTTTCTAGATTCAGCTTCTAATCCTTTTCTCTTTTTTTGACATTTTCTATTAGATTAAAGACCTGTTTACAGTTATAAGACCTTCCTGCTGAGCTTACGTGTAATCCTTGTTTAAGTCACCTCTTAACTTTCTTGCTGCAGTAAACAGACTCAACTGCTTTAACATGCCTGAAGTAATTTTTCTGGCACTCCTCTAAAATGTTAAGAGTTTTCATCAGCAGCCTAAAAGATGCAAGGATGTTTGTCCTGTACACATTACCACTTAATCTTGCTAATAACCATAGCACCATCTACTTGCTCTCTCTTTGCGTTTCTTTGTAGGTTCAAATTCATGTTGACCTGCTAAGCTACAGACCTGCTTAGAAAAAGTCTCTGTGAAACCAGTATTGTTCATGATCCTTTCAGGTTCGCTCCTTTCCAAAGTATTCAAATATTACCTAGTTCCCCCTTTAAACAGATCCGTGTACTTGGCTTGAATTAATTAAGTCAGGCCAAGTTTTCACATAATGCCATCATCTCCATCACTGTTCATTGCATCCTAGATTTTTCAGATTAACTTACTACTTTGTCAGTTACCTGTTTACTGCAAAATCATTGCCTTATTCCATCAAATTTGGCTGTGCAATGGAGATCCTAAAAATGTTAATTTTATGATGAATTTGTGAAAAGCAGAGGAGGGTCTGTGAAGCAGACAGAAGGGGATGGTTCCACAGTGCAGATGGGTGAACTCTGACCTTTGCTCTCTCTTTATGGCAGTGGTGGGATGGTCAGTGGATGTGAAGCTTGTCATGCTGTCACTTGAAGCAGGCCCTTGCAGAGGTAGGAGAGGATACTGGTGTGAACAGGGAGCACTGTGGTGCTGCCCAGAATAGGGATCTGGTGCATGAAGAAGCTTAGGGAATCTGGGACACTGGCTAATGCAATGGTTGGGATGTGGAAATGGCTTAAGACAGACCAACGTAGGATTTCCTGGTTTAGACTGCCATTAGCTCCACTGAACTGATCTCAGCCCATTTACCATCCTTGTGTTTACATATGAAATGTGTCATGGGTCTGGGCTACATATTTAAACTAAAATGCAGTTGTTTGCACTTTGCTTTTTTTTCTCAAATTTTTTTTATTTGTCAGTGTACTAAACATACAAATCTATCTGAAAAAATATTGTTGTTTAAGAAAACCATTGTGAAATCCTATTTTTTCCCAATGAAAAGCTCTAACAGGAGATAGTCCTAGCTAGAAGCACCAAGCAAATATTTTAGAATAGCAGAAGAAACCTAGTGTTGTGTTACTTTGGGTACCATATGACAAAACTGGTTATAGAGTGCTGTCTGAGAGCTAAGCCTATATTTTCAAAGACAAATCCTGCATAATTAGGCAACTAATGCATTATTCATGTGATACTAAGGAGAGGTATAGATTTCTGCAGATAGTTCCATATGGCTGGCCAGAGCAGTAGCATGTGGTTGTTCTTGCTGTTGCTTGCCATGGGGAAACATGATCAGGATGGCATCATGCTGCTTAAAACCCATCCTCTGTGCAGAAAGCCACCAGACTGTAAAATGCAAACTGGGAATGGCAATGAGAAGATAATAATTTTTATGAAATTTTTTGTTGACAGTGGTTCAGTTTTGAATAACGCCACTTAATGATTGTGCGTTCCTGTATTTGATATTTTTGTCAAACAATTATTTAATTCCTATAAACACTCTAGGAGAAATGTTTCTAAACATGTATATAAAGAAGATGCAGATAAAAATACTAGATAACCTTCAGCTGCATGTTTTAGAGGAAATTTTTTTAAAAGTTACCAGGCTTGGCTTTTTCTGTGTTACTTTCTGTTGACTTTTTGAATAGTATCTTCTAAATAATTATTCATTATGACAGAAACATAGGCATTAACTCCTGTTGCATGCCCTCTTTAAATTATTTGATCATTGAATTTGCCCTCCCAAAGCTATTTGTTATAAATATTTTGCTGGTGTCCAAGCAGTGTTCAAGTAAACTTTCTAATAATGTCTCTGAAGTCTGACATAACAGGAAATTTGTTATGGTTATATAAAGGTGGGACTTAACAAGATTAAGACACTGAGCCATGGAGCATTTGACTGTGAAGCTCAAATGTTCAGTCTGAGTGTATACAAAAACGGTGTTGTAGGTTTAACTTACCATGAACATGAAGGAAACTGCTATAAAAGCAAATCATTGGAATATTCTATTTGTGAAGACTTCTTAATGGCATGGAAACTGGGTTGCTTGTATCCCCTAACATTCTGTTCTCCACTAATGTCCAAATGATTTTAATTTTTACATAACCTTTGATTTCACATTACTTCTCTGAACAAATGCCAAGAATTATTTCAACTTTAAGGCCAGAATTGTATGATTTCTGTCTATACAGCAAGTCAAGCTGTGATATTTGGTAGAGTATTATATGCCATTTTAAGCATTTTTATTATATCTGCTATTAGCAATAATTTGTTGGAGATTTAGCTTATATTTTTAAAGTTTGTTTAGACAGAAAGTATATATATATATTTTTTTTTTTTTGGTACTGATCCTTCAAAATATAGCCACAACAATTCTGTTTTGCCTGGACAATTTAATGAAATATTTCTTCTTCTTGTGGTTCAGAGGGGTGTCTCTTTGCCATGCAAGGAAATTAAATTAAAAGCTTTCAGACCTTACAGAATTTTGATAGCAGGCATTTGATAGCACTAGAGCTAGATTGCAAGAATCAATAAATATTGTGTTATTAATAAATTGCTTCACTGATCAGCAAAACATACCTCTTTAGTTGCCTACAAAATGGCTGCCAGCAGTTCAGATAATCAGATTGTAAGCATCAGTGTCCAGTGATCTAATCTTAGCCTTCTTCATGAGAGGATCTAGTCATATATAAAGCAAACATTAAAAAAGACACATTTAAAAATGGACAATGAAATTTAACACACACTATTCTGTGCATGAAAATGCATTCACCAGAACTCATATTTAGTTTTTTGACAAATACTGTGCATTCCGTTGTAAACTCCATGAATCTTTGCTACATGCTGCAGTTGGCATCTTCTGGAAATCCTGCTGAAAGTGATAAAAAGTACTCAAAGGTGTTATTGAAAGTTGGCAAGAAAGCAGAAAAGCATTACAAGGAAGTATTATTCCAGATATGTGAACATGATGGATTCATCTGTTGAATATAAAATTAGGTCTTTGTTTGGGTTCTTTTTTTTTCTTTTTGACCAACACATTACAGAATATACACAGGATAAATTATGATGGGGAAAAAAAAAGAGGAAGACAGTCAGCATCAATATTATTATTTGAGTTTTTTAAGTGCCTTTTCTTCTCTTTGGTTTATTTGAATTATTTTTGTTCTTGCAAATGCAGAAGTCTTCAGCTAGGTTAACTATATTAATCAGAGATGGTGATTGAAGAATCAGATGAGGGAGGATGAGAAATCATCACTGCTTCAGTAATAATTGAGCAAAGCTGTAAATGCAAAACACAAATGTGTGTGCATTTGGGATGTATTTTAGAGTAGCTGCTGTAGCTGGTTTCTGGAATTCTTTCTCTCTTCATGACCACTGCTGAAACACAACTCTGTGTCTCTATGTTTACTGCACAAGGGATAGTTCTTCATAATTGCTATTGCCCAGGCATTGTCAATTATTTACAGAGTAAAGTAGCAATAGAACTTCCTACAATATACTATAAGTTAAAAAAAAAAAGTACAGTATGTAATAATATTCAAGGTAGAAGTACAAGAGCTTTCTATAGGAATAAAAGATAATGTTTTTCTGATGACAAAAGTGTGCGCTACTTGGGTAATCTGTTTTTGTGATATCTATCAACATGTATTCAGGGAAACAGAAAATATGTCTAGCTCTAGTTTCTAGAATATCACTTTTTGTTAGAGAAGCATAATACACATGCATCTTTTAATGGCTAAAGTACTGTGTCCATAATTACTACAGGAGAATGTTTTTTATTAATTTAAATAAAGCCAAAGCATTTAAAAATTTTAAATTGCACAGATACTTTGTGAAATAAGTTTGTCTTTTTTTCTGCTCAGCAGTCAGACTTGGGTCCCTTTGAATATGGATGTTTATCTCCTGTCATTTTGCATTAGAATAGCACAGAGATAGATGTGGTTGTTCTGCAGTTACCATGCCCTTCCAGTATGTATTTTTTTCCTAATATGTGTTCTGCTGCATGGACTGGCCAGCAACATGTGTGTGTGTGTGTGCATAATGGATTCCTCTTTTTGTCTTTTCAAATATTCTCTGAGGATAAATCTTTTGCTGCATGTAAGTATCATATCTAGAACGTGTTCTCTCAGTGACCCTAAATGTTACTGTATAAAAACCTGATTTTTTTATTCTTGTATTCTCGTGTCAGCCAAGGGATATCTAAGCTTACGGACACAAATAATGAAAAATATGGGCTTCCATAATTCTGATTTTGTCCTTCACTCTTTAATGTTTCATGAAGTTTTTCAATATAGTGAATAAACAAAAGCATGGCTATTAGTTGGTTCCATCTGAATTAATCTGCAGCAAGTACATATGGAGTACTAAATCATTTATTCAAGGATGCTTATAGAGAATCATTTGTCAGTTGTGTTGACTTTGGCTCTGATGAGAGGAAAACTGGCTTTGACTACAGTGCAAATGTGTTCTGCATCTTCTAAATTCTGCAGTTAAAAAAGTTAAGACACAAAAGAAACTTTGTTAGTGAATATTGAATTTATATTATCAATGTCATTGAATCAAAATGAAGATTTAACAAGCCAAGGCCAGTGTTAAATGGTTATTTAGCATATTTAGGAAGAAAATGGCACACAATTACAAATTTTTTGTGTATACTTGCTGAAATGGCTTTGAATTTCAAAGAGTTACAGAAAAAAAACCCCAAAGTTCTCAATAAATTCTACTATAAAGGGCAGACCAGCAAGAAGTTTAATGCTGCTTTCGTTTTCCATGCAATTGTTTGCAAGTTAAACATAAATTGTAAGAAAAATCAGATGACAGTGAACTAGTTAATATTTACAGAATTGTATTTTTGGATACAGAACTGTTGGTCTGGAAAATGAAATTCCATTTTTAATTTCTAAATATATGTTTGTTCCCTCTGCGCTCTGAATTTTATATTTAGTCCAATACACATGACATGGATGCTAAGTTTACCTAAAACAATTATCAATCTTGCCAGCCTTGACAAGGTTAGGGGAATAGTTCTGACCTTTTGCAGTGTCATTTAAAATTGAATATATCTCATGCTGCAGTATTACAGATATCAGACATGAAGACAAACTTTCTAATAAGAGTAGTTTTGATTACATCTTAAACTTCACCATCATATGCTGGAAGTCGATCTCTGTTCCAACGGGTTTATTTTGTGTTTAAGATTCATGCATGATTAAAATATTCATAAATTTTAATTTGTCTGGTAGTGCTTATACCTTCATCATATATATATATAGCATCAAAGATATTAGGACGTAGTGAATGAATCACATAAAATTCCCAGATATCATAAATTTTATAGTAGTACAATTGCAGGAAAGAAGTTCTGTGATACTGTGAACATCTGAGAGTATAATAATTATTAATGCTCATTAACTTTGTAAGACATATATTTTGAAAATACAAAGCAAATTGGATCAAACACTGGTTTTAGTAAACATTTATGAAACATTTTATTTTCATTTTAAGGAGGTTTGGTGTTTTTTTTCCTAAATTGTTGTTTTCTCCATAGATGGTCCATTTGCTCTCGTGTTTCCACTTTTGAGGTTTGAAAGATCAAAACTGAGCAAAACTCATAGGTTTTCTTTTTGCTGAAAATTTACATGATATTGCTGAAGGGACACAAGTCAGCTCTGGTTTACTGCAAGGTTTCAGGGTCTTACTTCTTTATATATTGAGAATACTCTAAAATTTCTAAAGAAAGTAAATCTCCTCATTATAGAATGTTTTTGATAAGCACGATAGGAAATTAAAGTGGCAGCTGTGTAAAAGCAGAAGCTAAGGTGTGCCCCAAATGTTCCACAATCCTTTATGGTTTTAGAAGGGTCCAAACCAATGGTTGAATTATATGTGTGCCATAAACCTTTTGTACAAGACTAAATCTTGTCTGAAATAAAAACCTTTCTGTGTACAGTGGAGGCCTACAGGGGCATTTGCACTGATTTTTGTTGATCTGCTGAATGATTTCTGTGGTGCTACGTGATTGCTAATGGAGAAGTAGCCAAGACTGTGATCTCCTTTGGGTGTAAGTGACTTCCTTAGATAACCCATTTAAAGGCTTCCTCCTTAGCATTCCACAATCTCCTCTCTTCTTCCTTCCCTAAGTGCTAGTACATTTTATAGAACTTGTTTCTATCAGAGATAAAGGCGTAGTTTTTCTTCAGTTAGTCTTCCATTTCTTGCACGTTGTCCAAATCTGTTAGAGTATAGGATTTTTTTCTTTACCTTTGGGTAGAAAAAAAAGAATAAGGATTGTTAGTAGTACAAGGTACTTATGCAGCCAGAGTATATGTTTTTGGAAGCTGCGCCCCACATGTATGTGTCATCAGGAGGGATGTACAGCATCCTAACATTTGCTTCTATGTTCACTGATGTTAGAAACGTGAGAAAATCACCAAATGTGTTTTTGAACAAAATTATGAAAACAATGCTTTAGATCTATTCAATTTTGCCTGTATCTGTGAAAGAATCTACACTGACTGCAGTTGGTTGTTATTTTTCAGGATAATTATAGATGCAAGCTAAGATTGCTTGGGTGCTAAAATTACTTTCACATCTAAATAAATATAGATATCTTTGCAAAAGGGGTGAAGAAGGTTTGTAACATGAGAGACAGTCTTTAGCATTGGATTGAACTCTTCTTACAAGACTCATTCTGAATGCTCTTGTAGTACTGTACTCAGTCAAATAACTTACAGCTTTGAGTGCCAATGCAAGCCTATGTTTCTTATAGAAATAAAAGCACCTAGTGGTGAATATCTGATTGTTGGGGTTGTTTATTCTTTTTTTTTCCTTTTGTATTTTGCTGCCTGGGTTAGGCTGTGTTTCTTTTTCAGATGGTGTGAGAAGACCAGACACTGGTCTTTTGTGTGGTGGCTTTTAGGTCACCAGAAGGAACAGCTCTGGATAGGCTGTTTTCTTCTGTGTCTGAAGGATGGAAAGGATGGTGACAGGGAATGTGCAGCCATAGCCACAGCAATTCATTAACCTGTGTGCTTTTTCCAGCACTGTTTGGATACAGGCAGGGTGTGGGTTTGCAACCTTGATGAATATTTAGCCATAATTATTTTCTATCAGCCACCACCTCAACTAGAGATTTCTGTTTCTTCTAATCTTGGTGCCTCAGGCGGAGCAGTGCAGGGAAGGACAGTGTGTGGTGGAGCAGTTACCAGTGCTGCCGTCTAGTCATCCCTCTGCCTTGTCCCAGGGAAGTGACAGGGGGACATGCAGGCCACCCAGGTAATAGGCTGGGCATCTGTGGTTCATTCCATCCTGATGTTGGGGAAGCAGGTTTAAGCAGCTGTCTAGTGAAGAATAAACCCGACAGGATCGGATCACCATGGTGATCTCCCAGTGCCCCTTCCCCATACTGAAGAGAGAACTGAATTTTGTTATTCCAGATTGCCCCTCTCTACTTTGCATGAGCCCAGAAGGCTGATGTACCCACCTTCAGCATGTGGATGATAGATATTCTGAAATTAGCATTTTTCCAAGTCAAAGAAATGGACCAATGTCAAGAATAAGTTTTATTCAGTGATTGTTAGTTGTATAATTTATTAAAAGCCTATGTATACCCAGTTAATTTCTACCAAAAAATTACATTTAATATTAAAATAGTTCCCTATCTAAAGATAAGAGTCTTTTATATTCTCTGGTTTTAAAATACTGAAAGGTAAAGAAGAGTGCCTTGCATCATTAACACTGAATTTACGTTCCACTCACGTGTGGTGTGTGTTAATATAATATCGTTCCGTTCAGGACATGAACTGCATGAAAAAAATGCCTCTCTGATTATAGGGGGTTTAATTTCTTTTCTCTTTGTTGTTCTCTTACATCTGCATTTGTTTTTTTTTTTTTTTCCCAAAAGTTAGATAAGTATTTATTTATTTATATTTTAGAAAAAGTGTGGTTAAATGTTTTTGTCTGAAATGCTATCTTTCTAAAAGCAGTTCTGTATAGTAGATAGAAGTATAGTACTGGTATCCCTCTTACAGTATTTGAATTTCAGAATAAAATAGTAACCAAATACTTGATGAGCTCATGATTTCTAGATCTTGAGGGTCATATATCTGGTGTCTGAAAAACATTGGCTATTTAGAAAGGGTGTCTTTTATAGTGATGGAGATAGTGCTGGTGAGCTTTAATTTTAGTATTTCATTAAGTAAAAGATTTTTTTCAGAAGCTTTTGTAGATTTCTTGCACTTAAATAATGTTTTGGGACTAGAACAGAATGAACGTTACGGAGTGATATATTTTAAGTACATGAATAGTCTTCCACTGTGCAAAATCCCCCATTTTGTTTCCCTTGCAAGGTTTTCTTTTGATTACAGATGGCCTGTGTGATAGTTGCTATAGAAACCAGACCATTTTACTTCAATCTCTCTCTGTTGCTATGGTGTGCAGAGAGCTGCTATGTGTAAAGTGTCATTTAGATTTTTTTGTGATACCCTATGTAATAGTTAACTTGCAGTCAATACTAACGGCAGATAGAGTAATGTGACATGCTAATTAATGCTTTCTGCCACCAACTGTTGGATTCAACAGTTTGGCAGAAATTAGTTGCAAAGTTAATTTAATGGCAGATAAAGCTTTCTTTTAAAGCTCTAATATTAGTAGAAAATAACTCTTTTAACTCACTGTTAGTCGGAATTGTTTTTCCTGCCGTAGCACGCTCCCTAACTGAGTATGAGTGTATAGAAGGCACCCAGAGCCTCCGAAGGCAGAAACCTCAGGTCTGCAGGGAGGCTACAGCAGCCAAAGGAGCTGGTTTTGCAACCTGCAGTTGCCAGTGACAGCTGCAGCCTCCCGGCAGTTCCCAAACGCGGCAGCGAAGGGACCGCTGGGTGTGAATGAGCTGGAGCACAGCTGTCCTGGCCTCCAACCTTCATCCGTCCTTCTGCCAGCCTAAAATAAAACCTGTGTGGGGTAGGATGGAAGACTTGTAACACTTCCGTGTTGCAGTCTTCATAATTGGCTTTGGCAACTAAAAATTAAAATTAAATCCACTTCTGTAAGACTCCAAAAATTAAATTTTCAGAAAATGCTATGAGGGTGGCATGAATGAGTCCTCAATGAAGATGATGATCCTGTCATTATCCCAAGGTGAAGATGAGATTATTTTTCATGTGGAATAGTTGTATCTAGAACAAAAAGCTTTATGTGAAGCAGGTTAGTGAGGATACCTAGTACATACTATGGCAAAATGTTCAGTGATCATTTGCCTGTTGCCAGACTTGGTTAGTCGTAGCTCCTACTTAATTTATTTTGCTCAAACCCCAATTGCCAAAGCAGCATAAAAGTAACAGAGCTTGCCCTGGATCTGAAGTGTCAGGAGGAGACCCCATGTTAGGGAGTTTGCCCTAACCCCTTCTGGGGTGACCAGGGGGGATCAGTAGTCAGTTTGCAGCCGTTGGGGTGGGCTGGCACAGCATCTCAACCTGCAGCACTGCCGTGTTCCCCTGGAACACACTGTGCAAATGGAGAGAGTTTCATGGGAATTCTATTTGTTCCCAAGTAATAATAATCATCCCAGAGAGGCTCCAAAATCCTCCTTCCACTTTCCCTGCACAGTTTCAGTAATAAACAGCAAGGACTGTTTAGATCATGCTAGCTACATCTTGGAGCTTCATCAACCCCCTGCTCTGTGACCTGTCTCTTCAGATGGGAAATGTTACCCTCAGGGTGCATCTGTGTATGGCTTTGGTAAAGTTGTGTCAAGGGAGAGACTTTGATTCACGAAAGAGAACTCATTTTGAAACAGAAAATCTTAATGACAGTCACTTTTCAGAAGTGAAATCTTCTTTAATACTATTTAGCCCCCAGTAAAGAAGACTAAAAAATACTTGTTCCGCTAAGAGAGTTCTTGGGAAGTGATAGGTGCTCTTTGGAAGTGCAATGAGGTATACTTTTGTAAACATCAGGATCTCCTTTTCAGAAATGTGAAATGTTCTTTAGGATTTTTAACTTCCAGTAAAGAAGAATAAAGAAAACTTATTTCTTCTGTTGAGAGGAATTCTGGGGAAGTGATGTGTGCTCTTTGGAAGTGCAACAAGATAAACATTATCGTCCCTCAGTGTCCTGAACAGACCTAAGTCCACCCTCAGAAGTCCAAGGCAGAGATTTTCTTGACCCCTTCTTTATTTCACCTAGAATAAAAAACTCCTTATCATTTTGTGGCTTCTGTGCCCAAGATGAGTTCCAAGCACTGCATCTCCCACCAGCCCTTCTCTGGTTAAAGAGCAGGTGTAGTGGGGCACCATCCCTGTAGGCTTGCCTGGCAGCTGTGTCAGGAATTTGTTCCATACATACCAGGAGCTTCATATACTTTCTCCTCTTCACTCTGCTGAGTTTCCAGCAGACTTCCAGCAAATTAAAGTCTCCCAAAAAACCTTCGTCTTGGTTTTTTCAAGGCAATAATCATATGAAGTTAAATGTGGTTTAATTTTTTTTTAATGTGATTTGCAGTGCTGAAGTTGAGTAGCACAGATGCCCATTACCTGCCATCAGAGCAGCTGAATCAGGAGGTAGTTATGGCACTTACACTTTCCACTGTTTTTTGGGTATTTGTAATAACTTATTTTTCTGTTTTTGTAAATGAAGCTTCTTTGTTCTTGTAATTGATCCTAAGCCTTAATAATTGAAACTTCTGGTTTAGGTCTCGTGCTTTTGTTTAGAAAAAAAAAATGAATTTTTGCATCTTGGAGAACCATTAGATCGCAGAGCTGTGAGTCCAAAGCACAGTTCTTGATTCTTTGAGAAGGATCTATCATGTTGAACTCCCTTCTAAATTGCACCCTTTCCAACACACATTACAAATGGCACTTGCAGGGTTTGTATTTCTCATGGGTGCTTTACTGAAAGAATGGGAACTGTCTGTCACAGTCTGTAAGGGCCATGGGTGTGGGCCCTGTTGCATTCTAATAATATGGATTTTCACAATTGTAATGCTTTATTAATATTTACAAAGGAGAGGATAAATTCCATTAAGGAGCCAATACTGTATTGAAAACCCTGTAACAGTAAAGTAAGTGCACATTTCAGCATAGTTTTTCATATTAAAAGTTAAAGTCTTGTTTAACTAGTCTGCTTAATTAAAAATTAAATCACCCAAGGCACTACAGCATTGAGAAAAGCTGTCTGAAGCTGTTTCTGTAAGAGTCAAAATTGAAATGGAGGGCAACATATGCTTTTGTTCTACCTCATTGATTGTTTTTTTATTGTATGTGAGCTAATGAAAATTAAAGACCTCTAATCTAGATAATTGAGCCTAGTCATCCAAGATGTATTGAGAATCTGACATCTGGAAACATCAGGATATATTAATTTTTTCATTTTAAGTGGTTATGGTTTGAAGGACACTACTAAGACTGCTGTGCTGTGTGTATGGTTTGGACTGCTTTCAAAATCAATCTTTGTCTTAAAATGTATGTCCATGGATAGTATTGAATGTAGATATGCAGATGGAAGCTCCTTGGGTATCATGTAACATGTAATCCAGAGATTGTTCTTAAAAATTAAGGTTTGGGGTTTTCTATAAATCATGATTGAGTTGCTTCTTTGTATCACTCTTTATCTAGAGAAAACAGAAAATTCACAGTAACCATAGAAGTAACAGTTCATTACTGAGTCACATATAATGTGTTCTTGAGCAGGAAATGCTACTTGCACCATGCTGGCAGAAATAATTTTCAGTTATTGACTGGACTACATTTAACTATATTATTTCAGGCATGTGTTGATAATTTTGAGTATAGTTTTACTTTTTATAGTTATATAACTACTAATGTAGCAATTAACATAGTCTTTACGGATGAAGTATTTTCCATTTATTTCTTATAAGTTGAGCCTGTTTGTACTATTTTAGTTCTTAAGTAACTTTTTAAAACACCTGAAAGCCAATAAGAAAACATTAAGGGTTTTTTTAAGGACATTTACAAGACTCCAAGACCCTTTTTAAAGTCTTTATGGTTTATGTTGAAGACTGCTTCCTACAGAGATTTCTTTTATGCCTCAAGGAAGGCTGTTGCATTTCTGTCTCTCTGGTTGTCTTTCTCTCTCTTCAGGAAAAGTGAGATATCTCTTTCTTCTTTGGTTATGATGAGCTGTACTGGCTTTTAAAAACCCAGATAATATTGCTGTAAAGTTGGAATAAGACTGCAGGATGTCTTTGTAGAGTCAGAAAAGGAACAAGAGTTTATTGGTGCCACTTCAGGGAGAGACATCTAGTGTCTGCTTGCAAATTAGCATGGAAATAGCCTCTTTTTTTTTTCTTAAAGAAAGCTTAGATTAAAAATAGCACCTTAAGAGCAAAACCACAAAATTATGCCCGTGTGATTTATGGGGTTTAGGTCTGTTTACTGCAGGCAAAGTATTGCCAGTAGTGCAGGAATTTTTTTTTTATTATTTTATTTTTAAGAGATTCTTGATGTAGCAGTGCTTTATAATTAACTGTAAAGGTGGGTTTCTTTAAAGTTGTCATGGTAGAATACAAGATGTGGTCTTGAGTATACATGTATTTCTAGAAGAGAAAGTTTCTCTGTTGAAGAGTTGAGTAAAAGTGGAATAAAGCTGCTCACGAAATTAGGTTTATTACATCTTTGCTGAAAATGGGTATAGGTCTAAATCATTTGCTTCTGCGTATGGAATTGACTTTGGTGGCACAGCATGCTGTGAATGTTAACTGAACAGCCTTTTTATCAGTTTGTTGATTAATATGTTTTATTTATTATTAGTGATAAAGTTCTGGTTGATTTTGCTAATGGCTTTCTTCTGTCCTTGTGCTTTTTTCCCTCCTTTGTACTACTTCTGAAAATTACTTTGCAATCTCTTTGGAACACATGCTTTGCTCTGTTTGAGTTCCTTGAAGTACTGTGCACTGTTGGGAGCAATGAAAATTATCAAGTATTACAAATAATATCTCAAGTAATATTCTAGATGGTGAAAAGTAGACAAGATTAAACTAAGATGGTGTGTTGGGTTTTTTGGTATGCTTTGGTGTGAGGTTTTTGGGTGTGGTTTTTTTTTGTCTGTTTTGGTTGTTTGGGTTTGTTTGATTAAGAAAAAGAAATGGAAAATACACTTTTAACTTAAAAAAAGGGAGAGGAAAAATATCCTTCCTTGTTTTCTTCCAGAATTCTGGAGCTGTTTTGGGTTAATTTTAGTATTCCCACCATTGCTCAGCTGTTAAATTTTTTGTGTAAGATATAGCAAACAGAACTGATTTCCAAATCAAACTTGCAGGAAACAAAACTTGCTTTGCTACATTTTAACAAAAATGGTGAGTATACTGTAGAGATTCCTAGTGGCAATTAAATCTACCCAATTTGCTGGAGCATAATATAAACTCAAACAGTAAGTCCATAAACGTGCTTGACAACTAATTACTTCATTCAAGAGAAAACTGCCTCCTCCTTTGTTTGATGCCAGAACCATTCTGTGCCTATTGTGTGTGTGGCAGCAGCTGTATAAAACGATTTCCTATACTGTGAATGCAGTTAATTGCTGCAGCTATCGTTTCCCTTGGTGGAAGAAAACCCCCATGCCATCTGAAGGGAAAAGGAGAAAAGGAAAAAAAGTCCTTGAGGATTGGAGTTGTAATTGCAGGTTTGTTTTCTCCAGGCTTTGTCAAGGTATTTCGGCTCTGAACATGTAAGCCTGCCAGTGAGTGGAAGGTTGCTGTCCTTGTGACGGATGCAATGCCAGCAGTGTGACATCTGTGAACAGATATTCATCTCCATGACTCATTGGTGGCGAGTCATGCTCTTGGTTGTTCTCAGACATACGGGTGTGTTGAGAAACGTTTTTCATGAGATGCATCTTTTTCCACAGTGTGGACCTGTTTGCCACTTTATTAGCACTGTCACTTATGTATTTAATTTGCTGAGGGAAGTGACAGCTTAGTGTGTTAAGGGCACATCCTCTTTCTCCCATCCTGCAAAAGTCTCAAGCTGCTCAGAATGTCAAAGGTGTGTTAGACTCTTTCTGCCTGTTTACTCTCCTTACTTTTCTCAAGATGAAAATCAGGGGGATAGACTAATGTATAGATTTTACCCTCTGTCTTTGTTTTTCTTTAATATTTTTAGCATTTTCTACCTATAAAATAGTTGTAAGAATGGGTAGATATGTAAAACAACACTTTTCAGTTTGATTATTAGTGCTTCCTTTAGGAACCACAGTTGAATTGTGTTTCAAAGGCAAAAGAGCTGTAAATTCAGAACTGATTTCAATCCCCAGTATATAAAAAAGCAAAGCTCTAAAATATTTTGATTCCCCTTCTGAATATTGTGGGATTGTTAGTGTCTGGGTTTTTTTCAAAAATCAGCTTGCAAACTTACTGTGTTGATTATTGATGTCACATTACAGACAAACTGGAGAGCATGGCTAAGCATGAGATGTACGAACTTTCCTGTATCTGTGATCATGGACAAATAGAATTTGGGACACATCTTTCTCACTGATTTCATCTGTGAATGAAGCCAAACTGGTAACTGTCCAGGAGCAGGCATTTGGTGTGTGCCACATGATAATGGTGTTTAGCCTGTTACCAAGTGTCACAACCTGCCTGATGCTATGCACGAACATACCTACAATTGAGCTGAATCCAGCTGCACTCTTTGCTAATATAATTTATGTGCTCTATTGTAACCAAAGCAATATACAGTCATAGTCTAAATCAGCCATTTCATGAGTGAAGTAAACTGCACTATGAATCCTCCATGAAAAAACAGTGCAGATATAAGATTGGTCCTGGAGGTTATTTTTGTCTTTTGGTTCTTTTTCCAAAACATATTAATTATTGCATGCAGTTAGGTGACACCTAACTTCTGCCCTCTGCAATATGTGAAGAAAATTCTGTCAAGCCTATGACAATCATCCTTTTTGTAAGAGGGAAAGTTCTAAAAAGAGTGAATGATGTCAAGTGATGGCAGAAAGCAAGATTTATGTAACTGCTTGTAGTGACCTGGTAAAGTTGTGATGGGAAGAGCAGAACTACTATATTGCTTTTTAAAAGAGCTATGGCATACATTTATGGAAGAGATTGTCCTCAAGTAAGGGCAGACACTCCTGAATTGGCATAAGTTTAGATTTTTATGCACTGCGAAGTGTAGGTGAGAGACTGAAGGGGATAGCAGAACATCTTTTTGCATAAAGATTTGTTCTGTCTTGACTTTCATGAAGCAGAGATTGAAATGCCAGCACTGATGTATAGCACAGAAGTGTGAAAGGGTGTGCTGACCTCTCTTTGCCATTTTTTAACCATTTAATGTTGGTGTTGAACAGATTTAAATTAGATATTCTTGGGCCACCCCAAGCCTACTTCCAGGGATAATTTAAAGTGCGGTAAATTGGACCATCTGCTCCAGAAGCAGGTCCCTGTTCTGGAACTCCTGTGGATTTTAGCAGGGATCCAGTAGTGCCAGGGACTGTGCTGGGCAGTGTGTGGTGAGGGGGAGAGATGTCCTGTCCCCAGCTCTCCTGTCATCCCAGCAGTCACTTTCCATCCAGGCCAGACTGCTGGCGGGTGTGGGAAGGGGCCTTTGTTTGTTCATCTGGGAAGGACATCAATGCCAATTCCCAGGCTGTCCCTGGGGAGGGTGGGCTGGGCAGTTGAAAAGCATTTGCTGGCTGACAGCAGAGCCCTACAGGATATTAAGCTACATTGTGAAATAGTAAAGTTAGCAGAGGGAAGTTTAAATTCTGGCTTTGAAACAAAGTTTTTGCTTTCAAGGCACACCAAATTTTTTATTTTATTTTATTTTAATTAACTTGTTTAAGAATACAGAATACTCATTTCAGGATTCAAAGTGGCATCTACAAGGAAATGTGAAGGTATTAGCACAGAGCACTAGAGTTCGTTTTCTATATTATACTTTTGTTTGCAATGGGTAACAATTTTTGACTTGATTATGCCTCTAGAAGAAAAAAAATTATAGTGGCATGCTGCATTTCACAATAATGGGCTGTGTTCTTTATGATTTATACGTTGCATGGCTATAAAGCCTGCACTCCCTCTTCTGCTACTCTTTCCTCATTCCAGTCTGTTTGAACTTCTGATCACTCTGTTATCAAAACAATATGCCATCCAAACAGAGAAGCCAAGATTAGTCAGGCTTAAGTTATCATGTATGGAGTCTGTCTCAGGAGACAGGAGCTTCCTGACACTGCATCAGGTTTCAAGCAAAGTAGGTCTGCGAGGTTTAATGTGTTTTCATTTCCAGAAAAATGCTTTGGTGCCATTTGAATTCTTCCAAGCAACAAGTAGCTGGAGGAAGCAGAGATTTCATTAGTTAATACCCCAGGGATGTCTTACTTGAGTTCATGAGATGTGCCATCTGGAAATTCTTGTTCATTCACATGTTGCATCCTTTTTTGGACACTGAAGAGGTCCAAGGTGCTTTATTTGAGTTGCTTTGGAAGTGCCTAAAATAAAATGAGGAGAAATATTTTGGAAGTCTCTATTAAAAATAAATAAATAATAATAAAATCTGTTTCCATCTAAGTTGCCCAGGTTACCCTTCTTTGCTATGAAACCAGTCCAAGCTTTGCTGCTGCTTACTGCTATGCTCCAAACGCTGCCTCTTTCTCCTCTACTTCTCATCCATTTATCCTTTAAAATTCCCAAGAAGTCACCTTCAGAAGCATATCCTTCTCTCTCCCTGTCTTCGTTTTCTGCCCCCCAGCCTTTACCCACCAGAGTGTTCAGTGGGGTCCATGGGAACTTTGGGAACACAGCCAATTCCAGACAAGAACACTCAGCACAACCATTGTGACGTTTTCATCCTTGTTTGTCATGGGGTCTGTATGCTAGGATGAAACCTGAGGTCTCCTGGTTGTGTTTTGCTTGCAAAATACTAATTTGGGAAAAGTCTCTCTGCCTTGGCAGAGGCCAAAGGGTGGCAGAGGTGTACCTTGTGGTTCACTCTGCCCTCTACTCCATGACCCCAGCCTTGGAGCTCAAGGATTTCTGGGGTTTCTTTGTCTGGGGTGTGGAAGTTGTCCATGAAGCCAGGGGTTGGGGGAGCCACATCCCTGCAGAGACTGGCAAAACTCAGAGAGTGCCACAAAACTGGTAGTAATGTGTGGTTTTTTCACTTGCCATTGTGTAATGCAGACATTCATTTAGGGTCTTGGGTCAGTTTGGAGGAGAAAGAATGTTTTGAATTACTTTAATGAAGTGTGCTGAAATTTTAATAATAAAGTAGGGTTTATTTTTCTGTTTCCAAATCTATTCAAATATATTTAGCCTTAGTTTCTAAGGCATTTTGTCCAAAATTGAGGCCCTTTGTGTAATGGTTGCTATGTTTATCCCTTGGTGTTTCCTATAGAACCTACAGGTTTTTTTTACTTGGCAAATCTGTAGGAAATTAATGCTTAGTGAGGTCAAATACTATCAAAACTGGCAAATGAGCCCAGTACAGAGAGAGAGACATAAGTTTTATATGGAAACTAGTCTGAAAGGTGATTGTTTGTTCATTCTGTTTGGTTGGAAATAGTGAAATATTGCCCATGATTTCCAGAAAATCCACTCATATTGCACCAACTGCTTTTATTGTACTAGATTTATTTTCCTGGAAAAATTTTGTTTTAAATAAGCTGTGATATATATATTTTACAAAAGAAGTTGGTGTTTTTGTTTGCTTTGTTTTGTAAGAAAGAATATCACTGGGTGATATTCTTATCTTCTTTAAAAAATGTGGCTTGTGTTGCATTTGAACTTTCCATTCCTTATATTATGGATTATCCATAATAGATCTCCACCCTTAGATTATGGATTATATTACCGATCAGTAACAACACAATTCAGTAGAAATATATTAGACAGCTGTTTTCCAAGAGTCCAACAAGTTTGGTAATTATGAAGGGAGTATTTGAAGAAGGCTATGGAAATTGGTGGACTGTTGTAAGAGGAAAGTTTTGTTATGCTCTTTTCTTAAATGCTGTAGTGTATGTTTATGTTTTCATAGAAGTGCATTCTTAAACTTTCCAGTATCTTAATATCTATAAAGGCTTCATAAAACAATTGTAAAGCATCAAGTAATTGTCTTTTGAATACATTTATTCTTTGGTTAGTATTAAGGACAGATTTAGAAAAACAGACTTCTTTTCAATAAAAATTACATTGGTTGTGTCCTTGCTCACAATACAGAAGTAGCAGAGACTTTACCATTGTTTTCTAGAAGCTGAACATTAAGTAATATAAGAAATACAGATTATAAATTCTTTCTTTAGCAAAAAGACTGCTGCAAGTTAAGTTTAGGCAAAATTCTGTGGCGTTTCATGTATTTAATGTTTGCAGGATCAGAGAATGATGGAAGTAGGAAGGCATAACTGGAGGTCATTGAGTCCAACCCCTTGCTCAGAGCAGACTCAGCTGTTTGCTCAGCGCCATGTCTAGGAGAGTTTTAAGAATATCCAAGGATGAAGACTGCATACTGTCCCTGGGCAACCTGTTAAAAATGCTTGACCACCCTCACTGTAAAATAGCTTTCTAATAATTTATTGGAATTGTCTGAATTTCAGTTTGTGCCCATTGCCTCTTGTCCTGTCATGGGGCATCACTGAATTGCTGGTGCTCTTTATGATGTCCCTTTGGGTATGTAAACATATGGATAAAATCTCTTCTCTAGGCTGAGCATTACCAACTTT
Organism: Illadopsis cleaveri; assembly: GCA_013399915.1. Taxonomy (NCBI): domain Eukaryota; kingdom Metazoa; phylum Chordata; class Aves; order Passeriformes; family Timaliidae; genus Illadopsis; species Illadopsis cleaveri. The sequence continues at coordinate 912,764 of VXBB01012340.1, forward strand.
CTGTCTCTTTCATGTAAGGTGCTGTAAGCCTTTCATCATCTTCATGGCCCTTGAAGTGGCTGGACTCACTCTAGTGTGTCCCTGTATGTCTTGATGATGCTCTGTTTTTCTGGACAAGAAAAATTTTTTGAAGGAAGGAAGGTTTGTAAGATCATGTCCTGTTTAAAGTGTGTGATGAACTGCACCTCAAAAAGGTGCTGTGAGTGAGTGATTTGGAGCCCTCCTGAGATACAGGGACTCAGGCTGTGCCTCCCTGTGGACATTATTGTAAGCTGCTTGCAAGTCAGCAGACTCCTGCTTTTCTGGGGGCTGAAAAACAAAGGTAACCTTGCTCTGTCTCTCATGCTCCAGAAACTGGACTGCTCAAATGTGCTTAGCTGGTGCCTTGTTCTTTTGTTCCTCCTTTATCATCCCCTCCTCCTTCCTCACATTGCACTTTGAATGAGAGACATGCAGCAGTTTATGTTAAAAGCTCTATGCACTTCTGGCTGCTTCTTTTAGCCTCTCCTGTGACACAGAAGCTCATGGATTTTATAGCTGTGTCACTGTGATCAGTGGTTCACTGACATGTTAGATGACACACATCTAGGAATGGGAGTGGATGCTACTGAGCAAAAATACATTCCACATCTACTGCGTGTAGCTGGTAACGTTCCAAGGGGGCAGTGCTCACTGCTTTGGAATGACTTGTCCTCAGTCTGGTTTGTTGTTTTCTTTCCTCCTTATTCTGAGAAGGATGTTTCTTAATGACTGTTCACTTAAAAGAAAATGCAATCTAAATAGTGATGATACTCAGCATTAGATCTGTCCCCATTTGCTGTGAAGAATGTGATCAAAACTGTTGAGCATTTACTGTCTGCAGTGGTTGTCTCACATTCCTTCTTCTCTCTAGTCTCCCTCCCTTGAAATGCTGGAGCCCCAGTGGCTTGTAAAGTGCTTTATATGACAAGAGCTTACCATTAGAACACACACTCAATGCAGTATGTTTATAATTTTCTGGCTGGTTAAGTAGTTTAGCTTAGTCAAAAATCCTTAACTGTGGAACTCAAAATACTTCTGTCTTGGAGCTAAGCAGATTTGTGCCATGAAACAGGAAAAAACAAGCCAGGATCATCCTGCCTTTGTTCACTCTTTGGACACTTCATGCTTCTGGTTCATGGTTTTTGATTTGGTGGTGATTTTGTTTTGTGGGTTTTTTTGTTTGTTTGTTTGACTGTTTGTTTTGGGTTTGGGTTTGGGTTTGGATTGGTTTGGTTTGGTTTGGTTTTTTGGATTTTTTTGGGGTTTTGTTTTGTTGTTTTTGTTTTTGTTTTTTTTGGTAGAGGGCGATACTAATATTGTGAGTAGATTTTCACTAAGTGAGGGCTCAGTAGTTCTTCGGGACACGTGGGACAGGAGAGTTCTTCCAGACTCTTTTCTTTAACATGAGTTCCAGATGAGTCAGATGGGGTTTGCTTTGGAGTATATCTGTGGAGAGTTCCTGCATCAACTAATGTTTATCTCATGTCACTTTCAGCTGCATTGGAGATACCACTGAATCCAGTACAGTGGGATGTGTAAGTGTAGACAACATGGAATTTAACATAAAGCATGAATCAATATTTTAATGTGCTGAATAAAGAGAAAAAGTAAGAACCAGCCAGAAAAGGTTAAGCAGAAGAAAGAACTAAAAGAAAAAATTAAAATACTGTCTCTCTTTGTAAAGTATTTGCTGAAATTCAAGCAGATGGAAAGTGACTGTGCTGGTTTGAAAGGCAGAAAAACAGCTTTTATATCAAGAAACGTAAGGAATACTGTTTTTTCTGTATTCAAAAGATAGCATTACTGTGCCTGCTGTCAAGTCAGAGAGTGTTGTACGTGTTAGTAGGTATTCTCTTCTAAACTTGAAATCTGTATTCATTATTTTTATTGTTGCCCAGTGTAGTGATTCCTTCATGTGATTTCAAGAACATCTGATAAAATTATTTTACCGTCTTTTAAGAATTTAATAGATGGATGAAACAGCTCAAATCGCTGACAGATAATGTCATAAAATAGGTTTATGATTACTGAATTTAATTTTTCCTTTTTCCTTTACAGTTTTTAAATTTTCAGTGGCTTTTTTTTAAAATGAGCCTTTTGTATTCAAAAACAAAGATAACGTCAAGTTTCAAACATTTGGTTCTTTGGCCAACTTTGCCACCTAGCGGCTGTAATTAAATAGAACAGCTAATTTTCTGTATTTTTAAAAAAGGTTGTGTAGCGCAGTACTGCTTTTTTTTTTTTTTT